>CM041791.1:29918002-30512170 GCA_023375725.1 Nephotettix cincticeps
TGTTTTCAAGGTTGGTACCTGAATATTAGCTTAATGTACAAGATGTTCGGAGCAATAGAACAATCTTTGTGGTTATTAGCTATTGTGGCTCATTATTTCAGGTTTGCCAAACAAATAAATATTTTCCGATAGAATGTGACAGCATTGATGGTAGAAATATCAAGATTAAATATTAACATACGAATACTTTAGTAGAATCAAAATTTCAGGTTGACTAAAAAAGGACACAAAACAGAACCATAACGTTAAAATATATTGGTTATTATTATAAAGCTTCTTGTAACAGAGCTATTTGTTCTTATTGTCCGACTTATTTTCAGGATTTGTCTAAATAATTATAGTTATTCTGCAGTTGAAATAAAGATAAATTGTTAAAATAGCTGTAATAGAATGCTCATTGCGGCCTATGTCATGATGGAACGGAGAAAGCAGTTAACTACCATTAACGTCAATATTCCCAAGCTGTAAAAAAGTCGTAAGTAATAAAGTCACAAAACACATGGCGAAGGCCAACAAGTAGGTCGGGAAACGCACGGCTGCGAGCCGGCAACGTTGTTCTCGATCAGCTGATTCTCGCTTTGTTGAGGCCATATGGCGATCATCTGTAAATCAGCTGTTTATGGTGCGCGGCTTCCCCATTGATCCCAGATGAACGATATATTAAATTATTGATGTATTATGCTGGATAAAATGTACTTTTAAAATCGCTGATATCAAAATGGGCTTTACTACGATTGAAATGTTTATTTTATTTCTACCATTTTATTTTTGTTTAAATGTAGAATTTATTGAGATTTATTTATAAATTTAAGATTTCAGAAAGGCTTTCGGTGCCTTACGTATTGATGTCTGGCTCTTTCAAAATACGAACATATCTCATGTTCTGCTTTGCACGGTACAGACATGAACCCAAAAATACAGACAGCCAGTACGTAATGATAACTCTACCATTAGGAGACCGGATATAAATTAATGACTGAAGTTGTGATGGACTAGCGTCACGACGCGGAGTACAATACATCGACTCCCGGCTTCGGGGCGCGGATGACTAAAAGGAGTGGACGGTTAGCACGCGTGAACAGCGTTGATATGCGTAATGACTAATACTGGACGAATTACCTGAGACCCCTCTCTGCAAGTGGAAATCTGATTGTTTAGAACTATCTAATGTATTCAGATTAATGAAATATTCTCTATTTATTTAATAAATCTTAAAAATATGAATTTATTTCATTTTAAATTTAATTATTTACATTCCATGATTCTGATTATCGAAGGAAAATCGTTTGTTGCAATATCTACATCAATGTTCGGATAGATGTTGTCGATTTCTACGATATTGGTTCCCTTCACGTTTGTTGCCAACGTAACAGAGCGTGGTCTCTCTCTGGTATCTCTTGCAGATTTCACAAACTGCAAGAGGCCATCGAGAGTGCAGTTCACCGCACAAAACCCATAGAATTATCTCGGTTAGTACAGTTAAGTTGTGCTGGTTATTAGCATGTTTGGCACACCATCAGGGACTTACTGCATTGCCACGGTAATTTACTGCCACTTAAGTTTCATCTCAATAACTATTAACTTAAGGTTATGACGAAGAATTTTTACAGCTCTCTTGACCCATTACATAATTTGTTATCGCTTTGGGCGCTAAAGCTCCTGCTATAAAAGACTAGTCCATAATTCCGCATAAAAATTCAACTCGTATTTTTATATACACATTTCACATAATCCGTTAATTTAACAACGGCGATAGTAAACTAGCTTCATCTATTATGAAGCGAGTGATTGCCGCCTCTATGATTTTATTCGATATGGTTTTATAATATCTAGCGTACTCACTTATCGCCAATATTTATTGAACTGTTAGGCAGATACTGTCAAGTCCGTGACGCTTGCTCCTTCATGCAATTAAAGAATCCTGATCAGTAGCACTTTATAATCCAATTTTCCACATTTACAGCTCCCGCCCTATAGATCTATCAACATGTCACGCCATTACAGGAGTCACCAAGACAAGTGGTTTTGATTTAGGACTGTTTGACCCTGGTGATTGTGATTTATTGCCCCCGAGCGATTAGTGTTTCACTGAGATGTGCCGCCGCCACGCCGCCCCGCCCCCGCAGACCCAAGGCTAGTTTCGTTAGCAACTGACAGTCTCAACCCGGTAGCAACTGGCAACTCCCGACCCGTCCAGCTGATTGATCCGCAACCGCCCAGCGGCCTTGACCGTAACTCGCCATCATTTGCAAATGTGAAAAAACTAAGATATAAGAATATGATTAGCCCTTATGTCTTTTGTCAATAAAGTTATAATACATAACTGAACTAGATGAAATGTAAAACTCCGAATATGAATTTTCTACGTACCTTATAAAATGCTATCTTCATTTCACGGAGATATAACGGACCGTATTGGATCTACGCTATATTAAAACTAGAAAGAATATTAATATACTATAGTTGGTATATGAATGTTTTGGAAGACGAAGAAGTATAATCGAATCAATCTACTGATATACTGTACTACTGTACAGATACTGTAGTTAGTCCCATGACAAATATGGAAAAATGACCCTAATTGTGTAGTTAGTAAAGCAGTAGGCAGGCCCTACCTGTTTCATGTTGAGACTTTTTTCGGCCGACACGCCGTCCAGCTCGAGTCGCGCCCTCATGGCCTGGGCGGCGCTCTGCTCCTGGTAGCTCACCTCGCCCGTCTGCACCCTCCTGCGCTCCTCCGAGTTGGCCATCTCCTTCTCCGCACTGAACTGATCGGTCACTACTTTCATCCGCTTCTGCTCGAACTTGACCGAACTCTCCGTGGTAGTCGACGAAGACGTAGCAGCCGCGGAAGTGACGGGGGCAAGGATCATCCCCGCCGCGTTTCCGGGACCATTAACGTCAGGTGTGTCCGGAAACGTGACTATAGGCTCCCCATTTCCTTCCCCTCCTCCACCATCGTCCATTTCTACAAGGTCTTCCACGGACTTTCTTAACGAATTGAAATTGACACTCGAGATGTTCTTCATCTCCGAAATGGAACTCTTGAGCTCGGTGAGGTCCGACTTGATGGAGGACGCCTTCATCTCGGAGGACATGTGGACCCTCTGCGTGGTCGAGGAGCTGGACGTGGAGGTGCACGATGTCTTGGCCACCCGCGAGGAGGAGTTGGACAGCATCTGCGAACAAGACGCGAGTTAGAAGTGATTGGAGCTTGGCCACGATAGGAATAGCGGGACTAGTCATGCGGCCGAACCGCCAAACACTCACGCCGCCTCCTGCCTTTGTACCATCACACATCACACATCACGCCTACTGCAAGGTGACGACAGGGAGACGTGGATGCGTGACGTGGCGCTTGGAAAAGCACGATGACACCAACAACTGGGAGACATAAGTTTAAGTTATTAAAAAACTATTTTAGTACCCAACTTAACTCAGAATAAAAATTACGAAATGAGTCTAGTGAAGATTTTTGAAAACGTTTCCCCTAGGCGTAGGAAAGCTCATAATAAAGGATTGTATAATTTCCACTTAAATCCAATAAATGTAAACACATTTAAGTGATGTTCGAGACTGTAAATTCCTACTCGAATTAACCCTATGAAAACAGTAAACCGAGAGGTATTTACGTAGTTTGGTATTTTTATGCTTCAGCAATTTATATTTCATCGCAAGAATAAATTCAGGGTGTTTAATTTGCTAAGGAAAACCATATTTCAAAGCATTTTAGCGTTGCCGGCTGGGACTGGGCCAAGAGCGATAAACAAGCATCGTTCGACCGAGACCGCGGAAGTGTACCGAGGCCATCTCAGCCGCAGCCGCAACCACGGACAGCTGTTCAGAGGAACTGAAAGCATTCCCTTTAATTTGGGCATATCCATTATCCGACTACGAGGGTTTCCCAAAGGAAAGTTATTTTGTACATTTTTACTTTCCCACTATAAGGTTATATCATAAGACGAAGATAAGTCGTTTGCGTCAACATTTTCGAGTTTGAGTTGATAATGGATAAATCCGTTTCGAGGCTTCCAGAATCCAAATTTTGGGTTTCGGACTGAAGTCTGACCCAATAAACCCCGAGACCACACCAATCGTATACGCGTGCACTTTGGCACCATACAGACCATATTTTTTAATTTAAAAAAAATGATAGTTTACTCCTAAAACCCTCAAAATCCGCTCTAACGATGTTGATTAAAATCTCATGGTTTATAGCTATTACGTTGACAAGCATGTGATGATTTTTAACTCGAAATAGCTGTTTAACAAGACACAAATCCCTTTAAGTTAAGATTTTGACAACACAAAGGCTAAAAAAGGTAAGTACACGATGTCCTTGCTCTGTAGAAATGTTCTGAGAATCTATGTAAATCGATACACATATTGTATACTATTTGAAATTGTCCATAAAATAGAATTGCAATCCAGGCCTTTTGTCGGACACCTCTATATGGGACATACTTCACGGTAGGATAATCTGGATTCCCCAGAACTAGATACTTACAATTTTCCAGACTTTCTTAATACAGAATTAAGCATTTTAAGCTATGAAAATTTTTAACTAAGAACTATTCGAATTTTAATCGATTCATCTATAAACGGTAATTATTGGTTAATCGAATACAATAATCATATCTCAATTAAAATTCATGTAATTTTAGTTATTGAACTTCAAAATAATTATTGCGAATGTTAAAACAAGGTAGCACTAAACTTCACATGTGATTATTCCTTGAAATAATCAGCTGTCAGTATTTGTAAGGTCTACCTTGGTCCCTACAAACTCCCAAGGAGATGTTTTGGCTTGACCGTTTGGCAAAGTTACAGACGAACTCCTTACCGGTGATACCTTCGTAACCGTCTGAAAATAAACAGGTGCGCCACTAACAAGACCACCACGGCGAATTTACATTTTTTTGACCTTGTTTTCACGTTGTCCACATTAATTTCTTATTTAATAAACAAGACAATATCTATATAAATAAAATTAGAGTTTTGTCTGTACATTGCTCAGAATGATTCATTTTTTTAGTTATTTTTACTTTTCGTGCGTTAGAGAAGCCGGAACCGGTCTTATCTCAATTTTTGTCTTTTTTCGGTTTGTCTGTGACGCTCCAGGAGGCATTTTACGCCGTCTTCTCCGAAAAAACCCGGAGAACTGATTACAATGAAACTTATTTCATGTATTCTCTACATTCCAGAGAAGGTTTGTAAATGCTTTAAATCGCCCGCCGCCCCTTTAAAAGTAAATAACGAGCATTTTCAAAACCCACTTTTACGCGATATTGATTCAGTTTTCCTATAACTGGTAATAATCAGCTGTCTTTGTAGTTTAAAGATTTAATAGAAATAAAAACAAACCGCTGTCAAATCCGAAAATAAACACCAAAGTTAGTTTATATTGGTCATTGATTTTAAACCCATTTCGAAATTATACTATTTTAAAAAGTTATTTTAACGTATAACTAATTACAGTACAATAAGGTTATAAATATTCTAATCTATTTAATTGTCAAGTAATGCCTAGTAATAAAGCTGGGTATTTATTTATTTTTTTCGTATTGATTTGTTTAGAATTTCAGGTTTACATTTTGGTATGATGATCTTTCTTCTTTAAACTGAATCCTACAACCCGTACAAAGGACGGGCTTACTGCTAGTGTATGTATAAATCTCGATCTTGGTAGAACTCTTGCACGACATTCTGAAACTCTTTGACAACAAAGGTTGTCTCCTACTTACTCTTACTTTGACAACAAAAACCAAAAGAACTTAACTATTATCTATTAGTCTGCCCGGATGATAATGCCAAAAATGTATATATACTCACTTTTACTCGCCTGATATACACACAAAATGGATATGGATTTTCAAAACGACGCCGACGTGGACTGGCCATGTCGAGACCAATAAATAGTCTGAGCCGAAAAGTCAAAACCACAAGATACAGCTAAAAATAACCCAAAAGTTAATTCTGAACACTATTGATAACCATTGTCATTATAAGTTATGCAAGTTGGCACAATTAGATTATGAGTCATGACGTATTACTTGTGTAAATTTAAATGTATATAAAAAAATTATTAATGTATTTGGAATATTTAAAATAAGGGGCGTAATATTTGACGTGAAATTGTTTTTTTTATTCAAGGAGTTAAACTTAAGTCATCGGACGAGTCTGCATGAAATAAAATTGAGAGTTAGTGAGTTAATTTCAGGATATAAATAATAATATGTCTTGAAATGGAACCTGCACGAAAGATGTCTAATACTTTTGATTTACATCTACGTAAACTCAAACGAAGGTAACAATGCTCCTGGGCAAGTGAAAATTTGCAAATTGAAATTTGAAAATCGAAAAATTCTCTAAATATAGCATATGTACATACAAATTGTTACAGTTATAGAAATATTCTTAATTAAGCCAAAGGCACTTTATAGTGAGCAGAACAGAGTTTTAAACAAGTGAAACTGTTTTTAAGATGCAATAGAAGTAAGATTTTTTGGGGAACCCTTAATTTTTGAAATGTATAAAACCATACGGATAATATGTATTTTAATGTCTTTGTAAATGAAAAAATGTGTAAATTAGGTATACAATGTACTGTATAAGGTGAGAAGGTAAATAGAATTGGTGTTTATTATCCAAATCAAAAGGAATTTTGGCAATTAAGATAAATGTTTGGTGAGTCAGTTCCATACCTAAACAATTTATTCTTCTTAAACCATATAATTGGCATTATATAAATGACACCATTGGTTGTAAATGTGTAAAAAACTTGTAGAACATACTTCATATGAATCCGAGTACCTCACATCTGTGTACCTCACAACCGACGATAATAAATAAAAATACAATAGACCCTTACCAACTGATGAACCCGAAAAGGCTTGGCACTCGCGACGAAAACATCGTTAGATAAACACAAAACGGCAAAACCGACTCAACTGACGGTTGGCGTCTTGTTACAGATCAATTAATACTGAGCCGAGAATGAAGATAGGCCGACGCCAGAGTTTCCTAGTAAACCGCCGGCCAGTAACACGACCTTTGCCGATTAATTGATAACTGTAGATTAAGGCCGAGAGTCGCGGGCTTGAGCCAGCGATTATTCTCAACTCGCAGTGAATCACCGCGTGCGCGGCTCGGCCTTGAAACGTGTGGCCTTAGGTGCGATGCGATGCGTAAAACAAGGATGCGCGCTTGTTTTGGTAAACTTTATCTATATAATATTATAAAGAAGAGGTGGTTTCTGTATGTTTGTGGGTTTGTTTGTTGGTTTGTTGTGGCAAGTAAACGCGAAAAATACTGAACCGACCGGTTTGAAATTTTACAAAAAGTTAGATCTTAAACTCATGCAACACAGGCATATTAGTTCCCTTAATATCCCCTCGGGCTACGCCCCATAAACGTCCTAAGTTTCAATGTTTACATTTTCAAAGAATGAAAACATAAAATTACCTGAATGTCAACAGCTGTGAACACTAAAATTTGACAGTTCGGGAAGAAGAAGAAGAAAGAGCTGCCGCCACCGTCCTAGGTTTCAATGTTTACATTTTCTAATGACAACATGTGTTTGCACTATATTTTGATAGTTCGTGAAGAAGAAGAAATAAAGTTGATTTTCAGATAAACTGCTGGATCGAAATTAGTGAATTAATTATTAGTTCGAAATAGTGGAACGGTAGATTTTAAGTTTTTTTCCTGATGACTGTCTCTATTACCTTAATCCTTATCCTCTCCCAATATTTAACAGATGTTACTTTGTCATGTTGTAGACACTCGTGTTTTGTCATTTTGTAAATAATGAAGAATTAATTAACAATAACTTAAATGTATCAGTAGAGCCTACGAACACCTCTCTTCCTTTTTTACCCGTGCGAAGAACGGGTTCTGTAGCTAGTTTTACTTAAATTAATCTCCGCTTCTGTTGTAGTTGAAGCAACCTAAAATGAAGCAACCTATTAAACGATGAAACATATTAGGATATAATTTAATTATTACAAGAGAAGAAACTAGCGAAATATTATTCATATTCAGAGTAACTTGGATTGTTTGTAATTTGACTAAACAAACCAACAAAAAGTCGTGATTAAGTAGAACATTATTTTAGATTATTCAAAAGTCTTTTGCGTGAACATTTTATCAGGTACTGTACTAAACTTTCCCAGAAAGTTATACTGGTTGCAAATCAATATTTTCATACGCTGATGCGCAGCAGGCCTATATAAACAAGGTTATTGCCCGCACACCCACGCCTATTCCTTTCTTTCCCAAACACCGCCCTACTTCTCGTATACTGCGTAGTGCTGCCGTCAATCCTCGCCCCTGACTTCTTGTCTAATAATGTTTTCTTTAAATTGTTCTGACCCGCATTCTGTACTGCTGATTCTAATTTTATAAACTCAGATCATCGGATCCCTTCCGAGAAACAATGTCGTACGGTTAATCACGATGTAAAGTCAACTTACACGGTCAAGTTTTCGTGATTTTACAAACAACACACACTCACAAGCACTCCGTAATAATTATTTCAGCGTTATTAAAATTTTCAAATATTAATAAAAAAATAATGATGATCTACAAGTGTATAAAGAGGTCGACAACCTCTTTGATGTGCGAAATTTTAAACGATCTTAAAGATTTTTAAGTCTTAAATATGACAAAACTTTTAAACTAAGAGATACTGTAATTGTTTGTTTCTAATTTAAAAATCATTTTAATTTTAATCTATCCCCTAGGCTACCATCAGAGTAGTATAAGACATCACCAGACCGTTATACGATAGGTGTATCATTTGTAGTACGGATTAGGACTGGGACGGTGGCGACGTCCTGTAATCCAGCTACTTGGAGGTCACGAATTGTGGATAGTTGTGAGAGATGGTCGGTGGATGTGGTGTTCTCTTGTGTGGATTAACGTCCGCACTATTGAATACTACGTTAATCTACAAAGACCATCCTCATAATTCAACCAATTCGTAATTTAGAGGCCGTGGTTCGGATTCCAAGTTAAACTGTAGGTCCATTAGTTGCCATCGGCTGTTTGGCTATTAATTAACAGTCCTGTCTAAGGAACATGTCAGCCTTAGTCAGTAACAAGACTACAAGATCGCGCCACAATCATCCTACATTCATTCCTCATTCATACTTGGCTTAAAATACCTACCTGGGTAGGTCGCCATTTCAGTTAAAAGTATAAAGTATAAAGTAGGTGTTGATAATTGTTGTATATGCCAAGCACAATTTATCCATCGCTTCTAGTGCGAGTAATTGACATTGTGATGGCCTACCGTGGTGGTGTCGATTAGTCAGAGGCCAGTGGGAAGACACTGAAGCAACGTAACGATAACTACTGTACCTGTTGCGCTGAAGAGCTGGCCGTGTTCTTGGTCTGCATGGAGCCGACAGAGTTTTTCTTCTGGAAGTTCTCCATGACGGCGGCCATCTTAGGTGTGACGTCACCATTCTCCACCCCCTCGACCGGGAAATCCGACATCTGGAAACAGAAGCTCCAGTAAGTAATGCAGGAAATCTCGTTTGAGAACTGTTCCCTCCTTGTGTGTACGCACGCTTATTTCTTCTTCACTAATCAGGCTATGACCACATTGACTACGTTAGTTAAGAGCTACAAAGCTAAGCTCTCATTTGTTAGGAGCATTATCTCTTACATTTATTATTTTTTATGCTCCATATCTATAGTCTCTTCGAAATAAATTAATGAGTATAAAAGGTTTAAAATTTCCAGTACTGTCAGATGGGCCTGTAGTTACGGGTTTCGAACTATCTTGAGTTCATTTTCATACTACACATCAAGCTGCTGTATAGATTATTTCTTTATTTTGGAGAAAGTCAACAAATGACACAAATTTTGACAACAACAAAAATATCATAAAAGTTCGAAACCCGTAGTTGCTACAACTACAAGATAACTTGACAGTGCAGGTATTTTAAACCTTTTATTACTAAAAGGGTTATTCAAGGAAGGAAATTAATAAGATGT
Source organism: Nephotettix cincticeps (assembly GCA_023375725.1). Classification (NCBI taxonomy): domain Eukaryota; kingdom Metazoa; phylum Arthropoda; class Insecta; order Hemiptera; family Cicadellidae; genus Nephotettix; species Nephotettix cincticeps. The sequence continues at coordinate 29,928,008 of CM041791.1, forward strand.
AACTAACTTTTGAAGCAGTATCACCTTTAACTCCAATGACCTTAAATGGCACCTTCTTTAACTTCATGGGAAATCCACGGAGAATCGCATCTAAAAGGAGTAAAAAGGATAAATCACGAAAGGAATCACATTACAAGCCGATAATGACATGAATACGGGATAACTGTGTCGCAGTCACAAACAGACAAGTCTGAGGGTGGGTTCACGACCAAGAGGACGTTATACTGGACTGAGTTGCATGCATTATTGAGATATTAATTGATAACGATCCAGAAAAATGAATCGGCTGATATTTGTCAGTATCAAAGCTATAAAAAGCATTACATTCATCACACACAATCTAAGGACCAGTCCTACGATGGGAGGGGCGCGATCCTAGCGAGCAAAACGTTGGTCATTCGTGTACTCGCGACCCGGGCGATCTCAGAGATGCTGGAGACAAAATCCTTCCATGTCATCATGCTCTCAAAAGAGGAAAGACGTAAGCTGTTGATGCTGTTCCTTGTTATTAAATGTTCATGTGCTAGGTTGGTCCAAATACGTCCATTCCTCAGCTTATTGTTGTAGTTCGCGTGCCTCATATTCCACAAGGACGGATGTTTCTGCACAGCTTCTATTATTTCTTCTGCAGACATTATGCAGGAGTTGCAGAAGAAACACAATAAATTATGCACTCAATTAGGTCTATCAGCTCCACCATAGGTCACACACACACACTGGGGACACTGGCACGTCTTCTTCTTTCCCATGGTCGCTGTGATCGCCTGGATCGCTGACGTAGGACACTCCACTGCGACGGGATCCCTGCGATCTCAACAACAGTCGCGACCAAAGACAATCTAATTTGAATTTTAAAATGTCGCTGGGATCGCGTCGCTACCGTCGCCAACGTAGCTCTGGGCCTAATTACCCTTCACTCATATCTATCTTAATACACCTACGAATCGGTGTTTCAAATTAGGAGAGTGTTTAGGATTTTTTTTAATGGATGCTGTCAAAACCAATCAAATCCTTGCAAATCTATTCATCTACTACACCTTTGCAAGTGGTGCATTGTGGAGAGATTACCGTGAAGCAGAGGTGTACAAGTGAGCGGTTGGTGGTAGTATTGAAGGGACCATCGTAAAATAAATCATATTTATTACCTTACAATATTGCAAATCTCAGATGATTGGCACGAATAAAATATCCAGCCACATAATTACCATAACTTAGACGGTAGACTTCAAATGCAACAATTTACAGTCTCAAGGCTGCAACATGTTTACCAATTGTTTGTTTGATGTACAGAGTGGGAACTATAAACAAGAGTGAAGGACTGACCGGAACACATAGGCAGGATGGCGTATCCGTGGGCGCAGTGCAGTGTGCTGTGTGTGCTGTATGCAAGCGACGGGAGTGGAATATTGCAACACAAACTATTACGGTTAACCTTTATATCGAAAACTAGTGGCAAAACCATACATGAGGAATACTTTTACGCATTCCTATTGGAGTAAGAAAATACATCGTTTTAGTGGAGTTACTACAAAACTAAATGAATTAAAAAAGTGATATTTTTATAGGGTAATCAACATCAACATCCCTTGTGAATAAATCTGCAGTTATCAGGGAACGCAAAAAAATTAATTTTTGTTTATGAATTCTTTCATGTGCATTTCATTAAGGTTAGCTAATGGACATTGTCAGAGACTAAACAATATCAATTATTAACATAACAGATTTCTATACATAGGATCATGGACACATGCTAACTACGGGAACACGAAAGCGGCTGAAGACGGGCAGTTACAAGCCCGATACATACTTCACTTGTTTCACTTCATTTGTTTACCTCGACTCTGAAAAGCACCGTGATAAAATTTAAGACGTCATAACTAAATTTAGGTTACTTCAATGCTATTTAATACGAGGCGATCCGTTTTGGTTTAAAGTAATTATTCATGTCAATGATAGTCAAATGAATAACAAAAATGATTAACCTCATTTGTTAAAAATTTTTAAGAACAATGAAGAATAATAAATACAGCACATGGCTGTATCGGGTTGTTTTATTTTATTTCACAGATTTGAAGCGATATGGCCCTCAAACTACTAACAATAGAATAAACATCGAAGTAGTGAAAATAATTTTCTTTTACTCAAGCAAGGATGTGAATTATTTAAAATTGTTTAATGGATATAAAACATTATTACGATACAGCATTATGAGTTTCCATTAGGAACACCTACGCTACACTGACACTGATGTATGAACTAAATCATATGAATCGAATTTGAATTGGATATCAGTGGATATTTTATACATTCATTAAGATGTAGGTTTCAGCGAATGTATTCCGATTCAAAGAAATAAATTCATATTTTCAAATTAAAATGGTTCTCCATGAAAATGTTCTGCAAACTGGATTAGTTGGATGTTTATTATTGATGACTGATAATGAAATTTGTACTGTTCAAAATAAATAATGATATTCACTTTTATCTACTGTATATTAAAATGGAAGGTTAATCAATAGTACATTTTAACAAACTTACCCCTATTAGCCTCTACAATTAATATTAAAACAACACCGGTCACCACTATAAAATTGTTAAACCCGAAAAACTACATATTAAACATAATTCAGGTTCGGCGAAACGACTTTCAGCCGCCTGACGCCGAGCAGAACTAACCTGTCAGGTGAGGAAGGGTGCCGGCGTCGTGCCGTGGGCTTTGGTCAAGGACGTGCGGAGACAGACGGACGCCTACTGCACCGGCACCGGCACCGGCGCGGCGCACTTCCGGTTCCGTATGCACCGCTCACGGTTACAACGATAAATACTCTAGGGAAAGTATTGCTACAATATGGCTGAGGCTTTGGAATGACGGCGGTCTAATGTCGCTGGTCAATAGGCCTGCCGTCACAGCACCGTATGAATAAGCTACAGTATAGGACAGGAACGGTCTGACTACAAACATCTACAATGTTTCACTAAAAATCAATTATTTCAAGATAAATGTTTATAAAACTCGTCTATAGGAACCTGCAGTGTAGGCTGAGGTCACGTCTCCCAACAAAACCACTCAAAAATGTTTTCTGTTACGTATACAGAATTGGATAAGAATTTGGATAAGAAGTATAATCAAATTGACAAAGGGGATACAAAAGGCGTTTATTTAATAGAATGTGATGCATCTAATGGCTGTGATAAGAAATATATAGGCTATACAAACAGATCAGTAAAAGAACGTTTTAAAGAACACACTGCGTTCAACCAAAAGAATCCTTCATCAAAAATGGCGCAACATTTAAAAGAAAACCCTAGCCATAAAGTTAATTTTTACTCATCAATTAAAATATTAAAAAGTTGCGAAAATAAATACAAAGCTCAAGCTTGGGAGGAATTTTTTATATATAAATATTTTAAAGAAGACAAGGACGTTATGTTAAACAAAAAGGATGAGTTCTCCGAAAAAATAACATTCCAGCTATTAAATACTGTAATGCAAGAAACTAACAGCTGATTCATATTATGATTCATCATGTAAATAGTTCTTTGTTTGTTTTTTTCATTATATGTAAATATGTGTCGTGATTTTTTGAAGATTTTTTAAATGAACACCAAGAAAAAAATATTATACGGCTGATGATGATCTGTTAAGAGATCGAAACCGGTTCCCTGTAAGGAATTAATAAATTTTGACACCTGAAAGGCAGATACCATTCAATTGGTAAGTAATTATTAACTATATAGGTGTCTAGGCTTTCAAAATAATAACGTATACGAGGATATACGTCTTGTTATTAATGTCTAACTCCAACAATTAATTTAACTTGTTTTCTCTTATTGTTAGCTTCAGAAATTGGATGATTATTTTTAAACAATAAATTTTCAATATATTTAGATAAACCTTAAATAACATCATAGGTTAACGACAATCTTCAAGGTTGTCGTTTTAAAATTTATTTTAGGGAGAAAGTATGTGTCAGTCCACCGATAGCGCTTATTTATAATGAGATTAAGTACTTGTAATTTAAAACTGACACTGTTTACTTATTTTTTAGGCAAAAATAGTTTTTCGTTTTCATGCGCTGGCACATTAAGATTATTATGTTGATGGAATTTATATTGTACGTTCAAACAGATTGTTTCACAATCGTTCTCTGATTACATCGTACAGTAGGCCTACACAAGTCTAATCACTGGTGACAGGTACAAATAGGCGTATTAATGAGTGATATATGTCTTCTTTATGCAGCTAAGTAGTTCACAAACAAAGGAAATCTCGTGAAAACAAAACCATAAATAACGCTGGTTATGGCGGCGCAGAAGCGGCCGAGCGACAATGGGCGTCGTGGGCCGGTCGCGGCTCCCACGCCCACAGCGGGCGGACCGCGGTGGCTAGGCTGAGGTGAAGATGAAGACGACATGAGCAAACGGAGAAACAACGGAAGACAAATACATTAGATTAGATCATTTAAATGGCACCCATACTACTCGGTAGGTATTTTAAGCCAAGTATGAATGAGGATTGAGTGTAGGATGATTGTGGCGCGATCTTGTAGTCTTGTTACTGACTAAGGCTGACATGTTCCTTAGACAGGACTGTTAATTAATGGCCCAACAGCCGATGGCAACTAATGGACCTACAGTTTAACGTGGAATCCGAACCACGGCCTCTGAATTACGAATTGGTCCGATTACGAGGATAGGCTTTGCGGATTAACGTAGTATTCAATAGTGCGGACGTTAATCCACACAAGAGAACACCACATTCACCGACTATCTCTCACAACTATCCACAATTCGACCAAAAACATTCAGAGGCTGTCATACAAAAGTTCAGCTTGTACAGTCACTGATTCCATTAGTATTTCAAGACTGCTACCTTGCATATAGCAAAAGTTTCTCGAAGGACAGAAGGTCCAGAACAGCACCATCAGGTTTGTTGACCGTGTGTCACCTTTCAGGGATACCCTTTACTACCGCCCATGGATGCTGAGTGCTGTTTGGCCCACAACACTCTCATTGTCGGATAGTCTCAGTACATCTTTGAGAAACTCTCCTTTCGGCGTGATGTCGCTTTGCGTGACACCTGGTAAGACAGGATCGTCCATTTCCTCAGTGTAAATCGTTACTGACAGGAGGGGGTTTGCCTATTTCGTTCCAGCATTGTATAATTGATAGCTGATTCAAAGACATTTGCCTTTTGACCTTTAAAGATGGAATAAAATGTTTTTCTACTAATTATATTAGGACCAAACTTGTATTTTTTCATTGTATTAACGTAAGTTATTTCAAAATAAAAGCATTTAATGACCACTATTTTTTCAATTTTAATTTCCGCAAAAATATAATTACCACGCAATGATATCCGATGATTAATGAGTAATTTATCTTTTATGGCAGTCAAATCTAGAAAAAATGGAAAATGTTTCCGGTATAACCACTTCACATTTAATTTGAACCTCAATCTTCTTTTTACGGCCACTGTGTGACCATTAATCCTGTCACCAAATTAACATTGTTCTAATGGGACTAAAATAAAATATGGCGGAGGTACTGCAGATTTTTAAATGTCTGTAGATTTTTACTCCCGTAAAAGCAAATAATAGAAAAATGCTTTGAAAATTTTTACACAAGTCAAAAAATCTTTTGTATATCTAATTAGTTTTATATATTTTATCACGTATTCACAGAGTAAATGAGAAAATTTAAATTATAATCAGATACTTCGCTGTACGCTACTGTATAAATGTAAATAAATAAACGCTATAAATTTTATTCCGATGAATAGTAATTACTGTATAACTACATAGTAATTGTTTCTAATGATTTTATAAAAGATAAGAGGGTAAGACAAGATGGCCGATTATAAAACTAACTTTTGGCAGAAGATTCGACAAATAAGCCAAGACTCTAGTTTACAACAATTACGAGCTATAATTAGTAGCCAGTATCTGTGGAACCATCATCGAACTGATATATGAGACTAATTTAATCCATAATTTGGTGTACGAATATTAATTTTCAAAAGTCATACATCAAGCGAATTGGTTCCTAACTTTTAAATTATCACAAATACATAAATATCTGAATTAAAAAACTTCATTGGTAAAATCATTTTCTCCTAGTAGGTTTAAAAATATATTGTAAATGAACTACAAACATTTTTCTAAAAATCGTGGAAATATTTTTAAAATGGAAAATAGTTTATGAAAAAATAATATGAAGTAGTTTTTAAAACTGAATCTTAGATTTTTTAAACCTATGTTATGATCGATGCAAAAGCCTAGCAATTAAGAAAACATATTTTCAACGTGCTCTGTTTAGAAGTACAGTGATGACCTATCAGTCGGTTACCGGTACATAGTTGTTGTTGACCCTCGCATAGCTGATGATCCTGAGCCGGATGGTCCTGTCTACAGTCACCGCGGTCACCACCCTGTGGCCACCCTCGCTGAGGAACGGTCGACCCATCACTGCTGAGGAAGGCTTAGCTCATGGCTGACTCAATACCGCTATCAGCACTATCAGCCGACACATCGCACTATCAGTGTTGCCAATACGTCGCGCTACTACTTGTACAATGTACAGTACTGCCACCACCGTAGTGACAGTGACGTTTAGCTGCGATCAGCTGATTCGGTTATCGTGACGTCATGTAACAGGTGGTCTTCCAGGAGTTACTTTTCAGCAGAACCAATAAAAATGATTCAGAGGATTCGAATTACAAAAACAACTGGTATTGGGTTTATTTAGTGCACAGCTGCGGTGTTTATCGATTAAACTGATTACGAAGTTTTCTGAGAAATGTGTTACATTTTAAGGTGTTGTTCAACCAAATTTTAAACGAAAAACACGTACGCTTTTATGTATAATCATATCTAAGGTACTTTATTTATTTTAAACGGAAAACTAACTATTAGTATTGAGAATAACTCACAACTATACGAGATTTAGTGCTGGTATTTTCTATATCTTAATCACTTTTATTTGGAATCATGTTTTGGTGGTGTGATGATAATGAAATAAATACGGCAAACTATCTGGAATAAATTAAAATATAGGTAATAATATTCGAAGAAACATCGAACTCTCTGACCGACCGATTCTGATGATTTTTTTGTGTGTATTCAAAGGGGTTTAGGAATGGTTTAGATTCACAATCTGTGCAAATCCGTCCAAAAGAGCTCCGCCCCAGAGGGTATAAAAAGTGCAGTTTTAAGTTTTATAAATTTAGTGTTTTCCAAATTAACAGCTGTGATTAAATAATTTGAACTGTATACATTACTATTAGGCGGTACGAAGTTCACCGGATAACGTTAGTAACAAATTAAATAGTTGCCATTAAAAAGTTGTACGGGATTTGGCTGCACCTCCGAAAAAGGACTTCTATAGGTTCTCATATAAAGCTCTCACCTGGGAAAACTCGAATATGACCTACCTGACCTCCGCAAAATGTCGTATAGGTCAAATATAGGTCGAAACACCCGAAAACGGCTTTTTAGCGATATTGCAGAAATTCAGCACTCTGCGGAGTTAAATTAGATTGGTTATTGATATTTTTCTATCGTTAATATTATTTGTATATTTTCAATAACCAAACTAACCAGAATTTTTGTTTTATTACAGTAACTAAAAGTAAAGTCTGATCAACTCATGATAGTTCCTACTAAATTAAGTTTTATTCTCAAGCTGAAACCTCAAACTATATAAACCATCCCTACAAACGTCTGACAACTCAAGACACAACCAATCACTAAGTATCCATTTTATTTTGTAGACTGTATGTGTTGTTACCGGCACGGTAGCTCTGGGCAACGCTCTGGCCCAGGAAGTCAAGGTTGCTAAATCTAAACCAGCGATCGGCGACTCCTGACAGATCTTGAGCTGTCACCTCTGGCTTCTCTTGTAACCGCTAAGGACCTCGCTGTCTTTAATTCACCACACAAGCCCTCCGCTTATAGTAATGGACTGTTGATGTAAAAAAACCACGTAGTCAGTTCATAAAACTAAAGCATAATTTACTTGTACTTAAACGCTATAGAATAACTGAAACTGACCATTTTGAAGAACTCTGCCCTATCTCTGGTCTTCCTCATCTTGAGGGCGGAGGCGGAGGGGGAGTGATGGACGGCCGTGGACCGCATGTCCAGGGTTCAGGAGACGCACCACACGGTGGCGACCCGCAAGGTGGCACGAGCACTACTAGTTGTCGAATGTACGGAGTTGAATTTCTACATGTTTTATGAAACAGCTGTTAAATAAGATAACAGAATGTTCGTATGGAATGTTTCTACAGGGGGGCTCTCCGTCGACGATATTTAGTCTATTTGATTTCAGTATTAGTGAATGCTTCGCCACCCTTAGTATTCCAGACTTGTGTAAACCTATAGACACTTATCCCTCACTCTTACTGCACTTATTGTGTCTTAGTCTCAATATTCATAGTGTTCTCCATGTCGCCTTCAACGTGGAACATACAATGATGATAATAGGCGTATTTGACACCTATTGCTACTGTTACTTACGAGCTAGGTTATTCTAATACTGTATTCGTAAATTAACAGGGATAAAATACTTGCAGTTTGTTGATTTTTACCATAAAACAGTTAAAATAAATAATTTATCTTGTTAAGCTTCCGGCGTTGATTTGAATACGATGATAATAACGAGGATTATTAATTTTATAAGTTTTCCGACGGCAACACTCCGTGTCCACAGCCTAATGTACATGTAATGCGCGCACTCCAATTGTTTTTGTTAGCTGGTTATATTTTTGTTATATATGGAATTTGATTTTTTACGTCATCTGAGCTCCCTAAGGAATCAAAATATCTGATGATAGAATCTAAGCTTCAAAAATTTCTGAATTTCTCTGGATTATTTAAAGCCAAAAATAAAGAAAATTGTAACCGTATTTTCATTACAATCGGAATAGCGCATGCTGACCTTTCTCTACCTAACCTTTTCTAAAAGGTTAAATCTTATAATATTACATAATTTCATCATACAACCAACTAAATATTATAGACATTGAAATAGCTAACCTACTAACGCAACACGATCGAGAACCTCTAGGCCTACAAATATCTCAGTCCACGTCCAGATAAAACCACTTGTGGTCCAAAAATATGACTCTCGGCGCTGGAAACCGATAAAACAGTTGCTACAAACCAGCTGCGATTGCAACATTGTAACAGAGCCACAACTGGAGCGAGACTAATGAATAACTAGATAAAAATAAAAGAAGAAGAATAAAGCGAAGATCGCGTGAGATAACAGAAGTCCTTGACCTTTTGATAAGAGATAAACTTGTCTGCTGTTGGCTGGATCCAGGCGTAAATGGTGCAGTAAAGCTTGATTATTATAGGGGAATTTGGGTTCTGGTAAATATGTTCAGAATGACACTAAATAGGAGTTATATGTCTGAAAGGTAATTAAATTAAATATACGAAAGCTAAGGATTGATTTTTCTACGAATGAAACCTGTTTAAAGTATAAGGTCTTTGAGGCTTAAGCAATATGAGTCCTATATTCCAAGTCTCTAGGTAGATGTAGAAATTGTAAAAATCCCTTGACAATTAAAAACAATTTCTATTCAGCTAGAGCTAAGAGTTAAGAAAAATGAGGCAGATTCAGACATTTACTGTAACGAATTTGAGCACTAATTTACGACCGAATCATATAAATCATAAAACAAGTGCTCAGAAAATATTCTCACACTTTATAAATACATATTGGTTTACATAACGTATTTACGAACAGATGCTGGGAAAGCCAAGAGATAAGAGTTGATAAAGGTAAACACATACGCCTTTTGACTCTGATAAGAGAGGATTTAGGACTACTTCAGCGAAAATGTCTATCTAACTTTACAAACAAACTATACAAACTATCTGTAATTGACATATCTTTAGAATACCTACCGGTACTTAAAATTACTCTATTTATCTAGATATGGCTATAACGACAGCTGTTTAGAGGAACTGAAAACATTTACTTTGACAAATCCATGATCTAACCTATTTCCCACATAGAAGTAAATACAATAATAATTTTTACTAACCGACATTGTGAAGTCAACATCCTTAAAGTGTGCAGAATAACTCCAAACCAGAGACTGAACTTCGTATAAAGTCCACATCACTTTGACTTTTAGCCAAATCACGATAAACTGAGTATAAACCACTAACGGAATTAAAATACAAAACAAACGTATAAAACACCGAATCATGTAAAAATAATGACAAATAACATTAAAACATCGAGCAACTATGTTGTTGGTAGGGTTTACAAGGAGGAAGAAAGCGAAATGCGTGTTTCCCGCGCGAAGGTGTAACTAAGCAACGGCAGATCAGCTGTTGTTTACACGATCAGCTGATTTGCTGACAACCAGTCATATTGTTAGTGTGACCTAATTACGTGAACTACTTGCTGAAGTGTCGTCATACAAATGCTTACACTGTAAACTTTTCGTTTCACGTTACGATACAACGGTTTTAAATACAGAGTTACGTAAGTGAACAGTACGAGTATATCATCAGTTACTGCCCTCTAGTACCTTCGTATAGTTGAGTACTGAAGCTGAAGCTACAAACCATTATCTAAATGAAATATTACATAATGGTATAGTTAAAACTACAACTATAATGCTACAGTGCTACAGTAATAAAAGATCGAATATTCAGTAATTTTCTATTGACGAATAAAAGGATCATTTAAAATAGAATAATTTGAGAAAATAATGAAATGCAAAATTCAAAACGCCTATAACTTAATTACCGATCTTCCCTACAGTATTTACCGAATAAAAATGCTGACTGACGTCAAGAGATCAGAAAAGTATATGGGTCGGTAAAGTGAAGAAAAATATTTAGTGGTTTGGAAAAACTGTCATTTCAGATTGAATTTAATAACTCGTTTATGCAAAATACTGTACAAAAATAACACATCATGTTGTGTAAATCAATGACGATAGCTTAACGCCTTTGTGATCTTCTAAAGCATGTCATACAAGATGATGATTTTGCTGGATCAGTGATCATTTTCCTTGAGTATTGTGAATATGTAATTTTGAATAATTCAATACCAAACGATAATACAGTATAAATCGACTGATGAGTTATTTCTATCTCTATGACCAAAGCAAAAATTTGTTATAATTCTGCAATGGACAATGGTTTAGGTCTTACCGTTTTAACTACGATTGTACTGCAGTTCTTATCTTATAGGGACACTGTAAAAAATAATTTTTAAAACCAAAGTCATTAATAACCATTATAAATGTACAGTGGTATGAACATTTTCGGAAACAAAGACGTTTAGGAGTAAAACCAAAGCCGGTAAAACATGGAAAAGAGGACGGTACTATTTTTCTTCTCGCTATAGGCAGTAGCCCACGTACAGATTGACGAATTGACGGTTCTGACAAGAGTACAAGTTGCCGGTTATGGCGGAGGTCGGCCTCGGCTCTAGGTCTGCAATGGATTGTCAGGTCTGCAACAATTAACTCCGCCATCTATCGCGATTGCTTAAGGATACTATGATAGGCCTACTGGCCACAAAGGGTATTATGAAGATATCTTTAACGCGCTTCTCTGCCCACCTCATGTTTATAGCACAGTATTTGGTAACCGTATTTAAAATCTATAGTTATTTCCATAAAAAAAAAACAAAAATAGTAAAACTAATAGTATCTAAAAAATACCCCCGTCGCAGCAGACCTGCGTACTCAGCGAATTTCCAAATCAATAATATAAAAATAATATATGACAAGTTTAAAAAAAATCTGTCCATAAACATGAGAATTATTTGCCTATTCTCCATAAGATTAACATGGCAAAGAGTGTGCAGGTTTGCTGCTGTGAGGAACACTGAATTAGGCATTTCTACCATAAATAATTTTTATCTTAACATTTATACCAACTTTCATCAACATCTGTCCATAAATAAAGGAGTTTGCCTATTCCCTATATGATTATTATGGGAAAAGAGTATGCAGGTTTGCTGCCATGATAAACACATAAACTATGATTTTTAAGCATAAATGGATGAACCTCAACCACATGAAGCTAATATAAAGTTTTATCCAAAAGTATTGGTTAATAAGTGAAATATTAATTTTTCCTTATTCTCCATAAGATTAACATTAGAGCCCCACAATACAATGTACTGTGTTTAGATTTTTAATATCTCGGTAACCGTTGGAGATAGAGAAAAACTTTAAGGAACTTAATTGTGTAGTATTTTAAGCTGATTCTAATGATGAAATATAAAATTAGAAATTTTAAAAAATTACATGTGAAAAATGCAAAAAACCCCTTTTTGGGGTACAAAACCCCCCCAAACTACCCGTTCCCATTGACCGATATGTCTGGTTTACGAACTCGTCCGAGCACTTGTAGGAATACACGTCTCTACCAAATTTGGTCTTGATCGGACCATTTTTACGAGAGTTATCGTGTTCACAGACATATATATATATATATTTTACTATTTATTTCATCAAACAGGGCTACTAATATTATTATATTGAAATAATTCGACCAATATATACAAAAATTTTAACGACTATTGTTTTTGGACTCTGGGCACCTAAAGAAGAAAAAATAACATGGTCCCGGGCTTAAGTCTCACCATGAGACCTACGGTAATAGCTTATTCCCTATGGGAAATTCGCTAAAAGGACAGTACAGAAGAGCATGTACTGTAATAAAATTCTCTGACATTAAAACCAAGGAAAGCCAATTTATTTCGAATCAAAGGAAGTTTGAACTATCAGCAGTTTGAATTATTAAGGTTAGCGTTATTAAAATTCGAATTTTAGAGGTTCAATGCGCAAGTCTCAATAATTGTAGTAGCGAGAATAACATTCGATTATACTTGTACTTTCTTTGAACTCATTAAAAAATCCAATGGAGAGTAAAATAAATAAGGAAGTACACAAAAATCGAACTGTTTACAAATACGATAACTGAACCCATTAATATTTATGTTATTATTGCTAAACATTGAGACTGACGTTCCGAACCTGGAGGAGTTGCGGAAACTTACTGGTTTACTGCTATGTTCGTCTGACTTGTTTTTTTACTTTCCTTAAAATTCCAAAGGCTTATGGGAACCGATCTCAAATTTTAGAGGGAGGATTCGAATTAAAGATCATAATTCTAATTATAAAGGCACAAGTACAAACGGAATTGGAATTTTAGAGGGTAAATAATTATGTGTCAAAGTACTTTTATTTATTGGTACTATTTTTCGAATATTAGAGGGTTTCTTTAGGGAACATAGTACAGAATCTACTAATTGTAGAGGTTCGAATTAGCGAGGTTCTACTGTATGACGAAAAGCAAAACTCACTTCAAACAATATAGGTGTAACAATAAGACAGATTGTTGCACTGTATGCCTTGCCTATCTAGTAGGCCTACAGTGCTGAGAATGGCGAATGTACAAGTACCGGTGTCAGCCACATTCCGCAGCGGAACATGCGAGAGTTTGACGTCAATAACACACCTGTTGTCGGTAACATGTAACATATACACAGACACACAGATGTACGAATGTGTGTTTACATGTGTGTTCGCTAGTTGTAGCCAACGGGGCCCTGGACCTTGATCTGCATGTGTTAAACAAATATACCTATAACCTACCTCGCTGACTATTGCTAATGCAGAGCGAAGAACTCGTAAAGTCCTAAGCAATACAGTATTTTGTTTAGAGTTAATAGTAGCTACACTAGTAACCAGACGAAATAAAACTACTCACACAGGTCCATAATCGATATGAACATTTACTTATAGTCCTAAATTTTATAATTGTGGTCCGCGAACTGCAAGTATTTCTCCCATTGATAGTTATACACTAAAACATACACTATTTAAATTACAAGTTTTAAAAAATTGTTGGAATTTTCATTATGATATCATTTTTATTACATACTCATCGGTGATATATTTCCCGAGTTATATTTTCACAGTTCTCACATATGTTTACAGAGTACATTGCGTGGTGCTAAGGTTATTACATACCGTGCTACCATATGGCTATTCCATGTAGGTAGGCTACGCATGTGATATAACAGGGTGAGAAGGTACAAGAGGAAAACTAATTAAAAGTAAAATTACTACGCTAGAAATAGATATAATAGGCCTAGTGACATTTTTGAACATTGCAAACTACTTACTTGTTTGAAATTAATTTTTGTTGATGGTGGGAATGGTATTGAGATTTTTATTGCGGACATTTTAAATGACGATAAGTAAAACAAAGATTCTCGTCGTTTCGGGATTTGGAATCTGACCCCGTTCTCAGTTGAATTAAAACGTAAAACATAACAACGATGGATTATGATCTAATGTTTTTGTGTTTTAGACTCAACTCACCTGAGGACAGGATCAGATTCAAGGTCCTGAAACGTCGAGAAACTCTGTTCTACTTATCGTGATAGAATATGCCCGTAAAAAACATGTAAATAACATTGCATGATACATATGACTGAAAAAAACTTGAAAAAACAATGACTAGTTGTGTACTAAATATTATAAAATAGATCAAGTAAATTTATAGTTCTTGTCGTAATTTTATACTGTTAGTCCTTCAAATTAAACTACATTTAAAGAATATGCATTACAATAGCTTAATACTAAAAACCCTAGGCTCAAAACGTGAAACAAAACACAATGATTAGGAAACCATTAACAATAAAAAAAACAGTGCAGTAAGAGTGAGGTTGAGTATGAACAATGTATACGATAAACTCACAAACGCATACAGGACGACAACAGAGCAAACGAACCAAACAAACCGCAGAAGAAAAGTTAACTAAAGTAAACTGGGCGGAATCACTAGAACCAGAACAAAACTAGATCCAGATGCGGAGCGTAGAGAGCGGCGCATGCGCACCAGCGATGACAAACAGGTGATTCAGGGAATGAATGAAGTGCCTGCCTCCGCACGCTGTTATGGAATGCCTGCCTTAATGGCAAAAATTGGCAAGGCCGTCTGTCTCCTAATAAACGCGTCGGAATGATGAATTCGCGTGGGAAACGTTTTATTTATAACGTGGTGAAAACTGGGACAATAGCCAAATTATACTAGACAAAAAACAGCCAAACACTTTTTTTGGAAATGCGACTTTTAAAATAAATGCGGAAAAGCTATTCTTCATACAGTTTTCATTAATTTGCAAACGGGTCAAGCTCAAACAGCAAATAAATAAATAATTATAACATGCATTAGATCACGTGCAGGCATATCAAATCTCAGTCAATCGTATGGAAATAATAAACAGATGTGAATCAGGCAAATAAATTGATAATTGTGTCTATGACTATAAATAACCTTATTAAAATAGTTGACACAGTAAGACATTATTTCTCTACATCCCAACAGACAACACGACTACACTCTACAGGCCATTACATGCAACACTAAAATCATTTATACATAGCAATCCATTCTAATGGCGGGAATCAATCTAGTAAAAGACCTATTAATTTTATTGTGTCCTCTTGAATGAGTGGATATGCCGATTAAGTACAAAACAGTCTAAGTAATTTCTAACGTCATTTAACAAGCAATAACATACAGATTAGTTAATTGAACAAATATAGGTTTCCAGTAGGCTCTGGGTTCAGCACCGCTAATAACTCTTAGTATCCTTTTTGGGGCTATCAGTACATGACCTATAGAACTAGAGTTGCCCCAAAGCAACAGCCCGTAGGAAATCTTACTCTGAAAAAGGTAAAATACACTATTCTCAAACATTCATACAGTGTTTGATTACTCTATTTAGAGCTCTGCAAGCATGCTCCACATGCACAAGCCACAACAGCTTAGGGTCAATATGAATTCCAAGAATTTCACACACTCTGAGATTTCATTAAGCCTATCAAGAGTTGTATCATTAAGAGTAAACATACAGAAACTTGAGTCTTATCGGTGTTCAAGAGCAACGTATTGGCTCTGTACCAGCTGTTCCCTAGAAATGCTGTTATACTGCAAGTTGCAACAGTAATTTCACGTATTGCGCACTTTTTTCATTCTCCTACTGAAACTGAATGCCAAAGAAACATGATCTAGTTTCCAAATTTAGAAAACGAATAATTATATCCTCAGAGTTGGATTAATCTAAACCAGAAACAACCCAGAAAACACTAATAGACTACGTACGGACCACCTGGCCTGACTGTCAGAGCCCATCGCAGTCGTTACACGTTTTGGCCCAGAGTTGTGATCTTGTGCTAAACTGAACTGGTCGTTCAGATTTTTTAGATTTTTATTTCTCAAATTGCGTGTTTTCAGAGTAGGGGGAGTAATAAGGCAGTGTTATACTTATACACTTTAAAAATGCGGGTAGTTCAACCTTTTGCTGCTATCCCATGCATAATATTTTTATTTTTATGATTTTTCAGCTCTGGATATAGGCCCAGTGGAGTGGGTGTTTGTTGTCCATCAGGTAAGCTAGTTGCTGACTTCACCACCGATCCCACGCGACTCGTCCCACCGCACATTTTATTCATTAGTAGCACAAACTGATCATTATTCATATGTCACTTCCACATTTCGCAACTAATGATACATGGGAAATTTCCAAGTCGGTTATTTATTTGTTATTGATATTCCTGGGTTATAATTGCGAAGCTGGGCGATCTTGTTTGAATTTGCATCCAAACTGATTAAGTAATATTCCATTTATGTTTTTAGTAAACCAATATTATTGAAATGCAGAAATTACAAAAGTTTATTAACTACATACATTAATTTATTTTATAACAAAATCAGTAACGTCTAGTCATATATGTATACGTAATGGTAAATACAAAGATCAAAGCCACATTATAAACATAAACATCCCAAAAGTAAAAATTTACAATGTCTGAGAAATCGAATACAAATAACGCATGAGCTAGGAAGTGTATACTTGTGTTGTCTACACAAGTATACACTACTGTACGTAATGTCGAGTGCATATTTTTAAAAATTGTCCTTCTAAACAATATTGTAAGTTATGTATAAAAATATTATTAACTTTCACGTATTATCTGTGTAAATGCAAACTGAATATATAGTACATCGGTTGTTGATTTGGTGGTAAATGTAATTTGAAGAATTGCTTGTGAAGTATTTGGGATTTTTATCTTTGCAGTTTTGTATAAATTTTCAACATTACCTATAATTTGAGCTATCAAATAAACAAACAATCTGTAACTTCGTCAATCTAAAACATATTAGTGTCAAGAGTTTAGTTCACACTCAACTTTTGAAACCAACGATCAACTATTGGCCGCTGGTAAATACGCAGACCATTACAAATATTTCGCTATCCACATTCAAAGATAATATAACCAATATATTCCTTAAACATTTTTTGATGTTTTATTTTTCCACCGAGCGATAATCCTGGCTATTAAATCCCAAACGAACAGCCATGGTATGATAAGGAGCTTATCAATTCTTGAGTCACTCTTATCACCTCTTAACATTATCTTAACACATCCTGTACAACACATCGAGTCTTGCTTGATATGCCAGGTGACTAGTTTTTCTCCTGAATGTAAATTGGTATGTACCAAGCCTGTAACACTAATTGTACAAAAATTACACTTAACTAAAAAATGTGTACCCAAAATATAAAAATATCCGTTTCATCAGTTTTTCATGTTCATCAGTTCTAATGTCATAATAAGGTGGTAGAATAATATAATAAACAACATTATTCACTTTAACAGACATACGCTGTCATATATAGTAGACATAATTTAAACTTTACAATTAACTATATTTATTGCAATATGAGAGATTCCTGACGGAACAGTGTAACAATGAGTTATCCAGAAAGTTTGGCAGATTAGTGAATATATGTCCAATACAGATAATACTCAAATAACTTTACTTAATTATGATGTATTACAATGTCTAATACTGTACCTTGAATCTCTTACGTCATAACTAAAGAACGTGAAATACTAAATTACTCACAGTAAAGATAACAAAACGTATTTGTCTCAATAACCAGGAAAAACAGCACGCCACAAAAATATTCACATTCCGTCACGTTAAACGTCATCATTCGCAGATTAGCACGAGGGAAAATCAGGGGATCGACCGCCGAAATGATAATTTATGAATTCCGTGACAATGAGTCAGTCATAGACGTTCAACCGGCGCTTATCACAGGTTATGGCGGGAGATGCGTCATGCGCCATGGAGCACTTGGCTTCCGAGAACTGTGAATGAATCAGCTGATCGGTAGGCGAGGAGTCCGCCTGTGAACCTGTTATCAGCTGCTACGATGTCTACGTCAAACGTTATCTCACAGCGTTGCCTGCAAACGGTGGTTATGTGCAAATCGAATTGTTCTTTCAGTCCATTTTAACCTTGTGAAATATGTTTGGGAATAAATTAAAATTGTACCAAACTGTTGAAGTAAACCTAATCTAAATCAACCCAAACAACGTCAATCAAACATTTTTACATTTTTAATGTATCAACAAACGATCTATAGAAACAGTGGAATACTCCATATTTAAATAAACGGTATCTGAAACCTTACACATACTTACTCCCTTTATAAGTGAATTACATAAAAAACACAATATTTAAAAAAAAGACAATCCAACCATTATATAACATTTGTTTTTCATTAGTAGGATACTCACGCACAGATACGCATGTATACACACACAGAGACAACACTTCAGAAAAATACTTTTTGGGATAAAGGGGTCTGAAAATGGATATATATCTACTGAAAAATCGAATTCGATGATTGTTAACGAAAACAATACGTTTTTCTGATACCAAATCATAGGTGGGAGAAGGTAAAAATATGATTATTTTACTGCTCAATTAATAAATGGCTCTGATTGACGCGTTCGTTTATTTTCATCAAAAAACCATTTTGATATTTGACAGCAATGTAACTTGTACTCCGAATACTATATGAGTTTTTTTATTGAAGAATTTTAGAATAGTTAGATGTTTGCGTTATAATGTACCGATTATAAATATATATGAGTAGGTTACGCTAAGGGAAATTCACTGTTTAAAATTGTAAGAAGGGATATTTAATTTTTAAAGGGTGTGGGAGTTGGGACCACGCTATCTGTCTTTCTTTCTTTTGGTCTTATGCTCTCGTCAAGGGTGGTTGTCCACCGTCTTCTCTCGCTACCCTCTAGTAAGAGGGTTAACGTGCTGGACGGCATCCTGTGTAATTCCTATGATTTCCTTTAGCCTAGCCTTTTCTCTATATATAAAATTGAATGTATGTCTGTCTGTATGTATGTATGTCCTTTATGCGTTGCCAAACTACTCATCCGATCGCCATGAAATTTTAGGAAGTTGCTCTATATGTGTCCGGGAAGGTTTTAGTGAAAAAATATTTTCGAAAACCCCATAAGTTTCCATTTTATGGCGTTTTAAATTTCTAATGTTAACCTTATGGAGAGTAAGTTTGTTTACAAATTGTCTACAATGAAAACATTTGATTTCTTAGCTACAGCTGATTGGTTTACTTTCCATTAGCAATACCGTATGCTTTACTATCCAATGCCATCTGAATCATTCATTAATGTTAAACTATGAAGTAAATGTGTACTGTAAAAAATGAACAGCTTTATTCACCACGTTAATAGTTAACGGTTTTGGGGGATTATGTATTTATATTTTTTTCTGTCTGATTAAAGTCACGTGTTTATATGATAATTACAATGTTTATATTATTACGTTTATTATAATAATCAGCTGTTGTATATCTTTCCTATAAAAGCCGTATTACAGTTAGGTTTCGTTTGGGTTTTTATTGGATTTGAAAATTGTGAATTAATCCACTCAGATTTATTTGTTTTATAGGAATGATATTAATATGTTTTATCGTTTCAGTATTGTTATTCACTATGCAGCGACCCAGAATATATAACCTTTCACAATGAAGCCGTATTGCTATTCGACTTCAGAACATGGCCAATCCTAAAGTTAACATGTGTTTACTGTGAGGCGTTACGAAGTTCGCCGGGTCAGCTAGTATAATATATTAGAAATTTGTATTTCTCTTGTAATTAAAGGAAACTTAAATAACAAGAATTAAGTTTGTTTTCATTACATAACATGAGACATTATGTTACAAAGAGTCTTGAAATGAAGCATAAAGAACATAGCTCTAAACAAATTGCCTATGGATTTGAATCAAAATTTCCGAAGTCTTAGTACTGCTTGGAGGCAGAGTTTATTGAGTATTGGCAAGTTGCAAGTGGCTGTGCTCGGTCTGAGTGATCCTCAGAGTACGGGGATTTCTACAGCGTCTTCGTGAGTTCCGGCTTCAACACCGCCGCCGCCGCCGCGCCGCAGCGTAGTCGCACAGTAATTATACGTCCATAAAAGCACGGATCCTTGAGTCACTGGCTCCATCTTTGATTTATACATCGACACGAGGCCCACGGTGTCTTCGGCTGAATCACCGGTCATTGTGGTCGATGACTCCCGCCGCATCTTCTCAAAGTGCGCAACTATCAAATATGGGAATTACTTACTTACTTACTGCTGTGGCCACTGGTACCCTAGATGGTACTTGGCCTCTCCAACACACTGCCTCCATAGATCTCTGCTTCTCGAAACTTCCTTCCTTCTCCCTAGCTTCCTTAGGTCTTTCTCCACTTGGTCGAACCATCTAAGTTTCGGTCTTCCAAGGGGTCTTCTAACTTCTGGGTTGTTCTTTAAGACGTTCTTCGATAGGGAGTTGTCGTCTTTCCTTAGAATGTGCCCTGCCCATCTCAACCTTCTGCTCCGTACTTCAGCGACAATATCCGGATCCTAAATAATTCTCTTAGTTCCCAATTATGTCTCAATCTCCATTGCCCATCCTCAAAAATCGGTCTGTATACTTTCCTCAAAATCTTGTTCTCAAATACAATAGTCTTCCTTTCTGACTTCTTGCTTAGTATCCAATTTTCTGAACCATACAGGAGAACTGGTCTGTATTATCTATATTGTTGAGGAATAAATTTCTGTTTCATTCATTCATTCATTTTATTGTCTTGTAAATCCTGAGTTTGTGGTATGGGATATTATCTTTGAGCTTAATAACTTTTGACAGGCCGAAAAACTTTTCTGTGCTAGGTTTAATCTGTTTTGTATTTATATATCTTCATCATTATTGCTGGTGAGGATGACTCCCAAATATTTGAAATTTGTTACTTTTCCAATTTTATACTTTTCTATTTCAATGTAGTTTCTAATTGGGTCTCTTGGTTGGTCATCATCTTGTTATCTTCCACATGTCATAAACTTGGTTTTCTTTTCATTTATACCTAGTCCCATTTTTCTTGTTTGTTCAATAAGCATTTTTGTTACAGCAAATATGGAAATAGACAGAGAAAATGTTAAGCTACGTCGCAGGCAGAAATCAACAAGTACAGGGCTAAACGGCCGGAATTTAATTCTAAGGACTTTTTTGATGTTATATGTTAAGATGTCTTCTGGTCTCAAGTATATGTATTCATCACCCGTAATACAACTACATATGTACCTGTTAATCTTCTGTTCAGAAGACATCAGTCAACGGTGGCTTGGAGGCTTTCTGCTGTCAAACATTAGAATGTGAAAGCGTGATCAATTGGTCTGGGTCATGACTAAACAGCCAGTCTAATACATTGCATCGCTACACAGTCTGGTTTTATTTTGTAGTTGACTTAAACTTAACACTGTGCCTTTACTCAAATGTTAATTATGATGATTCGGCAATTTGTACTAAATTTTACGGACGAAATGAGCCTGTAAAAAGTTCTATTTTTATTCTGTAGTCAAAGCACCTTCGATAGGATGCATCATAATTAGAGTCGTATACTCAGCAGGATTACATAATCCTTAAGTATGAGACTGCGAGAATTCCCAACCAAAGACACAACAGTAAACTACGTTAAATTTCGATTGCTACGTATCGAAACATTTAGATTCGATCTTTATCGGTAACCTCCAGCTGGCTAGATGTTACTCAACGAAGGTGAACGAACGCCTTCTCTTGTTTCCCTATCAGTTTACCAGTTCGAGGTGGTACATGGCCTTCCCACGTGAAGCAAGGTGGGAAATACGTGTTGATGTGTTACGTACTACAAATTAAAAGGAAATTACCTGTCGAAATAGATTAGAGAGAAAGTATTTCAGTGAAGAAATAGTATGTCTCTAGTTCGCCCAAGGACGTTTTATCTAACATTTAAGATATAGAGGATATGATTCACTAATTAATTTGGAATTTGTTCAAGGGTAATAATTACCATTTTTAAGAGTGTGATTTATTGTACCCGTTATATTTCACTTACATTCAAAGTTATTTTTAGTGAAATTTAGTTATGTTTTCTGTTGTTTAATATACGGAATACAGTATATACTAACTGTAAAATACTCTTAAGTGGTACTCCAGTTTAAAATGTATTCCGCATATAAATTAAGCATAGGTAGAATGTAGATTTCCATCTAGATAGCGCAGTAGTAGCAACGGTTAGTTACTCAGTGTTACAATAATGTATTGCAAAGGACACAATCTCTCCGTGGAGATCTGGATGACGCTATACACTATACACGGCTCAGGGCACGGCGATTATACACGCTCTGAGCTGCCGCTGCATAATTTCACTTATTGTATTTTACGAGAGGAATAACTCCCACGGGTATACGGGCAAAGGCTAACAATTCTATATTTCATTCTTATAACTATTATTGTACGTCTAACATGTTTATTTTGGTACAATTGAAACTCGTATTTGTTTGTTGCCTCCACGATTAAATAATGTACCTAACGGATACATAAAAAAGGTTAGCTAATAGTACCTAAGGTAATTATTTTTTGCAATAATTGAACTTTTTATAGTTGAACAGCTTACTATCTTTAAAATGTTGTAGAAAAGTGACATGTATGTATTGAATTGTGTCAATCCAGTGTTATGTCTTTGTTCAATTTAACATTGTGATATGTGACTCTAATCTAAATTTCTCATGAGTTAGTATTACCAGCACATAATGAAATGAAAAAGATTACATTAAAATTACATAATTAATATGTAATAATATGTAATAAATTACATAAAATTACAGCTCCAGATGTTTATCCAATATCCAGGTTAATAACAATAGTACGGTACATAAGAAACAAATGTTTATGTTCTTGAAATATAAATTGAAGGACATTGAAAGAACTTTTAATTTAACAAACGTTTAATTAATTATTTCGGCATTTTAGAACACACTAGATTTTTATATGAACACATGTTTTTACAAAATTACACATGTTTAGTTATTAGTAAGACGGAAATTCTTTCATTAATTATTTACATTTTTGGGTGTACATTATTCTACAATATCACATTTAAGCTTAGTCAATATAAGTCAGTGGGAAATTAGCTTACATCACATCCGTGAGTTGTAATATATAAGGTTTACCAAGCTAATGAGTATTTTAGATTAGGTTAGATTAGATCATTGAAATGGCAAACATACTACAATGTAGGTATTTTGAGCCAAGTATGAACGAGGATTGAGTGTAAGATGATTGTGGCGCGATCTTGTACTCTTGTTACTGACTAAGGCTGACATATTCATTAGACAGGACTGTTAATTAATAGATGGCAACTAATAGACCTACAGTTTAACGTGGAATCCGAACCACGGCCTCTGAATTACGCATTGGTCTAATTATGAGGATGGTCCTTGCGGATTAACGTAGTATTCAATAGTGCGGACGTTAATCCACACAAGAGAACAATAGAACCACCGACCATTACTCACAACTATCCACATTTCGTACCCTCCAAGTAGCTGGATTACAGGACGTCGCCACCGTCCCAGGTTTAAGATAATATGACACATGTTTAGTATACATTCAACTTTTTATATGATAACATTAGGTTATCGAGCTCATCGTTAAATGTTTTCGTCACGTCCGGTAACATACAGAACTGGAAGATGATCTTTGGAGATTAAGTAGATTTCTATTCATTGTGCTTTTAACAGCTGATACCGATTAACGTGAACAAATAATGAACTGATAAGATTATAAAGTGTAAAGCTAACAAAAACATGCATCACCTCTTCCTCAACTAGTTCCGAATGTAAACAGTGTAAACACACCCGTGATATATCCTGATTAGTAGAATGTAATCAAAATAATGAGTAAAAAATGTAAATAAGGTGTAAAATAAGACTTCCTCCGAATAAGTGTCCGGGACTAATTAAACAGGTTGTAAAGTGAATTTAAATGTGTATATCCATCTCCATTAGGCTATCAGGCGGCGGTCCGTGCCCTTGAGCGAGGCGGGGAGGGCCTAAATGGCATTCCTTGATGCTATCTCACCACAGTGTAAACAATTACTGTAGGTTTATCCATTGTATGCTAAGTTCGGTGTGGTAGCGGGTAATATGAGAATTGCGTACGAGAATTAAGTCTTAAACGATTAGAAGAATTTTAATGTTGTTGCTAAACTGCAATTGAGAAGGACTGAATGGTAGTTTTTTTTATGAAATACTTTTGTCATCTAGCTTGGTTGGATTTTTCCTGAACATTAATAAATTAGTTTCTTCACTGATCACTAGATTAGGTTTTACGCCTCCCTACTTTACGATGGTGTTACAAAAAAACGACTGTTTACATTCGGTAGTACAGTATCCGTTTTGGGGTCTCCTGAAACGAAAAAAGTGGGGTTCGAAGTGTCTGTCAATATGAGTTTACAGAGCAACAGCCTACATCATTGTTCACATCACCTAATAAAACACGCTCAAAAATGATTTTTTTTACCTTGGGGTTAGGTGAGGTTATTTGTAATTCCCTTCCAAAATTGTTCAACTATTAATATTTGAATATTAGAATAAGATAGTTTTATTAAGGTATGTATCTTTGTAGACTTGTATGGGGAAAGCTCTACACAATAGGTCTGTTATTCACTGCTGATATGTTTCTTGCCCGGTCAGAGTGTATTTATCCCTCAGGTATTTAATCGCAGCCTACGGGGCGTGACAGGTCTTCTGAGTCGGTGATGGGTTGTCATAAAGCGTTACATTTTATCTCAACTGCATCAGCTAACTCTCAACCCCCCGCTCAGCCCTACCCATCATCTACTTGCGTAGCGTCGTAGGCAAACCAGTTGAGTGTAAGATGTACGACTCCTCCCGGAGGATAATCCGGCTAACGAGATAATGTCCGGGACGCGACGTGGTTGTCCGGCGGACGCGCGGGGGCGACACTAGCGCTAGACACTAGACACCGGCGCGGCACGGCGCTGTAACTACCGTCCGTGGCTCTGCTTGACAATGTGGTACTCGGACTACATACAGGATAAAGGTGAGACAAAAATGAAAAGCAAACCTTTACACAAGGAATATTCCAGTTCTACATCAAGGAGGTTAAACCGCCCTCGTGTTTTATACTTAATATATTGGTAAATAAGAGAGACATTGATTTTTACTTTCTCCCCTTATACGTAGTATATGGAGAAAGTATTGTTTTCGTCAAAATTTTCGAATTTGAGTTGAGGGTGGATATATCCGTTTTGGGGTCCCCTGAATCCAAAATAGTGGGTTTTGACGTGATGTCTGTCCGTCCGTGTGTGTGTGTGTGTGTGTGTGTGTGTGTCTGGATGTGTACAGTGCCACAGCCTACCCCGTTGGTCCGATTTAGATGAAATTTGGCATGTATGTATATATTCACGGTAATCTCCAGGCGTTTTTTTCATTTTTTTGAATTTTTGATTTTTAAGGGTAGTTCACCCCTAAAAACCCTTAAAAAACGTGAAAAATCCAAATTTCTAAAAAACGGCTCTAACGATTTTTATTAAAATTTGACAGTTTATAGTGTACAGTTCTAAATAATTTGACCCGCATATCTGTAAAAATATAGAGGTTCAAAAGTTATTTTTAAATGTCAAAAAAATCAAATTTTTAAATTTTCAGCGAAAACAATAAAAGTAAAGTATAACTTGACTGGCACCATTAAAACCAGCTTAAAAAACTAAACAAATTAGTATTTTGAATTATTTGTCTACGACTAACGGTTCCAGAGAAAAGTTAAATTTACTGTCCACGATAAACGCGTCTGAAAGCGCCCAATGTTATTCTTATGGAGAATATAAAAAAATCAATTTCTTCCTTACTTTCCAACCGTTTTCCATGAAACTTGGTATGAAGCGTAAGGTCAAATCACCGAACAAAACCAGCTCAAAAAAGCTTGCGACGAGTTGTCCCCCCCCATACAATTTGAACAATTAATTTAACTTTGTCTCTCGTGTTTTTATTTTTAGAAATTGGATGATTATTTTTGAAACAATAAATTATTAAATAATATTTACTTTGTAGAACATGATAGTTTTATTATAGATTGTCTTTCTTGAACTTACTTAAGGGAGAAAGTATGTGTCAGTTCACTGGTACCGTTTATTTTATTATAATTACTATAAGAATAGCATTGGGCGCTCTTATACAACGTACCGTATCTACAGCTGACTGGATAACCTTTTTCTGGAACTGTTAATAATAAGTAATAAAAATAAAAACCTATATCTACTTTTATATTTATTATAGTTTTTTGAGCATTTTAACCAAAATTTATTGTTTTTTAGAAAAAAATCAAAATAGACTAGTTCGGCAAGTCTATAATTTTTAACTGCAATTTTTACCGAAATGCTGTTTTTAGGGCTATAAACACCTCGTTAAAGACATTTTTGAGAAATTTTGATCTTTAACATTTTTTCGGTGAATTTTACGGGTGATCAACCCGTAATGTCTGGGGGGCTATTTCTAAACCATGTTTTTGTCCCAAAGTTCACAAAAGTCTAACTATTTTTGTGGTTTCACAAATGTGCCGACAAACATACAACAGATATTAATACACAAACCACATTTGGATATGGATACGTGTTAAGCTCTGGGGAGGATGTTAACAGATTTGTGGAACGGAAGTGCAGCGAAAGATTTTTTCTAAAAAATGATCTTTTTTTCCTACTTTCCATGATCTAACCTATTTCCCACATGAAGGTAAATACAGTAATTTTTTATTCAAGGATCCTCAAAATAGATATTTACTCTCTCAGCTCTCCACGCACATGGAGAGATAATATTATTTAGTATATTTAAAATTTATTTTAAGAAGCAGTTTTTGCTTGATAACATTAAGGTAGAATTTCTGCAATTTTTACTTTTTCCCAACCTATTCTTCGATATTAACGTGATATCTCGTGAGTCATCGGCACTCCTTATATGAACTTTAACAGACACGTTAAACACTTTCACGAGTCTAATTAAGCCTGCCTTCGCCGGGAATAAGGGCAAACGCGGGCTGCATTTTGATTGGCCAATTAATTTTTCCCATTTTTGCGCCAGCGTCTATCATTCGCTCAAGGCCTCTATTGAGTTCTTGAATTACAAACACAGATCAAGTAATTTAAAAACTCTCCCATGGTTATTAGCGTGTAATAATATATAGCAAAGAGTTGTATTAACACGCGTCGTGAGTACATTAGTCAGTTCTACTGTATAAACATTGTATTTATTTGTTAATCCTGACGGATATTGTACAATTTAGCATATAACAGAACAATAGCTAATACTTGATGCGCATAAGAAAACTTTCTTACTACCATTTAACTATTTAATCTATACTTTTAGTTATTTTGATTACGACTTCAGAACTACACTCGGAAGAAAGGCAAACAACAAGAAATAAATTCAAAGTTAAAAACGCAATATTTTTACCGTATTTGGCTAAAGTAATTAGTAAATGTTATAAATGATTTAATGCCCAGGTATAATATTTACCATAGAAACAGATTAAAATAAATTATTCAGTTGTAGGCTATAATACAAAGTTTAGTATTCTTAATAGATTTTAAGTTATAATACAAAGTAGTTAAGTATAATAAGGATTGCCTAGGAGTTGTCTGTAATGAAGCCCTCAGGATCGAGATGCTATCTCGCGGATGCTGATTTACATAGTCCAGGTTACATAATATAAACAATTAATTAGGATCCGAGTGGTTAGGAATAGGTCAATTACTAGTTAGGCGTAGTTGGGAATGCCTTAACAAAATGTTTTAATGATTAACAAAAATTGTTTTTAAAATTATAAAATAATTTTGTTAAAACTGAAATTAATATCAAAATACCCCCGTCGCAGCAGACCTGCGTACTCAGCGAATTTCCAAACCAATAATTTAATATATGACAAGTTTTATAAAAATATATCTATAAACGTGAGAATTATTTGCCTATTCTCCATAAGATTAACATAGGAAAGAGTGTGCAGGTTAGCTGCTGTGAGGAACATTGAAAGAAGTCATTTCTACCATGAATATTTTTTATCTTAACATTTATACCAACTTTCATCAACATCTGTCCATAAATAAAGGAGTTTGCCTTTTCCCTATATGAGTAATATGGGAAAAGAGTATGCAGGTTTGCTGCCATGATAAACACATAAACTATGATTTTTAAGCATAAATAGATAGATCTCAACCACATGAAGCTAAATATCAAGTTTTATCCAAAAATATTAATTATTATGGGAAATATTAATTTTTCCCTTTCCTCAATATAATTAACATTAGAGCCCCACAATACAACGTACTGTGTTTAGATTTTTTAATATCTCGGTAACCGTTGGAGATAGAGAAAAACTTTAAGGAACTTAATTGTGTAGTTTTTAAGCTGATTCCAGTGGTGAAATATAAAATTGGAAATGTTTACAAATGACATGTGAAAAATGCCAAAAACCCCATTTTGGGGTACAAAACCCCACTAAACTACCCGTTTCCATTGACCGATATGTCTGGTTTACGAACTCGTCCGAGAATTTGTAGGAATACACGTCTCTACCAAATTTGGTCTCGATCGGACCATTTTTACGAGAGTTATCGTGCTAACAGACACACACACACACACACACACACACACACACATATATATATATATATATATATATATATATATTTTAACGACTATTGTTTTTGGACTCTGGGCACCTAAAGACGAAAAAATAACATGGTCCCGGGCCTAAGTCTTACCATGAGACCTACGTTAATAGCTTCTTCCCTATGGGAAATTCGCTAAAATGGGAAAGAGTTTGCAGGTTTGCTGCCATGATAAACACATAAACTATGATTTTTAAGCATAAATGAATAGATCTTAACCACATGAAGCTAAATATCAAGTTTTATCCAAAAATATTCATTAATATGGGAAGAAAAAATAACATGGTCCCGGGCTTAAGTCTCACCATGAGACCTACGGTAATAGCTTCTTCCCTATGGGAAATTCGCTAAAAATAACATGGTCCCGGGCTTAAGTCTTACCATGAGACCTACGGTAATAGCTTCTTCCCTATGGGAAATTCTCTAAAACTTAAATTTGATTGTTTCAAACCTACAACTATCTTGAAAAATCATTATATTTTAAACAAGAATCTTATTTATTTTCATTTTCTGGTCGAATACAATAATAACGAGTACATAAACGAACTTATTTTAAGATAATTGTTTTTAATAAATTTAGTAGGGGACTTTCACAGTATATATTACAGGCCTATTCCTTAATTGAATATAGGACAAAGTACCTCAAGAAGGTCTTGAACGCTACTTAGTTTGGGCAGAAACAGATTCACCATCAATAAATTCTGAATAACTTTGCGAATTCAATAAAAATTATCATCATTTATTCATAGTGATGTTATAAAATATGGGGATACTACACAGGACATAACGATCTCATGAATGTTAATGAGGCTGGCGATCGTGACCTCGGCGCCCCGTGGAGACGGCCTGGGGATCTGTCAGGTGCCTCTCACCAGCATCACCACACTCCTGGCTAGGCCTGGGGATCTGTCAGGTGCCTCTCACCAGCATCACCACACTCCTGGCTGGGCCTGGGTATCTGTCATGTGCCTCTCACCAGCATCTTCAGACTCCTGGCTGGGCCCGGGGATCTGTCAGGTGCCTCTCACCAGCATCACCAGACTCCTGGCTGGGCCTGGGGATCTGTCAGGCGCCTCTCTCCAGCATCACCAGACTCCTGGCTGGGCCTGGGGATCTGTCTGGCGCCTCTCACCAGCATCACCAGACTCCTGGCTTGGCCTGGGTATCTGTCATGTGCCTCTCACCAGCATCTTCAGACTCCTGGCTGGGCCCGGAGATCTGTCAGGTGCCTCTCACCAGCATCACCAGACTCCTGGCTGGGCCTGGGGATCTGTCAGGTGCCTCTCACCAGCATCACCAGACTCCTGGCTGGGCCTGGGGATCTGTCAGGCGCCTCTCTCCAGCATCACCAGACTCCTGGCTGGGCCTGGGGATCTGTCAGGCGCCTCTCTCCAGCATCACCAGACTCCTGGCTGGGCCTGGGGATCTGTCTGGCGCCTCTCGTCAGTATTCCTAAATTCCTGGATGGGCCTAAGGATCTGTCAGGCGCCTCTCACCAGCATCACCACTCTCCTGGCTTGGCCTGGGGATCTGTCAGGTGCCTCTCACCAGCATCACCAAACTCCTGATTGGCCCTGTGGGTCTGTCAGTTTCCTATCTCCAGCATCACCACACTCCTGGCTGGTCCTGGGGATCTGTCAGGTGCCTCCCACCAGCATCACTACACTCCTGGCTTGGCCTGGAGATCTGTCAGGCGCCTCTAGCATCACCACACTCCTGATTGGTCCTAGAGATCTGTCAGGTGCCTGTCACCAGCATCACCACAGTCCAAGCTAGGCCAGATAATAATTCACTGTGGGAATTATTAAGAATATTTCAATATTAAATATTTGATATTTGAATATAACAGCTAGTGATTATAATGACGCAAAATGTTCTGTAAACTCATTTTCTTTAATTAATTGTACGCAAGCGAAGTGGTCCTAGTCTAAATATTACGCTATACAACACATTTTACAGTGTACAGTGATGCGATATAGCGACCGGTGGAGGCAGTAACTCCTGCCGGCTGTCTAGAGTTATCTCCTGTTATCTCTATGGAGATCTGAGACCGCTTTCCGTATCGTAACCGCGCTCGTGCGAGGTCAAGCGAAACTCTTGCCTAACAATTGTACAGTATACACAGAAACTACCTTAAGAAATGAGAAAGTTAAAAATCTGAGCTTTCTGGTTTATATTGCGTACATAATGTAAAATATGTAGCCTATATGTGTTCTCCATGGGTTCCTCAAAAGTACTTGATGAATCTACTGAATCTACTGGAATATTACATGATAATTAGGAATAACAATCTCGAAAAGTTTACGTTAGTGCTGTACAATTACACTGGTAATGGTTATAATGTTTTAACATGTTTCTAGAATTAAAAATTTTAGAACTACAGTATTTCTTTCCAGTAGTAACTATTATCATCATTTCTACCTTTCTCATACCCCTTTAATACCATATAAGTTATTTAGTTATGAGGTATATTATTTTTTATACCAATATGCGTTGTTTTTCATGTTACAGAGACGATTTTGCAAAACAATACTTAATACAGTATAGCCTGCTGTAAAAAATGTTTAAATTGGTAAACGGAATATCACAAAAAGTACGTAAATTTATTAACATCATTGTTCAATTTATGTTATTGTGTGATTTTCAATATATTCAATATTGATTCATTAAGCTAATAGCAAATAACCGCAATCTGGTTGTAGAGATTTTAAATTTATCAGTGTCCAATTTATCATAAAAACATCTTTTCGGATCACGGTACAAACCTATTCCAAAGATGGAAGTTTCACAACCCGAGAAACTAGTATCCTCGTCATACCGCTTCTAGGACGCTCGTGGGTGCTTGTTTGCAAATGTGTACAGATAAACCACGAAGTGTACACGAGCATTGAATGCGTGAGCAATAACACACACAAGCAGGGCAGCCGAAGCCGATAGCCGTAAAACAACATAACATGCTACGTAAGACCTTGCTCCCGCCGCCGCCGCCGCCGCCGTGTCGATACAGCATGACTACTAACACGAGCATCTTTATGATTTCATTGCTGTCCCACGTTCTAGAATACAACGAATATGTACACAAATTGAGCCACTACTAGCACGACTGACTATTGAGTGCACGGTTCTGAGTCATTCAGTACTATCCGGTCTACGTAGCTAAGTGCATATCTCTGATGAGCTTATAACGTGTTAAGGTAACATGCACTTACTGTCGGAACAACGGTTCTGAGTCATTCAGCTCTATCCGGTCTAGGTAGCTAAGTGCACATCTCTGATGAGCTTATAACGTGTTAAGGTAACATGCACTTACTGTTGGAACAACGGTTCTGAGTCATTCAGCTCTATCCGGTCTAGGTAGCTAAGTGCACATCTCTGATGAGCTTATAACGTGTTAAGGTAACATGCACTTACTGTCGGAACAACGGTTCTGAGTCATTCAGCTCTATCCGGTCTAGGTAGCTAAGTGCACATCTCTGATGAGCTTATAACGTGTTAAGGTAACATGCACTTACTGTTGGAACAACGGTTCTGAGTCATTCAGCTCTATCCCGTCTAGGTAGCTAAGTGCACATCTCTGATGAGCTTATAACGTGTTAAGGTAACATGCACTTACTGTTGGAACAACGGTTCTGAGTCATTCAGCTCTATCCGGTCTAGGTAGCTAAGTGCACATCTCTGATGAGCTTATAACGTGTTAAGGTAACATGCACTTACTGTTGGAACAACGGTTCTGAGTCATTCAGCTCTATCCCGTCTAGGTAGCTAAGTGCACATCTCTGATGAGCTTATAACGTGTTAAGGTAACATGCACTTACTGTCGGAACAACGGTTCTGAGTCATTCAGCTCTATCCGGTCTAGGTAGCTAAGTGCACATCTCTGATGAGCTTATAACATGTTAAGGTAACATGCACTTACTGTCGGAACAACGGTTCTGAGTCATTCAGCTCTATCCGGTCTAGGTAGCTAAGTGCACATCTCTGATGAGCTTATAACGTGTTAAGGTAACATGCACTTACTGTCGGAACAACGGTTCTGAGTCATTCAGCTCTATCCGGTCTAGGTAGCTAAGTGCACATCTCTGATGAGCTTATAACGTGTTAAGGTAACATGCACTTACTGTTGGAACAACGGTTCTGAGTCATTCAGCTCTATCCGGTCTATGTAGCTAAGTGCACATCTCTGATGAGCTTATAACGTGTTAAGGTAACATGCACTTACTGTCGGGACAACGGTTCGAGTCAGAAGTCACACGAATTTGACCTTTAAGAAGCTAAATCTCCTTTTCCTTCCCGTTACACGGATCTAGCAAATGAAAGCGGGGAATGCAGGATTTACTACATCATTCGCAGAGGAATATCGTACTCATAGAGATTTTTTCAATGCTTTCGGGATTTACTGACCAATATGATCTAATTCTGCTCTTTCAACAGTACTTTTTCACCTTATGTTAAGTTGTGTATTTCACAGTTTGTATTAAAATCGAACAGTTGCAGGTTTTGAGGCCTACATCCAATATATTTAGGTTTTGAGGTCTTCATCCGATATCTGTAGGTTTTTCTTACCTACTGATCGGATTATATCCCGATTAACGAGTGCTAGTTTAATAGAGGAATATATTGGAAAGTTCATTGTACTAGGAAACGAATGGCATTACTATTGAGTATAGAATCTAAGTCCAGTGTTTTGTTGGATATTTTTCAACAATATCGCTTTGTTTACAAACGCGTACAGACACAATGCAGCCCTCCGGCGCCCGGCGGTCCCACGACTGTGTGGTGGCTATCACAGATAACCACCACACAGTCGTCCATAGTAATGGACCATTAGTCAAACCCTGATCGACTTATCAAACAGTCCTCTGCTCCACAACCCTGGTCTCATCTCACCGTCCCGTAGTAGATAAAGATTGAGTAACCGATACGTCATATTTTTCACGAAGAAAATATTAAAAATTTCCGGAATATACTGCTTCAAATCATTAAAAAAATAAATCAATGCTAAATTTGTACAAAAATAAACTTGAAAAACATAACTAGACAAAGTATGAAGTAAACACGTTATTACAACGTTTCTCTGGGTTATATCACATTACAAAATATAGGCTACACTATCACACTAATATAAGCGTAAGCATTGACGATTGACAAACGAACTCTCCCATTCTACATCTTCATATATAAAGGATCTGTTGAGAGGAAACGTTCGATGATTCTAGATAAAGAAAATACAAGATTATTAAATGAAAATTAACTTTCATTTAATCTTTCTTATTAAGAGTCCGGTTTCAAAATGTAAGAGTTATATTGTTTAAATGTCGTTGGGATGAACTAGTGCAAGTTGGCTATACATATTTTGATAAACAAATAACAAAACATTATTTTTTAACAGGCAATGAAATTCTTGTGTCCCGATGTTGTTTGCATGAATAGAGAGGTTTGCACTGTTCATTGTTGTAAAATATCTCTCAAGTTTGGATTATGGTAAAAAAGGCTACTGACTGGGTAGTTTGTGGTTGGATTCCTGTAAAACCATAAGCTTTGAATATTATAGTATGTGTTATTTTTTAACTATCCATTAAGATAATGTTTCACCGTTACAACTCTATATAAAGTAGCTCAAACTGTTCCAGGAAGAGACTCCAGCATGTTTAACTGCCTCCAGTTCTCCAGTTGAAGAGCCTAATTGCCACGGATGACTGGACGCGACGGCGACAGTGATTGTACACTGACCTTGACCCGACCTTGACCTTGACCTTGGATCAGCTGATGCTGTCCGCCCGTCAGCGTCTGTGCCGAGCCGTAGCTGTAACCGTGTGCGACAACGAGGTATTGTTTACCTGACGCAGCAACCACAACGCAAAACCAAACGTAGGCCTACTGTATCTGGTAGTGGCAGTGGCAATATCTCGTGATGACTACGAGTATACCCCCATATTGGTATGATATTTAGCCGGGGTTTTATAGCAATTGCTCTACACGAACCTCTAATTAATATTTTTCACATTACTGGGAATAATCAAAATGTTGTAAAAGTAATA
Organism: Nephotettix cincticeps; assembly: GCA_023375725.1. NCBI lineage: Eukaryota > Metazoa > Arthropoda > Insecta > Hemiptera > Cicadellidae > Nephotettix > Nephotettix cincticeps. Next base: position 29,962,982 of record CM041791.1, read on the forward strand.
GACTGACGAACGATGTTTTAGTTGTCTCCTTGGGAGAAGTCTAAATTTATACTCGTATTTTTTCCCAGGTTTCTTGAGCTTAGGAAATCCAGTCTGTTCCGAACCCCTATACTGTATTTGCATCTAACTGATTGTGTATTTAGGATATTTATAAACCTGGTGACATCTATTAATAAACCCTCAAATTAAAGTTATCTTTTGAAGGGTTCAACTTTTTGGAAGATAAGACCTCTTGAGAAGTCAAATTCTAAGATGGGTTTGGAAACACTTCTCTGCTCCACGAAATTAATGTGTAAATGCCAAATCTATAACTTTAATTTATTCCTGTAACTTGTTTTATTTATTTTGTTTTTATCTCCTTCGACGACATGGAAAGTGAGGGATGACCAGTGGGAACCCAAAGCCGGATCTTCAGCAGGTCACTGATACACCGAGTATGTGATAAGCATACGTAATTGTTCGTTAAATAATTGGCTATTGGTGTTTTACCTCATTTGGAAAAATCCATGGGTTGACTGAAGCCGTGGCCCCTCCTACCTGCAACATTAAAATTCCATGTTTAATTTTGATTACCTCTTCTATTATTTAACATTTTATACTACAGTATTATAAACACTAAAAGATCAGTGAGAGTGTTTTTATTTGACTTACGGATTGTTTTGAACTTAATGTCTTAGAGTTTTCGAATCTATTTATTCTGAAGCGTAATAAAACGGCAGCCGCTAATTCGCTCGTCAACAGCGTCACCAGCGCGATGGTGTGAACCAGAACCTCGGGGATGTGTGGGAGTGGCGGCGGCGGCGGTGAGGTGAACGACCCAGGCCCTAGGCTGAGGGAATGCTATGGCTAGGCTACACTATGTGCTAGGACTACAACCCTGAGAAAGGCTACCGATAACATAAACACAGTATTCAAGGTAAACTGATCTAAGTGTGATATTTTCCAAATCATATTTCCTTCTACCTCTTTTGAAATTTTGAAGTAAGCAGGAGTTGAGGATTACTGTTTATCAAAACAAAGAAGGATTGTATTTAATTTGGGTAAGTTTAAAATGAATTAATATGAAAAAACCAAAAGAGAAATTAAAAGAGATAGTACAAAATAGAGAATTGAAGCAAAGATGAAAAATTAGGTAGAAAGCTATAAGAAAAGAATGAAATAGATTTAACCTATTTCCACAGGAATAAATAAATTTTTATAAATTTATATAATTGTAATTTGATTGATAAATTTTTGTTGTATTGGCCCCATAATTCAGAAAAAGGAGACGATAACTATTCTAACAAAATGATCTAATGTTATTTTCAAACTATTCCTTCACTTTAATTTTGATATGGTTAGGATTATGTTTACAAACAAGGAAGAGTATGTTACTTTTAGAGTATAAGTTTTAAATATGCTTTTTTGATATTATGTCGTTATATTATTATGAGAAACTGTAAGGATAGTGTATAAAATGATATACATTTTCGGAATATATTGGTGTTAGCTTTTAAGTAAAATAGTTTACAAGCTATGAAAGAAAAAAACACTAATACAGAACGTACGAAAATTCGCAGCTAGAGAAAAATGACCAGCCTGATTCGTGTAGGCCCCAGGATGCAAAAAACAACTGTTTTACACATAGTTGTTCTTTTAAGGCGTACTATGGCTTTAATAGAAATATATGTATTGAGTAGAGTTAGCAATGAGCATGCAAGTGTATTAAAGAATTTATATTGATGAGAAAATGTTAGAGGAACTGATAACATCTGCATCTATGATACTTTTGTAATAAATACATTTTTTCAAACATGAAGGCTAGAATAATAGCCTACAGTTAGTAACTACAGTATCTTGTACGAAAATTCTAGCTAATAGATCCACATGCCTGTGTAGGCCTATTACTTTCAACATCGACAATGTTTTGCAGGATCCTGTTTCAGGATAACGAATTACTGTGATTGTATCAGCAAAGTGGTAGTTAGAACTTGATTGAGGATAGAAAATTTTAATCAAGCTGGCATTGGCACCTTCTGACATTACAGATGATTTAAAATACTTGGTAAGAAAAAATGTGGTTATTTATCTTACTTGTAGCATTGTAGCTCAAATTATTTTATTGAAACGCAACATTCTAGCATGAGTATGTATACTCTTCTATTTTTTTTATCAAATCCCATTTACTGCACAAAAGCTAATGCGCTCAAATTACGAGGATTCGTCGAAAGTTCGGCAACGCTCATTTTCCATAACATAGCAATGTTATTTCGTAGCGCCAAGGCGGACTTGGCCGTGGGGCTGCCCGGACACATCAGACGACTTCCGCTGTACTCTATGTGCAGTGGCGATGGCTGATGTGTGTTTTACCTGTCCCTCCCCGTCACTGTCGACGCGGGCGCGACACGCGACGCCTGGTCGCCTCTGCCAATTCTATTTCTAACCAAGTCAGGTTGGCAACCGATTCGGCCCTCAGTTTCTGGGAAATTCCGTGACACATGGTTTTTTCCTTGGAGGTTTTAAAGCGTTTCCATATAAAACTGCAATTGATTCGAAGTGAAGAACAATTGAACACATCATGTTCTGTGAATGGCCAACAGCTGAGTAGCTTAGTGGTAAATGTGCTCACCTCGTGATCCGAGGGTCACCGGTTCGACTCTGACCTAGTCACCTTTTGTAATTGGACTAAAATTAATTACCTATTTAAAACAGGTCACCGTTGTATAGTAACAAAACCCAGGGTTTTGAACGTTCCCCATCAAAACGTTAAAATTTCCCCTGGAGTTCATGAATACAAACACAATGGGCAGTTACTAGTCATTCAGTATCAAATTGTTGGAGATGTGGCTTTACCGCCAAAACAGTATTACTTTGGTAATCTTTGCCGCGCAAAATCTAACAAATTCTAATTCGAGTAGCGTGACATAAGGACGAATCAAAAATGACCTATTATAATTTTAAAATAAAGTCATAACTGTTGAAACAGATTTTAAATATTGTATGGGTTCATCAGTAGGCCCAACTGAAAAGTTTCAACCGAAAAGTTTGTCTGAAAAAAATGTGCGTGATGCAAAACATTCAAAACTTTCCTTCGGTAAAATCGTGCCATATTTCGCGGTCGTATGCGTCTTTAAGTTATCATTTTTTAAACAGTCGCCTTCTACAATCGCATTGACCTAATTTTTCTTAAAGATATATTTTTTTTATTCATAACTCTTTTCTGGATTGAAAATTCACACCCCAAAGCAAATTTAAATTTCAGGTCTTGGTGCTTCTCATCCATATTACCTTATTGATCTAACTAATTATTATAATTCTCATTTTATAATTTGCTACCTCACCTCATTAGAAAAAAGAGACTACAGTACTTTGAGCACTGCACGTTCATTTTAACCGACACAAATGTGGGTAGGCCTACTAGGAAAAACAATTTGATAATATAAATGAAGTTTCAAAAATATTATTGCACAATTTGTGGCAATAGTGGTAAATGTGCCACCAAAACAAATAAAAAATGACCGTACAATATTGTGTGTGGAATTGGAACACACAAAACTTTTTGTGTTGTGTAGTTCCGCTAATATGCCATAGAAGGCACACCTTGACTCGCGACAAGCCTCCACACGTGATCATATCTCAAGGTCACTCACTGATAACAATGATAACGCTCCTCGCCGCTCTTGCACAACCAGGCATTTCGCTGGTCCGCGATCGCGATTCTGATACACATGGACGGACACCTTATGAGGGGGTTTAAGAAAAAATCCAAATTTTAAGAAAAAATTAAAAACATTCATTAGTTTCAGTAACCCTTTCATATTCATAATCTTTCTTTACTATTTTTTACCACAAAACACATATTATTATAAATTCACAGATTCAATCAAAATTATTATACAGTCTTTGTGGGTGTATTATACATAGTTTTTGAATCAGCTTTTTTTAATAACACGTAAATATTTTGGATATCCATTACTTATGATATTTATTCATTTATAATTGGAATTAGGAATAATTTTTAGCATGTACATACGAAATCTTGAGTAAATTAATAAGAAATCAATCAATGCTTATAGAATAGTAAAATCTGAGACAAATTTATTTGCCGCTAGATTAAATTCCACATCAACTAACCTCACAGTTAAACGTAACAGGGTAGTTCTATCCAACATTTCCTCATTAACCTATTTAGAATTTGCTTTTAAAATACCTTTGAGGTTTCATTCATCAAGTTTAAACAATTTCCGCAACTTTTCGACTACACACTGAAGTCTGCTAAAAATTACATATTAAACAAATCATCTTCAGCTGCACGTATACAAATTTTCACCGATTCAAAATATGGACAAAGTGTTTTGGTTTCTTATAATAGTTAAAATTAAATAAGAGAACAGATAATATTTAATTATAATTCAGGAAATGTTGATTTATAAACGCAATTATAGGCCTAACATAAATATTTTAAATGTGAGATTACTTTACAAACTATCAACAAAAATATTTTAAGACGTCTTTAATTCTTAAGTGCAATCAAATATGGATTAAATCATAGATATCTGACAATAATAAATGTTGAATTAAAAGTTGCTAGCCTATTACACTTGTGAAGTTTCGGAACATAACCTCCAACTTCAAACTGACCTTTTTCCTGGGGAATATCCCTCTTGGAATTTTCTCCCGCTGGGCTGCCTGTGGTATTTCCCTCATTTGGACGACTGGAAACTCACGAAACAAGCAGAAGAAAATTCAAACAGAGCGCAGGAGAGCGCCTAATCACAAACGACACCCGACGTAAACACGTAAACTGATTACAAAACAGGCAGACGCCTGGTTATATTCTGAACAGGGAACTAAGCTATGATTGGTCGAGACGGTCCAATCACAAGCGAGGATGCCGGCGCGCAGCGGTTCAACTGACTGCCGCCAGAGAGCGCGCGGATTTATAAATATCGCACATATGTGTTTAAGAATTACGCCGGCGTCCATTACTTGTAAAAAAACTCATAACGTCTCAGTCCCCGGAAATTCTTGACGGACTGGACGCCGTCTTAGAAACAGTTCAGAGAAGAGAGATATTTTTATACGAAAACAAAACAAAGGATTGACTTTTATTGCTTTCAATAAACTGGTTGACTTCTGCTGTAAATTGGTCTCTCAGAAAACTGTCTTCATCCAGTAATTAGGTCCTACTTCACTTTTCATTGATTTCATTTTATTTTAATAAGTAACTTGTGAATGCACCATTTTGATTGTAACAGAGCATGAAATGATTTGAAATTGTTTACGCCACATACTGTATGTATATACAGTAATATCATAAAACAGTAAGTATCACCAACACTTATGAGAGATTGACCATATAAAGCAATTGTCAAAAGAGTATGCATGTAGCAATAAAAACAAGCATCTAGCTAGAGAAACATAGGTATGGACGTAAATATTTAAGTTTTGTGGTTGAAGTATTTCAGTCAGTTTGAAGAATAGTATTCGTTACTAGTTAGCTCCTTTTTATAATTACATTTTTATATTATCATAGTGTAAAGAAGGTACCCATGGATACCTTCTTGTCTCTATGATATGATTTATCAAACTAAATTATAATTTATTTTCCCGATTCATCATGGTGGGACGAAACCCCAATACTTTATTTAATTAATTGGATTAAAATGAATATAAAGAAATTAGTTTAATAAAGGATAGTTTAAGAGTAATTATTTCGTCAAATATTTTTTTGATGTCAATAAATTAAATGGGTTCGAAACTGCAATGATTGAATTGTGGGTTTCTCAGTAACCCAGGCCATTTTATTTCAATGCTGTCAAATTAGGTAAAACAAATCTGACCGAATCTTTTTGTTACGTCCTTAGATGACCTTATCGGGCAGAAGTCAATTGCTCTGGGTGACTCAGTAGACAAGAAACGAGCGTATGAATGAGTGACTCACACATTCCGTGATCCGCGTTCCGCTGTTCCGCGAAGTGACCCGGTCCGCGATCCAGTGTTCCTACCTACATAACAGCTGATTGTTCCGGTTCTCTGGACCGTGTCGTCTGCTGTTCCACTGAACTGTCACATTAGTCCTGCAGGCGCCACTACCGCTAAATATAAACTGTCTCCACTGCGGCTGTTGCGGTTTGTGGTTGGGCTTGACATTGGCGGTTTATGGTGGACATGTTTGTGATGGTAAACTTCCGGTTTCAAATTTTGAGAGCGGATAGATTGTCCCGGGTAAAAAATAGGTCATTGACTGAGAAGGAAGATAGTCTGTTTTGAATTTGTTCTTTATTTAATCACTCAGTTAATCATATTTAATTCATTCACAGTGTAAAGTTATATCACATACCCTTAAAATATGCTTTGTACCTGTTACAAAATATAAGAGAGACATGACCATGAGGAAGGTTTATTTTAAGACAGTCGTCTCAATTGACGGATCTAGAAACTGTGACAATCTAGCTAGAATTACTGGCGGAGCGAGTCGCCCTGCTTGAACCATCTTGCCCATCATTGTTCATGATACGATTAGTTTCTTCAAATTTCGTCATTAATCTACCAATATTATATAACTCATTAAAGGCTAGCATTACTGTAGAAAATACAATAAAAACCCCATTTATTGCAAAAAGATAGCAAGTTTTTGGTATTTTAATAGTTTTACTGGAAATATTCAACAACATAATCGATTTAATCCTATCATATTATTTCGTTGTTACGGAGTCTAAAAGGCGTTATTGTTAAGAATACCAAGGGTGTTTTCTGGATTGTTAATCAGAGTTACAAAGTTTAAAATACTGAGTTCTTTTGTAGCTTATATTAGTTTTGTACGTAGAAAAATATCAGCATTTGTACAGAAACTAGAAACAAACTACAATATACATAAACTTCAGTAAGGCTATCCATGAAGAGAGAACGAAGAAACCAAGAACGACAAAAAAACCAGATGAGAAACTGAGACAAAGGCGTCAAAATTAATAATGTAGAGAGCGTGCCAAGAGTACGGCACACCTAGCATTGTTCATGACCTTATACAATTGACACTTGGTCCTACCTGGCCGCCATCTTGGTGTGAGCAGAGCCGAGAATGTATTCATCTGCCCACAGACAGGAAGCGATGTAATTGACCACCATTGATAATTCTCTCGCCAATAATTGATAACCAAGTCGGCAATGAGAACCTGTTTAGGCGCAATTCCTTTTTGAGGCTTCTATTTTTAGAATCATATTGATTACTTGTTTATATGCTTATACCAATTGAAAAACTGCAAATGAATATACCTAAGGTTCAGGTTTTCTTTACACGTAATAGATCAATATTTTTGTAGCCTTTAGTGTATTATTTGAACAAATAACGAACATTTCGGTACGTTTTACTGAACATTCTGACAAATTTTGTGTTATTTTGTGACGTGACTGGTTAATAAAACATTTCACTAAATCATTTTCGTTATTTAACTGAGGTATTTATAGCCCATTCCAGAGAACTATTCATTCAGCATTAGTAGTCTGTATTTGCAGAACTGTCAGGGTGACCTTTAAACTACCTGATCTCATACAAAACATTAAATACACAACATTTGGTCCTTCAATTTTTTTTATAAAAACTTGTCCATGTATAGCCTAATATTTGAAATAGTTCTTGAGCCTCAAGATTGCTAAGGTACAATTATAGGCCTACTAAGGTACATTGTACTAGAATATCATTTACCACTACTACTAGTACTAAAGTACTACTTACTATTAAATTACCAGATACTAAGTCATGATGGATTATATGTCAGATTTTAAACATGGTTAAGGCTATACATGGGATAATAATTTGTGAATAAGGTGTTAACGTATGGGTTTCTATATTTTGGATAGTTCATGCTTGTGATTCCACTACAAAGTATTTTCCAAATGCTCCTGAATCAGCACTCTAAGTAGGTAAAGCTTTAGTTTTTTGTGTAAGGATTTCATAAGCTGTTTTATAGAGCTTTACAAAACTGATGAGTTTGTATCTACCACAATTTAACTCCTGATGGCATCAGTAAGAGATTATAGTCTCAACGTAAAAAAGCTCTTTGAATTTAATTGTCTCTTAGTTCCTATATAGACCCACTAAATAAAAAATTTCAGGTACAAATTAATTCAGAAACATCCGTTTACTGTTCAGTTTAAAAGGGAGAACCAATTTACAATTACGAGATATAAAAGAGTCACGCGGCGCAGTAGGCAGTACAGAGCAACCTAAACAACGATGATAAATAGCTTTGAAAGTATCGTTTCCAAAGTGATATCCTATAATAACATACTCAGACATCTAATTTTATTAAGGGCTCCCCCATAACCCTATAAAGTGACCGATAAACTTCTAATATCCATGCAAATTGGCGGCATTCGTCCCACGTGCTCTCAGTATGCGTGGTTTTAATTGAGTCGTATTGCGCGGATTTAGTGATACTAATATTGGTTGGTAGTTTACTAATTATACACGTTACCGAGAGTCGGTTGGTTGTCATTGTACTGTCGATGGAAAGTGATTCATTTCCTACTAAACTCTTCCTTATTGTTATTTCCGGGACCCTGAGTTGTTTTAAATGTATTTAAACTAATTAATGGTAACTTTCTGTGCTAGAAGCAGTGTTCATAATGTAAATTTAGGTTACATAGAGAAATATTGAGGAATAATCTTGAGAAGTTCAAACTAAATTAGTCGTGGTGTTCGTTCTTTGATTAATGACTCTTTTCTTGAGTTATTCCGGAAACATTCTATTTTTACTACTTTTATCAATTCTCTTGGGATGTTTTTTTATTTTACTCTTGTCAATTGATCTAGTTTTGTTAAAACAATAGGACCAAGTCTATACGAAATCCCATCTAAGTTCGTATTATTATTCAGAATCTTTGGCAAGCGATCACAAAGATAAATTCCGAGAACTCCCCATTAATGGCACTTTACTCAGACTAATGTCAATTGTAAGCTTATTTACTTCTGAGATTAATCTTTAATATTGTCGTGATCAGTTCAGAGTACCTCAGAGAACATTAACATGAATTAACTATCATTCATTATACAGTACATACTTAGAAAATGACGATAGAGAAGGTTTAAAATCTTAAAGTTAACAGCCTCGTATAATCGTTATGTTAGAGATCGTGTAATTAATTTTTGAATTAATAGTTTTACAACTTTAATAATAAAGTATTATCAGTACATTGAAATATTTTTTCCTACAACCGCGTGATAACAGGCACATTTCGCACTGTTGGCAGACCGTATAAGCAGTACAGTATATATCCACACTAGAGTGGACCCTAGTGCGGATAAGTAACCGGCCAATCACATGCGTGGAACGCTCTAAATCTAAATGAAACTAGCCAGTAGCATGCGCTAAGCGCTCAGTCAGCTGATAGACTGAAGCTGTTCCTACAACACTAACTTCCGGTTTTGCGCAATGGATCTGAGGATACTGGAAACCAACAAGTTATGTTTACATTTATTCCAGCGGGAAAATTGAACATAACCTTAATTACTTTTTCACTGTAGGTCGCCCTCGAAGTTGTATGACATATGAACCGTGCGATATGACATCGTTTGCTTGTTACACAAATAGCTAACTCATCAGGACAGTTACTTGGATGACTAAAAACGTCATTTGAAAAACATAGAATTCCAGAATGCATAAGGTCAGACTCGGGCATTCAGATTCTTTCAGAAGAATGGTATCAAATTCAAATCTGAATACGACTTTGTCGAGGAAACAAGCTCACCATGCCATCATCATAGCAATGGTCAAGCTGAAAGTGGTCTGAAGATATTTAAAAATATTCTATAAAAGTCTCAAGACAGACATTTAGGCTTGTTAGCATATAACACGACAGCAAAGGAGAATGGTTATAGCCCATCACAACTGCTAATAGGTCGAATCCTGAGAACAAAATTACCTGTAAACTTTTTCTAAATCCTATTCTACCTCACCATAAACAGTACAGACTTCATCAGATGATTGAAAAGAGAAAACAGGAAAACAAATTTAATAGAAGTCATAGAGTCAATAAGGAAAAGGAATATGTTCCAAACACAAGGGTTTGGGTGCAAGATAGGAGAGAGATGTGAGTGCTCAAGGATAAATTAGAGAACAGAAAATACAAGGTTCAAACCAATCAAGGAGGGAAATATGTTAGAAACTCAGAATTCTTATTCCCAATATTTCCAAGTAATACGCAATTTCCACTAAGGCATAATTCCCAAACCAATTTGAATGTTTATCCTACCAACAATGCTAACTTCATCCCAAGCCCAGACGATACCATTAAGAAATGTCAAGCTACCGAAGAGATTAGTTAAAGAGGTATATGTCCTGGGTTTAGCTTTATAAATAATCATGTGTTTTTTGGCTGTTATGACATGAATATGTCTTAGCTCTGGGGAGGGGGATGTTGGTGATTTTATAGATGGAAAATATGTAACAGGTTTACATGGAAACTACCAGAGCTACTGTATTGAATTTTTACTATAAAAGAATAAAAACAGCTGTTTAGATGAACTCAAAACATATCCATGAAATAATCTATTTCACATAGGGAGGTAAATACAACCATTTTGTTTTTATGTTTACTTATTGTGTGTGAGTTTGAAAATATATTGGAATGTTTTAAAAAGTTTATAAATAAATCTTAACTAACTAGTATAAAATTAGAACAGCCACTTCATGAGGATAAAACTGTTTCGGCACCGAAGGCCCCATCTGAAGTTAATTCTATGTAATCATTCTATAATATTGTACCTGAATAGCTTGACAAACTATGAAACAAGAATGTTGATATTCGCCGATCTGTGTGTGTGTGTGTGTGTGTGTGTGTGTGTGTTGTGCGTAATGGAATATAGTGCAATATAGTCTAAATCACAACTGAAATAATGCTGTAAATAAGATGAGATTTATGACGGAAAACAAGTAAATCCAAGTAGATATTGTTAGAACGTTGTTGTCGTTAATTATCAAACATTTTCACTTACGTAGACTTAGCTTCTACGGAGAAATGGTTAAATCTCTTTCATTTTTGTTTTGCCAGGATTGTTCAGGGAGTTGACTGGCCAACACAGGTGTCCTCAGCCGCTGCAAGAATGCACCTGTGGGCGAACCACTCCCGCGATCTAGGCGTGGTGCCGCTGCAGAGGTAAGGTAAGGGATTTGGCGCGAACGGAGTGCCGCGCTCCAGGTCGAACAACGTTCCAGACAGAATACACCAGACTCTGCAGCAATACCTACTGCCTAACCAAGAAAACGATATTGTTATTTCTTCTACTGAGGATTTTATTATGCATCTGACGGTTAATCTAACGAGTAAAATCGCGCCCTTTTGATTAGATTAGATTAGATTATTTAAATGGCAACCATTCTACAATGTAGGTATTTTAAGCCAAGTATGAATGAGGATTGAGTGTAGGATGATTGTGGCGCGATCTTGTAGTCTTGTTACTGACCAAGGCTGACATGTTCCTTAGACAGGACTGTTAATTAATAGCCCAACAGTCAATGGCAACTAATGGCAACCTACAGTTTAACGTGGAATCCGAACCACGGCCTCTGAATTACGAATTGGTCTAATTATGAGGGTGGTCTTTGTGGATTAACGTAGTATTCAATAGTGCGGACGTTAATCCACAAAAGAGAACACTACATCCACCGACCATCTGCACAACTATTCACATTTCGTGTTCTCCAAATAGCTGGATTACAGGACGTCACTACCGTACCAGTTAAAGAATTAGTTTACAGTTAGAAAACGATTTAGTAAAATAAAGCTAAAACATTTTTTTAATTGACAAAACATTTAAAATTAACATCAAAATGACAAATCTTGCCTTTTAGAACATACATTATTGTCCTAATGATAACCGAATAAAGTGTAGGCTAAAACTAAACCTAAATAAACTTATAATACCTGTCAATGGACTAGTAAAAAAGTATTTTAAAACATTTTACTAACACAATTCGTTTCAACAAATTATTTAAAAATTATTGCCTCAAGAGACAATATAGACTAATAAAGGTTTTAATACCTTCGTCAAAACAATTCCTTTAAAAAATTAGACTCTTTCTTGGCTCAATTCTAAAAATTGTTCACTGGTGAAATTGAACTAGGTAACTTTACACACTATTGTGATGCTGTTGTGCTTGGTTGTCCTGCAACACCCTACCCACGTTCTGCTCTCCTAATAATCAGTTGACTTGTCACTCGTCATCACTGTCAGCAGCGATCAGTTGTGGAATGTTTGACCCAGATAATCGTGTGTGCCTGGTGTTATCTCTGTGTCTCTGGTGACGAGAGGCCAGAGGTTGCCGCACCGGGGTGCACTGACCCGGAGTGTACCACATCCGTGGCTGGTCTGCATACTGCATACTGCATACCACAACACAACTGTTGTGTGTCGGCTGCCAGAAACTGCAAATAGATTTATAACCGCCGTTGTTGCGGTCCGGACATCAGACCAAGTGCCTGAGTGCATTCCACCTCGGGTAAGATGCAGTATGCAGCGCCCAAGTCCCACAGATGTGGGCTTAACAAACTTTTACAGTGTTAACCGATATCAATTAGTATTATAGTATACACATTTATTATATTATCCAAGTGTTTAAGTTAGCTTAATCAATCTAAATATATAAAACAAAGTCGTGTTAGATACGCTCATTATAACTCGAGAACGGCTGGACCGATTTTAATGATCTTTAATTTTTTGGTTTCGTCTCTGCTCCGGTCATGCTTTAGGCATATGTTTCAGTTTCCATAAATTCAATTAGTTTCCATTTTATAGCCTTTTAAATTTCTAATGTTAACCTTATGGGGAATAAGTTTGTTTACAAATTTTCTAAAATTAAAATCTTTGATTTCTTAAAACAGCTGTTGGTTTACTCTCCGTTAGCAATATGCTTTACTATCCAATTCCATCTGACTGAATCATTCATTAATGTGAAACTATGAAGTAAATATGTGCTGTACAAAATGAACAGCATTATTCCCCACGTTAATAGTTTTCGGTTTTTGGAAATTATGTACTGTATTTATATTTTTTAAATTTTCTGTATGATTAAAAGCCACGTGTTTATATGTTTGCCAAATAAAAATAATTACAATGTTTATTCATATTAGTTTTATTATAATAATCAGCTGTTGAATATTGAAAGCTTTCACAACGAAGGAGCAATGCTATTTGACTTCAGAACATGGCCAATCTTAAAGTTAATAATATGTATTTCTGTTAGACGTTACGAAGTTCGCCAGGTCAGCTAGTTGTGTAATAAACTAAAAATAAAACCAATACTGTCACCGATACTGTTTGTATACACTAAGTAGGACAATATATCAAAAGATTAATATTATAATAAGTATATGGTATTTAAGAAAGTATAAAAATTACTTGTTTCAAATTATAAACCAATAAGACTACATTAAAGTAATGTAACGAAATGTGTAGGTAATGTAGTTGATATCCAGTACTCTGAAACCAATTTAGAGGTTCTTGTGTGTCCACGATGTTTATATGGTCCGCAAATACCCATCATATAGGTTTTGTAATATTTTATTCATTGAACCTAAACACCAACACCTAATAATTTTTTCGAAATTAAAATATTGGAGATTCTAAAAATACTGATTTGAGAGTTTGCTACCTTGAATAAAATAGCAACGATTGTCCCAAAAAGATATAACTATAGTCTAGTGTTGTATAAAATATTTATACACCTATTTATTTCCTAAATATCTCTAGACCTACAAGTTCGGTGTCACATAATATACTCGATTTACTAAAAAACGCGCATCATTTGTCTGGAAAAATTATAATTCATGGCTTTTCTGGCTTGAAAATAAATTTAATACCTATTACAGTATGTAAGAGTATATGCATATTGTTTGTCTATTTGCGTTCATAGAAATCATTATGAAGGTGTTTATATACATGGGACATAGGATACAAGTTAAGTAAGCTTAAAAGTTGCGTTTTTTATTTATCTTTTGATTCCCTAATTTATGTTTCATTCAATTCAATAATTCCAGCCGTGTGATACCAGATGAATGGGGTGGAAACTTTGAACAGCCATGGTAACAGTAATACTGTATTTTATTTTGAAACCATGGAAACATTATTCTCGTAGTTAAAATTATATTTTAGTTTTAAAAATTCACAAGCATGGAGGACATTGTTCAAGTTAAATTTGTAAGTACAAAGTATTTGACAATTTCATTCTATTAGTTCAATTAATTAAGTATTAGTTCAATTAATTCCATTCTAGTAAGGAATTGGATTAAATTTAATACAAAATTCTTCGTTGACTATTGATAAAGTATGATATTTTATCTGTCGGAAAAAGCTCCAGTAGGTTTGGTATCATTAGTAGTATTTAGTTACTGTTTATTAGTACAATTTCGATTATCCGAACGGCAACTATCCGTTTTCAGGAGCGCGAGCGGGCGCATTCACCAGTATGAAGATCCGGCGTGGCGGTCTATCGTATCATTGTTCTATGTTACCATTTTACATCATAATCAAAGAGTATGACAATGACAATTCCCAACTAATACAAACAAGTGTACGACGTGAAGAAAAATAATAAAAACTAAACTTTATCTACCTCAATAATATTTAAAATAACTCCGATGAACTAAATGTGTTTCAAAGTAGTCGGACAAAGACGTTTAATAATGTGCATTTGAGGAAATATGAAGACAAGCGTATACTGAGCAATATCACAATATAGAAGAGGCAGGCTAGGTTGGGGAAAGCGAACGGGGTTGGGACAAGGAGATGTTCTTGTAAAATTTGTTTTAAAATACTGTATTATATTTAAAACACATCTTACACCATGTTTCAATAGTTAACATAACACGTGCTGCTGAAACGCAATCGTAGTTTTAGCAACATGCCGTAGAGGAGTACGCGTTTTTGCAGCTCTTATTTTGTTTGAAGTAGTAAGATTCAGAACTCGTTTGCTCATTGCAAATGTGTTTTAAATTGCCTCATAATTGAGTCCATTAGTGTCAATGTCTAGTGGGGTTCAAATGAATATTTAAACTAGTTTAGATTTAAACTAAAGAACATACTGAAATATCTAAGAACATTTAGTTTAATTAGTATTACATTTAATATGTTGGAGATTAATAGTATTGAAAATGGGAGTCGTAATTCAAATAATTGGTACCGTACGTTTAGTGTTGTACATCCGTCAGCAAACCATTATAGGTTTTTTGATTAACACTGGTGCATGTACCGCCTAAAATAGTGTAAAAATGGATTGAAACAGTGAATTCATGCATAACTGAATTCCAGGACTTATGGGTAAGAAGAAGTCCCTGATACCACCGAGGGAGTGAGGAGGTCAAGAAGTACCATCCCTAACCAATAAGGTTGGGGATGAAAAGGTCTTTATGTCACCAAGAGTACGAGGAAGACGAGAATCATCCTCCCTGAACAGCTAAAGATGGGAAATAAGACGAGGTTTGTACACCACCGAGAGGCTAAGCAAGACAAGACGCTCTCCCCCATTAGTTAGGGAGGGCGCGTCTTTCGCCAGGAGCGGGAGGATGATGTGAAGACGAGGAAGGCGCCCTCTCATACAACGGGGCGGGAAGATGTGGAGACCCTTTAAACTATTGGGCAGGGTAGTTGAGGAGCTACATAACAATGAAGGGGTGGGAAATATGTAAAGGAACTAACCAAACGTTCAATTCCAGTTTTTAACAGCCTCGTGTGTGTGATGTGACATAAAACTGCAATCCTCTGAAACCTCCACGCTTTACAACTGCAGTATATCACGTAGGCTAGTTTCACTTTGTGGTCAAAGACCTCTAAAGCTCACTGCGTCTCATTTTCTGCCCACTCTGCAGGTGGCGCATTGACAGACGGAGGTTTCCAAAGACCTCCATTTGCCCAACATCCGGCCTCACCTCGCGCCAGCCCGCCAAATTACGAAATTGCGCGCGCCGCACCGCGCCCTCCCGCTGCCTCGTGCTCCTCCTCTCCATTCACCTTACTTGAAACTTGCAGAGTAATCAACTACACCCTCTCAATTACGATATATTTCTATAACTATTACAAAGTATGAGAAAATGCCTTTGTTTAACGGTACGTCTCAGCCATCGTCGGCCAACGCAGTCGTATTAAACGAGACATTTTTTTAGGGTCTTCTACGAAAATCATTAGCTCAAGAGGTCCATGAAGGTCTTCTTTAAATAATCAATACATCATACTGTGGTATACCATAACCAGTAACCTGCGAAACCTACGTAGAATTTCGTAAATCTACGAAGACTTATGTAATAGAAAATATGTGACATAACGAAGTTCCTATTTCTATCCCATTGTATGGAACGTAAGAAATTATAACGTTTTAATTTTTAAAATTTAATTGGTCTTATATAAGTTTAATGGCGAATTTCGTGAGTAGACCAATTATCTTCGTGTTTATGTAGTATTAATGAAACTGTTGGTTAATATTAACGTTAGTTTAATTGAAAAATTCAATGACTTCATCATAACCCATCATTTTAGAATTTTTTGTGAATCATTAGGTTGAAATATAAAAATACACTTTTTTAATTAATGAATTCATATAATATTATCTAATCAAAATTATTCAGTATACGGTAATCTTTTGTTCATAAAAGAAAAAAATCGTAATATAGCTGAATTCAAAAGTTGAAAACGATGACAATAGATGACTTCTTTATGATAAATGCCTTAGTGCCGTAACATGTGAAACACGCCAGATCCGAACTTCTGTGCAAGATGTGTTTGGGATTTGCAGGCGCTCTGTATAATTCTATGTACTGTATCTTTTACAAAAATACTTATTTTTAAACTCTGAAACTGCAACCGTAACTACTCCGAGATAAGATGCAGTCGTATTTGGTGTAATATGTCTAATTATTATCCTATTCACCCAATAGAATGTTAGCTTTCTACTTTTTCTTTTTTCTCCATTTGAACAACTCTGATTTGTATTTATTTTAATAATTTTAGTTTCTTTACTAAAATCATAAGTTCTTTCAGTTACTATTAAAACTCATTTATGGATTACTAAGTGTACTTTCTGCGCTTATGTAGTTTTGGTACGTAAAAACGTGGAAAATAAAAACCATTTTCTCCAGCAACTGAGCCTTGGTTGTTTCAAACGTTGCTTTAGGGAGGTATTGACAAATCTGTTGTTCTAGCTTAGTAGTTTTCATTATAATTTTTTTAAATTAAATATAAACTAATATTTGAAGAGGATTAAACTATATTCAGTTAAGGATGGATAGTTTGAGGAGGGACTCACTATAGATCATCATATGTTTTTATTTGTTAGTATATTTTTATATTTTGAAAACTATTATCTGTTTTAAATGTCACATTTTTGTTTCTTGTCAGCTACTACCACTGTGCTTAAGTTATCATTCAAGATTCCAATAAAACCTACGAATAATAATACTCTTGAACCGTAATTAATATAATCTGACATAATAAACTGAACCAGTATAAAACTGTACATAGAATTTCTTGCACCTAAATTGAATACATTTTTCTACTTTGGTTCGCAATGGGTCTGAGACGCAAACTTATTCAAGGCGATAGTATCAACCACTGCTACGTGCTACGTCGACCCGGCACGTCAGACCAGACTGCCAGAATGGAAGGCAGCGCGACCTCACCTACACAGACCTGACATTTACAAGATGGAAATGAAGCTGACTCTGGATAAACAGCTGACTTTTATGGCTCAATAAACAAACAATGGACTATAAGTCGTCACTCCCTTCCACCGTATATCTGGGGGGTTGGTGGTTGCCGCACGCTGACTGAGATGACGGTGAGAGATGAGGTCAGGGAGGACACGTGGACAGTTGCAGTGAGAGGATATTATTCTGGGGTTGGGAGAATCGAGTACATTGGCGTACTCTAGTACAACGAGTACGAGTACAAGGGGTGTACTACTCGAGTACAAGTAAGAGTACACCTTAGTAAGGTGTACTCACTTTACCCCTATACTCGTACTCATTGTGAAATAAAAAATGAGTACACGAGTGCAGAAAAGAGAAACGAATCAGATAACACCAATTGAGTCGAGTACAATAGGACAACTTATTGCGTACAACGAGTACAGAGGGTGTGTACTCAAGTACGAGCATCACTATTCGGCCCCCCGTCTCCCCACTTTTGTCTGTTGGGGGCGGGTGAGGGAAAGACGTCCCCAGACATCGCTCTGCGGAGTTAGGTTAGGTTTGTTAATGATAGTATAAATATATAAATACAAGTCGAAGGGAGTCTTCGTTCCCTTCACTTCATTGCTTCTTCCCACCACGACACTGGTTTATTTACTTCACCTACTTTATAACTATTGGTAATTTACAATATGTTTAGGACGGTATTTACAGAAAGAGAACATGGCAGAATAACGTGAAAACATGATTGATCGATCATACTGTGGACTAATCGACAGTTGTAGTCTGTCGAATCACCGCTCAAGAAATAGAGGGAGACGTGAAATTCTATTGTACTGAAAATTTCAGCGAGGAAATTCGTACACCAATGGGTTTAGTTTGAAAAACTAAAATATAGTAGCCTATCATGAGTTTTAAAAATTACTTTAGGAAATACCTATTTTGTATTGTTATTATCATTATCAAAATTAAGCAGCGGTTAAAAGTATAATTCTGATATTTACAGTAATATCACATAATGTTAGATTTTCTCGGAGTAGTAGCCTAAATCCGAACTTGAGTGAACTGAGTGGACAGTTTTATAAAATTATCAGCAAACTTCTTTATCTTATCTTCACTCGGTTAATCCTCAGTCACCTTAGTAAGCAAACGTGTAATACTAACAAAGAATATTGAAAAATGTGGTTTTTAATATTCTTTACAACATATTAAAACATAGCCCTTGTCAGCTCTCTGAGTGGTCTTACTAGTTCAGAGATTAAAATCGGGCAAATTAAAACGAAACTAGCGAGTTACTTGGCTCTCCACTATGACAGGCTTTCCTATCGCAGAGGATTCTTCTTTTCTCTCCTAGGGTAAGCCTAAACATCCAGTCTGACCAGAATTCTCAAGGGGACTGTCCAGTTGGAAAGGGGTGCCCTAGAGGAGGGATGCCTACCTGGTACGCTCTCAAGCTTCCTTGAGCATGAGGATGTACTGACCCAGGGCTCCCTGAGGTAGACAATTTCCGTGTCTGAGCGACTTGTGAGCTTATGAGTTGCAGGTTGAATCAACTTAGAGTATTGCGTCGCCCGAGCCCGTATTCGGATTGGTTTGGACGTTCTTGTTACTTCTCTGAGAATTAGATAGACTGACCATGTCCTGCCTTTCCCATCATAAGGGTCCCTTCTTTCCGGTAGCTATACAATATTCCGCTCGAAGACATGCCTTTGATGGGGCCTTTAAATCTTCCACAATCCAACATCTAGATGAAAATAGAATAACCTGTTCAGTTATTTCTGACATTTAGAATGTACATTCATTTTTGCCGAGTCATGTGTAACTGAACATAAAGGTGGCCAATAAAGCGAATTAAGTATGTTAAAGTTCTTGGCCACCACACACACGTTGGTAATATTCGTTGTCGGCCTTGGTGTGAGAATGACAGCGGCCCTCATTGTTATGTTAACCGATAGACTTTTACGGCGCTGTTAACCATGGGATCAGTCGACCATGCGGTAGGCACGTCCGTCATCCTGGTCGTTAAATCCGCAGCTATTGAGGATCAGGACTGCGAAACTGCATCTGGTAATATAACCGCCGTGGCGTGGGCAAGTATGCTGCCGTCATGTTGGATCTTAAAAGGTTATCACTAATCTGTACTTGATAAATTCATAATAAGTCAAGGAAAAAGTCAAGAAAAAATGCTTCCAAACTAAAATCTTTAGTGATAAATTGTTGTGATACTGGATCCACGTCGGGTTTGAGATAAATAATGAAGAATAGTGGGACAAGAGATCAACTAGTTTTTGTCGGTAAAAAAATTGCACGTCATAATCCATTACACTTATTCTGAACGCACCTGTAAATATATGTGAGAGGTTTCTCAAATTCAGAAAGGTGTCTCAATTAAGAAAGAAAAAGATTTCCCTTGTGAACAAAAATTGTTAGTACAGTTTTTTCTTACTGCCCCTTCTTCTCAAAGATTAAGACGTGTAGTTCTGCTTAGGACACAAAGTACCTAAAAATTTATTTTTAACATTATCAACTAAAACATCTGTCCATATTGAGGATTGCCTAATTTATATGATTCGGGAAAAGAAGCGGGCTCCCGAAAACACATAAAATGATATTTATAAAAAGTATGGATTATGGTTATATTAAGTTTCAATAGAAAAAATATTATATAATAGGAAAAATTATTTCAACAAAATCCACATAAATTCATGGATGGAGACAAAATACAACAGTGTTTAATTTTTTTATATCATAACATTTAAGATAGAGAAAATTAAGGATTAATTGGAGTTAAGCTGATTCCAATGTGAAATATAAAATATATAAAATTACATGTGAGGAAAAAACAATTTTGGGTACAAAAAAACTACCGGAGACCGATACAGGGATTTACGAACTGTGCGAGCTAGTGTCGCCTTAGATTTGGGGAGATCGAAAGAGTTAGGTTAAACAATATACAAAAGCTATATTGGACAATGAATACAGCCTGAATTCTGAATTTATGTGCATTTCACATAAAAATTAGTTTGTTTTTTGGTTTACTGGCATTCGTATTAAATTTCAAAATTAATAATAATATATATCAAAATTTACAATTAGGAAAAAGATATTGCCTGTGAACAAAAATGGATTAGTAGTATTTTTTACATCAGAGTGTTTGTTTATGCGATAACTGTTGATTAATTTTACTAAGCTAAAAATTTTTTAGCTACGTTAACTTAATTTTAATCCAAAATGTAAAGATGTGAGAGAAGTAGGTCATATTGGAGTGGACGAGTGACAGCCGGGAGACAAGACGCGAGACAGGGAATGTTAAGAATGTGCGAGTGGGTGTCGCCGGGCTAGAGAAAAATCGGGGATAGGTAAACAAAGCTCTAAACCAACTACTACAGCTGGAAGCTACCATTGGACAATGAATACAGCCTGAATTCTGAATTTATGTGCATTTCACATGTAAAGGTTTACATTGCTGAGAACAATAAAACTGTTTTTATAATTTTAACAATTTGCTTCGTGTATCTACTATTGTTCAAAATTAATAGATGCAATATATCAAATACATACAATAGGATTTAATGTATAGCTATCATGTTAAACAAAATGGATTAGTATATTACATCAGACGTTTTTGAAGGCCTGTGTTGTTTATTTTGAAACCTTGTTCAAAAATGAAATTCTACTACCTTTGATAGAGGAACGTGCAACTATTAGTCGCCCCCCCCCCCCCCCCCACCCCCCTTCCCCCCCCGCCCCCCCCCCCCCCCCCCCCCCCCCCCCCCCCCCCCCCCCCCCCCCCCCCCCCCCCCCCCCCCCCTTAACCTGTTGGTAGTTAGATAAACAGCCCAATTAGAAATGACGACTTGGCCTGAACTCGAACCAGCGACTCTCGAATTACCGGGTGAGCCCATTCGACCACTTCGGTACTCTTATCGATTGATCGATTTTGAAAACCGAGAAATCACCCGCGGGAATAATTACTCGTATTTCAGCTGTTGAAAGTATATGGAAGTTTGATAACATTGAACTGGGGGTGTCTCTGACAACAGAACAGAATCATTCTACTTATGAATATTGGTTCAAACCAATATTTTATTTCGATGTTTCATTTTATTTATTTCAAACCTTTTCATTAAATGAAATTATACTACCTCTTGATAGAGACTGTGCAACTATTAGTCGTCATAGATAATAAAAACAATAACGAACTTGGAGTAAATATGCCCTGCACGTTACTTTGTTTCTCCATTCACAAGAATGCAGTGTTGAGAATACCCGTTGTTTTGTCTCTCAAATAACCAGAGCTATTTCAGTGCAGCTATAAATATGAGGGGAACATACATTGGCTATCTGATCCTCTAGTGTTCTTGTGTTCTTGTGCTAGGCCCACTAGGTTAGACCTGGTGCTAGGGCGGTACATGAAAATGAAATCCTAAATGTAAATTTTAATGGAATTAAAAATTACAATCATGTTATTAGTAGCAGTGACAAAAACTCCTAATCTCTATCTCAATAGCAGTGAACGATCCTTAACACTAGTTTAAACTGTATAACGATTGATTCTTACATTTCTTACGTTAGTACTGTAATCTAAACATGATTGTATTTACTTCCCTGTGGGAAATAGGTTAGATCAAGGATATGTCAAAGTGAATGTTTTCAGTTCCTCAAAACAGCTGTCGTTAGAGCCATATGATGTCACTGTTTCGAATTTTGTTCTCGCAAATTGCCGACACCCTCTCTCCCAGAGCTAAGACATATCCATGTCAAAAATAGTACGTACTCTAAATGTAAAATGTAGATCTAAAATACACACGGAAGTTTTCCATGTGAATTAAATAAAAAAGCAAGTAGCGGAATAAGGAGCAGTATTGACACAACGCGTGCCAAAACTATTAGCAACAATTTAGAAAAAACACCCAGGAATCAAGGTGTTCTACCAATGTATCTATCTAGAAATACAGATTTCTTAGTTTCTGGTTAACTTGGTTTCTACTGTATATATGTTTGTATGGTAATGTGATCGATGGTATTGTTCACTCCATAAAATGAGTGCTAATTTTGCACGTGCCGGAAAATAAACGTTTCTCAATGTTAATTTTATGGGGTACGGTCGAGTAAGAGTTAATAGACGAAATGTTTGAGGTTTACTTTAGTTCTGATAACTAATCGTGTATTGGGTTATTTATCAACGACTATAGTCAAGTCGTAGACAAGTGGACTATTCCAGCAACCATCTCATTGTTGTAATCTTAAGTACGGAGAAGCGATATAATAAATTGTGAGGAACACCAACACCAGTCCTCGGGATGCCTAATGAGGAGCGAAACTTCCATTCCACATTCCAGCTATGGGGCGAAACTGAACTGGTATAGGATAATCTACCAGATGTAGCATTTGGATATATAATACAATATACCTGTATAAAGCCGTGATATATAGAAACCCGTTATATAATATGTGGCCCTATTTTCATAAATATAACAATGTTATACTTCAGGGATGAATATTTCATAAATTTTCTCTTAATTTCCAATCATAAGAAATCAATCTCTAGTTATTTCTCTCATTTGGTTATAATAATTTATAATATCTCCGATTTACCTCTATTAGATACTAGTTATCTGAGCAGACGGGTGTTTGTTTTTACATTCCGCTATTGTGATCCTATATCTTTCGTTAAGATGATCCGCAATCTTTTATCGAAAGGTTTAGGCCTTCAGTGCTGGACCCGATCCTAACACCAAATCTGCTTGTGGAGTGACGTAGCTCTTCACAATGTTTCACGCAAATGAGATTGTCTTGTTTAACTGACAATGATTATAATCATACAATAATTATTTTAGATACAGTATTTATATGATCACCCTAACAATGTTGATTTAGGCTCTTTACCGTTATTTGTCAGAATCAACAGGAACTATTTTAAATCTATGCGTGATAAGACCCTCCTCCAGGATCTTAAGTGAAATGATGAAAATGTTTCGCTTTCTTGAATTGGAAAATAAATTTAGTTTTTTTACCACAGCAGTTAATCGCGTAGGTTAACTGATATTTAGGCCTACCTAATATTTCACCGTTATATATACAGACTATTTTGCAGGTGACAAAATAGTCGTGGGGTCATGGATTCTATGGGTTAGATCATGGATATGTCTAAAGGGAATGTTTTCAGTGCCTCTAAATAGATGTCCTTATAACTAGATAACGACACTTTTAGTTTGACGGATTGTTAATACCCCACACCATCATAGCTCAGTCATATTCATGTCAAAATAGAAGCTGAGGCTAACATTGAAGCCGGGTCGGCGCGAATTCTGCATGCCATGGCCTGGAGACTTCATTTAAAATGCACAATAATTATTCCCGCCACCAGGGTGGATTTCCCTATCAACCAGATTTCGCCCACCTCTCCGGGCCGGACGCGGCCGCCTGGAATCATTCTATTAACCGGCAATCAAGAGAAACGACCGGCTGCTATCTGGTTCATAAAGAAGTCATAAACGCAATGTACGCGGGGCGGCGTGGGCGACGCCGCACTGCTGGCGCCGGCGACAGTGGACAGCCTGGCAGGCTGGTGGTGCGGAAAAACTAAACGATCTCACATCCTTGGCAAAAATGTAATCCACAACACGAAGGAGAACGGGGAGCAAACACCCTCTTGCTACAGGATCTAGAGCGCAGTGCTTTCCAAACTGTCTTCAGTCATGCAAAGAGAGTGTGAGATCAAAATCAACAATATTATAAAGAAGAGGTGATTTCTGTATGTTTGTTTCTGGGCTTGTTGTGGCAACTAAACGCGAAAAATATTGAACCGACCGGTTTACAATTTTTCACAAAGGTAGATATTAAACTCATGCAACTCATAAGCATATTCATTTCCTAAAACTCTTCTCGGGCTACGCCCCGTGAACGTAGGTTTCAAAGTTTACATGTTCAAAGGATTTCAACATAAAATTGCTTGAATATAAACAGCTGTGAATGTACAGTTCGGGAAGTAGAAAACACAGTTTCTGTGACTGTGAGTGTCCTAGGTTTCAATGTTTACAGTTTCCAATTACACCATCTATTTTCACTACCTTTCACAGTCCAGGAAGAAGAAGAATGAAAGTTTATTTTTACAGACAAGCTGCTGGATCGAAATTAATATTGCAGAAAATGGTAGATTTCCGCCGATGCCTGTCTCTATTACGTTATTCCGTATCCTGTCACAATATTATTTAGTAGCCTTAGTGGTACTTTGTCATGTTTGTCATGTCATGCTAAAAAAATCATAGTTTATGTGTTCCTCACAGCAGCAAACCTACATACTATTTCCTATGATAATGTTACGGAGAATAGGCAAACACTCTTATTTAGTAACATGTATTGATTGATCAATCTTGTCATATATGTATTATTATTACCATATGTTGAGGTGGAAATTCGCTGAGTACGCAGGTCTGCTGCAACGGGGGTATTTTACCAATGAGAAGGACAGGTACTTTAGCTAGTACTAAATAAAACTACTGTATATGTATTGAACATTGTCCACAAATTCACCGTCTACTCTTGGTTCACGTCATGTAATTTTCTGACACGTTTAACTTAATATTATTCTAATATATACAGCTTTTGACATACTGTTTACTAATAAATTTTGCTTCGTGGTCCTTATTACGAAAGCTTTGGAAATGGATGTTATTAAAAACATACAAATGAATAAAATGAACATTAATTCAGCACTTTAATTGGTTGTTTGTCAACTGTCAGAAATAATTATTCACTCAGTTTATTTTCTTTACTGATGTAACATTGACCTGTAGAATATTTTATTAGCCCAGACATAACGGTCAAACGGAACGGATAGTTTGAGGGGGTTGTACCCCAAAAGTAGGTTTTTTTGGCGTTTTTCACATGTAATTTTAAAACATTTTAACATTTTATTTACCAATAAAATTAGCTCAAAAAACATACGATTTCATACTTTTAAGTTTTGTTCTATCTCCAATGGTTGTCGAGATATTAGAAGTCTAATGGTCTAAACACAGTACGTTGTATTTTGGGGCTCCAATGTTAATCTTATGGAGGATAAGAAAATTAATATTTCACTTATTGATCTATTTTTTTATGGAACTTGGTCAATCATTTAGCTTCATGTGATTGAGATCCATCCATCTATGCTTAAAAATCATATTTTTTGTGTTTATTATTGCAGCTAACCTGCATGCTCTTTCCCCATGTTAATCATATAGAGAATAGGCAAACTTCTTTATTTATGTTGATAAATCATGTCATATATTATTATTTTTATAGTATTATTGATTTTGAAATTCGTCGAGCACGCAGGTCTGTTGTGACGGGGGTATTTCAAAATTAATATTTATTTAATTAGGGAGATTGGTTGACAGCCTAGGTGCGACATAATGACAATGACATAATGCCCTTACATGCATACATACATGCATAATGCCCTGTGTGGGCAAGATTTGACCTGAGTGTTCCAGGTTCGAGATCATAGGCGACCAAGTGAAACGTGGTTCTTACGCTAATTTTACCCTTAGTCTGGCAATTATGAGACTGCTCTGATTTTGGATTTTATATTTTTATAATTAATTTTGATTTAGCCTGAGGCAGGCCCAAATTTATTGTTGATTCAGTGCAGTCCCGTGTAACTGTCCTGGGGTATCCCTGTCATTGTAGGCTGAGACGTACGTAGTAAAATAAATTCTTGTGTCGATATTTTACTACACGGGGGGAAATACGTTATGAATTTAAAATAAAATCTAACTTATAACGTTGTACATAGTTAAAAGTATTAGCTAAAGTGATAACGTTATAATTTTAACTCTTGTTTCTTTCACGGAAAGGAAAGTTTATCCAATAATTAATTGCATAAAAAGTAAGCGATGGGTGTTTCCTTGGTATGTGGCGAGGAAACGATCCGTCTGGTGAGCGCTCCGGGCCGCGGGCGCAGCTAATGTGGGACATTTCACTTTCAAATCAGCCGTCATTGCATTACTGGGCACCGGGCACCGGGCACCGGGTACCGGGGTGTTTAACATAGCAAATCACAGGCGGGGGCGCACCTGACAGCCAACCCGTGTTATTGGCGTCGAGGAAATTCACTTAGAACACTACAGTACCTACAACCTGACAAACAATTCTTATCATGCATCCATGTTAAATCCTTTTATGAAATGCTCTATTATATTCTAATTGTTCGGAAAGTAATTTCCGTTTTGCTGTAGACCAATTATTCAAAGGTAGCCGTGGCGACTTTTATGATGACGACGTCCCGATAGCCCATTTTTAATTACAGACGATTTGGTGGCTTCGGTTGAAGAGAGGATTCCGGAGAGCAAACGCTTTACAGTAACAGGTCTCTTGAATTTGCTCTGATGTGCCGAGAACAACTACAGTTAAGGAAACTGTGCTCCCCGCAATAAAGCGCCATTACTGGGACCGTGGAGTGTCCTGTTCCTTGGAGCTACTTGGAGGTCACGAATTGTGGATAGTTGTGAGAGATGGTCGGAGTGTGTAGTGTTCTCTTGTGTGGATTAACGTCCGCACTATTGAATACTACGTTAATCCGAAATACAGTCCCCACAACTAGACCAGTTTCTGATTCAGAGGCAGTGGTTCGGACTC
Source organism: Nephotettix cincticeps (assembly GCA_023375725.1). Classification (NCBI taxonomy): domain Eukaryota; kingdom Metazoa; phylum Arthropoda; class Insecta; order Hemiptera; family Cicadellidae; genus Nephotettix; species Nephotettix cincticeps. Next base: position 29,990,261 of record CM041791.1, read on the forward strand.
CACGTTAAACTGTAGGTCCCTTTAGACATGCTTTAGATATGTCATTGACCGTTGGGCTATTAATAAACAATTATTTTGTCTAAGGAACATGTCAGCCCTAGTCAGTAACAAAACTACAAGATCGCGCCACAACTATCTTACACTCATTTCTCTTTTGTACTTGGCTTATAATACCTACCTGGGTAAAGAAGAAGTAAACGGTTTATCTAAAAGGTTACTATAGAAATTGAAAGGTTATAAATATTTTAGTATTTTAATGAAGACATAGGCCTATATTTATTTATTTTTGCTAAAACTAAGTGGAGTTAACCATCTTTCCAAAAAATATGTACATTACAAAATGTTTCACAAATTTTTCCAAAATGAGATTACCTCTTTTTATGATTTATTATTAGTTATAGGAGAACTTACTTCCAATGAAGTATCCTCAATTAATTCAAGCGAACTTTGTCAAGTCAGCATAATCAAGGTATAATTTTAAATTTTACACAACGGTAATGTCATACCATAGTAATATTCTCACATTTACCAGCTCTCAAAACGTTTTACACTCATGAATCGATAATAAATTACGGTATATTTAGTTCCGCTATATATGTTGACTTAACAGTATTTCCGCCGGATATAATCACCTATGACACTGTCAAATCTAACGAGTTTTCCCAGATTCGCCCACCGCCTGTCTCAGTCAGGTTCCACACTTTACACTGTATCTAGATGAATGTTCTCGTCAATATTCAGGTGGCTGTGGTTATGTTAATGCAGAGTAAACAGCTGATTGCTTCAGGAGATTACTACCAGCTGATAAACTGCCTCGCCTTCCCGCCCTCAGCGCAGATCTATCTCAATGCGGCAAACGTTCCAGCACGAAATTCTGCAAATATTAAATTTTACGATTATTGTTGTCGAGATGGAATGTTTCGAATTCCAAGGAACCAGAAAATAAGTTCCGTAAAGATTCGATTTTCTCTGTGAAAAATGTGATATGTGTAAGTTATAAACATATCTTAAAAACCACAGTATTTATCACATTCTTGCATAGTGTTTATCTACAGCATAAGCTGATTTGAGTACACGCAGTATAATAGATAAAGACAAGGACAGTGGATACTCCGTAATATCCGTATAGTTGTGGATAGGTATAAGCGATGCCCGGTGGTTGCGATATTCCTTGGTGTCATCCGAAACGACCGTCACCATAATGAGGCCAGTACGTAGTTCAGAGGTATAACACTTTTTTGGTTCGGATCCCACGTTTATTTGTCTCTCAGATGCTATTCGTTGTTAATGAACAGTCCAGTCGATGAAACATGTATGTCAAATCAGTAACAAGACTACATTATTTCGCCACAACCATCTTTCACTCATTTCTCCTTCATATTTGATTTAAAATAGCTGCCTGGATAGGTTACCATTTTAGATGTAAAATTATCAATAAGTATTTAGTTTTCGTACAAAAGTTTTGAAAGCTTACACCTGTCATTATCGGACTTCGCAAGGCTTCGTCGGGCTCGTGCTCAGTTCCGGTCGAGAGACTCAGTCGCACAACGAGGCTTTCCGCCTCAAGGAATTGATAGATAGTCGATATTCCGAATAATATTAATTGGTTGGTATCTAATTTATGTACTGCGATGGAATTAATTGCGAATAAATCATTCAAAACTCTTTCGGGTGATTTACAAGCTATTAATTTATTTTATTTCAATTATATAGTGGTATACTTATTATATACCACTTATAATATGTTAACAATATGTATAGTATGTATAATACAGTACTAGTATAGTATGTATACTTATAATATGTTAACAATTAAAAATAGTATCATATGTAAGATGGTGTAGTAAAAGGTCCTAATTATAATTAATTATCTTATTTATCACAAATGGGGTGAATGGAGGATTAGGGGAAAAAGCGTACCTGTTACTTAAAATTTGAACAAATTTTCGTACAAACCCTCAATAGTTCATATAATATATCCAGTACAAGATGGTACATGAAATTCAAACCCTACTAGCAAACTTTAGGATGATTTATTTCATAATTAATCGCCAGAAAACGGGAAAGAACTTCACGTCTTGATACAAATTGCCTGATAAATATCACCACGCCAGCCTTTTATAGTTAGCGATGATGGGGCAATTGCTAGCCTAATGATATTTTTAGTTTTTAACGTGAATCTAAATTGTGTGCAGTACATAGTAACCTGTATTGGTCTTCATATTCCATATCGATTTCTGCTCGATATGTCATACTCATCCATAAGCCTTTACCGGTTTGCATTCGCCACATTTATCTCATAATGAATTATTGTCAGTGCAGTAGGCCTGCTCGTGTAAGGTCGTCATGTACATGTAGTTTGTATGCATATTTCTCGGTCCTAATCAGTGCACCAGTCCGCCCCATCAGCGGCGCCTTCTTGTTGTCCAGAATCCTTCACGCCCCCGCCTCGCCGCCTTCAGCGTCGTTGCGTTTATAGCTTCTTTATGAACCTAACAATTGTTAATTTGAGTTCAACGCTCATCTGACGCTTTTATTTGCCTGATGGAGCCATTCGCTGGGATTGTATAATGGATGGTTCTTGTGGGTCGAGGCAACACTGTAGCCTATTAGGTGTCAAAGAAAAATTTCCTTTGCGGTTATCTTCTAATGTATTCACGCACAATCATTATTCGCGTGTTACAAACGAAATAGTTGTTGAGAGCATAGTCGGAGGTGACCCACGGGTTGGCTGGATGTTTCTATGATAACAAGCTCACCTCGTAATCCGGAGGTTGCTGGTTCAAATCCAGACCCAGCCGCCATTTCTATTTGAGCTGTTAAATGATTACCCACCTAACAACAATACTCGTACAACGGCTCTGGTGCTGGCGTCGAAGACCCACAAAACACGAAATACATACTGCGGTTAGCTATGAGCTGTTATCAGCTAGTAAACTTCGGACTGAGGTCGTGATAACAGGTTTCATTGTTCTTTTTATTACAGATTCCTTGTATTGGATAAAACACACTGCTATAAACTTTCTCTAATACAACGTCGGTGAGTAACTTTTGCCGCTGCTTTAAAATAAGTACAAAATGCCCTATAGAGATTTAGCTATGGTATATTCGTATTTAAAGATATACCGGTATGCTTAATACTTATTTTCAGCAGTTAAGAATAGTATTTGAATAAATAACCGTTGTAATCAACAATTTTCCTCAATGTAGACTACAGATTTTAACGCATGGGCCGGTATTCTAGGCGTCAGGTCGCGTTAGACTTCAAATCGCCACGCGCATCGCTAGGATATAACTCTGTTATATTAAGTTAAATTTTTATCCCCATATTTAATTAAATATGAATATAAGTTTGTATTATTGCATTTATATTCTGGAACATAATATATGAATTTGATGCTATTTTCTGAGTATTCTGCACTTGTGCTTGAATGGATTAACGCAACTGCCTACATTGGAATGGAAAGTGTTTCCAAAAATCTTACGTGTAAGTGGTTATAGTGCCCTCTTTCAAAGCTGAGTCGCCCTCTCTCAAATATCTGGTTATTTCATGGTTAAAAACTACTGAACTATACAGAGACCGACCGCGTAAATTTCTTGCAATGGCGAAATTTATAATAATGTATGTCACATTAAGTGCCATCATATTTCACCAAACTATAAATTATTTTTTTCCAAAACTGTCTTCTAAACTATAAGCAGTAATATAGTTTGTTTTCGCGTGAGATCATGTAAGTGTTGTCATTTCATTTGTTGTCCCTCACAAGGTGGCCGCCATGTTTTCGTTCCAACAATAGATCAGTTGTTATGACAGGTGCACTTTGGCTGCGGTCTCCACAATTAAAGTGGAAAATAATCATTGCGTCATTTCGTTGCCAAAAAACTTGTGAAGTTTTATTTAGGGCAGTGTGACATTTATTGTTCTCTTATGTCTCCTGTTTATTTCCTAGCTTCATTAAACGTTATAGCTGAGGATACTGAGAACTATTCTAATTTAAGTGTACCTAATAAAATTAATCTTAAAAGCGTGTACAGTAATTGCGCTTGAGCGAGGTTACGTTCGTGATTATGTGGAACCAACCGGGCATAGCTTACTGAAGCCACTCTATGTTACCATGTTAGCCACCAGTCATATACAATGTAAATGTAAACGTCTTAAATTATTAATAATAGTAAAAAATTCATTAAAAATTTAATTTTTAATTAATTTAAAATTTCTAAAAATGGTTGAAAAAGTAAAATGTGGAATGTAGATTTCTAATAGCTTTTGCTCTAGATATAGACATCAGGAATCTGCGAGATGGATATTCTAGAAACGTTGACCTATTTGTATAGATTAGCTACACAACCACCACATTGCATGAAGGCGAGGTTTCAAATCAGTAGCCCTAAACCCACGCCAAGTTTCCAGTAAGAATAAATAAGGTAGCATGCTGTAACATCTGACCAAAAAGAAAATCTAGAGGCTGCACTGTGCAAAAGAAATATCTCATCAGATGAAAGTTCCAAGTAACACAATGTCTTTTGTTGTGTCAGTGAAGAAAATTAATTACGCTGACATACTTCAACCAAAGATTGATAATACATAAATGGTAACTCACCACGAAGCTTCGGATGCCATCTTGGAACTGAAGATGACCCGATAGTCTGTCCGGTTACCGCAACCCATTGTTGATATTAATTGTCAGTGTCAAACTACAAGAAAGACATGACCCGTCTTGGCACCCACAGCGACTTTCGCTCCGGTCCGGTCCGGTCATGGAGCCGTCCGTGTGGAAATGTGACCAGGTGACCAGATTTGATTTGTGGAGTATACACTATTATTTAGCTTTTGATGAAATTAAAAACCAATCATTTCTATGTACGCCATTAACAATTTAGCCTTACAACAAAATCCACTCTGTCATAACAATTCGCGTAAATTTGAGACGAGAAAGAATATTCTTTAAATGCATCTCTATCACGACGATTATTTTTTTAAATTCTGTTTTGCCAATGGCAGGCTCAGTTTAAGCTATGCAGCCTCGAAGTACACTGGTTTTATGGAATTTCCCATCTAAATTTTGTCGTTATCTCGGGGATCGAACCCGTCACCTCTTGCACCGAAGTCCAAGACGCTAACCGTTAGGCTAACAGATGCCCTATCACGACGATTAACAGTGACAACTAACAACTGATGGCTGTTCCTACGATTTCCCTCGATTTGTGATAATCCTTGTATCTCTATGACGACGATTTATCATGACAACTGATCCTACTGTTCTTGCCGTTCGTCCATCTCCATGACGACGATTTGTGTAAATTCATTAACTATCTTATTTGCCCTAAAGCTGACAGAGTAATCAGGACACTGTTCAAGAGTTAAGCCAGGAATGTTCGTGGAATAGGTGAACAGCTAAGGTCGCGAACGTGACTCCCCCAGGAGGCCTGACTCTGACACCTGCCAGCCACCCGATACTTTCTCCTGGCACTATGTGCCGCAGTAGTATCTAATTACTTTCAATTTTATTTGTGGTGAGGAAAATTCCATTAATTGTTTCATGTTTTCCTAGCTTAAAGGTCTCTCACGATGACTATTGAATAGGCAAGTTTTAAGTGATGAGATATTTTAGGCGGAAATGTAGAGAAATACACGTTTACCATTATTAATAAAAAATAAGATCAAGGAAGAATCATATGAACGTACATCATGCAAATGGGGTGAGACCAACTTTAAATTTTGAATGATGGGATCGTGCTATATAAGGTTGATCAAATTATCGTTAGACATTTGTGTATGCTTTTAAAAAGTGAATCATTATTCCCTTTACTATTTATAAATGAACCTGAACAAATAGCAAAAATAAAACTCTTCATATTCGACATAACATTACATTATTTTATATGTGTTCCAGTAACCTGCTCCAATACATGTATACGATAACATAATCTTTTTCTTTAATGTGAAATTTTAACTGAATTTATCTGAAGAGGCCGACAATCTATATTTGCAATAGTGATAAGATAATCAATTAGGTTATTACACGGAAAATCCTACGATAACCTAAATCTTTACTGTGTGAAAATAAAATTAGCTGAAAACGTGTGACAAGTTGATTGCAGACCTTTCCAGAAATGGCATGGGTATTTAGGCCTTGCATTCTATCGCCAGGAGTCGACTTCTACTTTTAATACAATCAGATAAGGGATAAGCGAAATTCCCAAAGAAACAGAGTCTCTCCAATATTGTTGGTTTCATCAAATGACCTTGAAGGAACTTTATCCATTCACTTTTACAACTAGAAAATCCGTTTAGTATATCTTACAACATACGTGTTGCAAAAGCGTTTACCACATCAACACGAAATCTAGTTTTTCGAAGCTTATGAGGACAAAAATTTCATATTTTTAATTGAAAATTAGTGTAATTGAACTATACGAAGCCACATATCAAGTTATACTTTTCCTCTTAAAATTGAAGTGGGGCCTTCGATAGGCAATATGCTGTTTTTACCTATTAAATCCCAGAAATGAATTGAATCATTCCGATGATATAAAATACTGGATTGTTTGGTTTTTGGCTAGTTTTAAAGTAAAGCAAGAACGTATTAACGTTTTTTATAATTTATCATGAAATTAGTTAAGAAATTACTTAGATGAAAATAGTTGAGCTTAATGAGGCTGCTAATTTTTAAATAAATGATAAACTAGTGGTACCCGGCAAAAGTCAATGGTATACGCTATTATTTGAACGAATATGGAGAAAAAACTTTATTTACAAAAAAATCTATAAGAAATTTAATTTTTGCTGTATTTTCTCAACATCTCCGGTTCATTATTTGAGGACGAGTAATGTCATGAATATTATTTTATAGAATGCATCTTATAAAAGTTTAACGTAATTAAGTTGCGTAAATTTCCATAGTGTTATACTGTTATATTCTATACATCATTGAAAGTCCCTAACGATCTTTGCCTCTGTCTACTATAAATCTATACTAGCCGGGATACATATGAAGTAAAATAAAAAGGCTTTTTTAATTATTTAAACGTAAAGAATAAATATTTTTGATTAGTTACCCCCTTCTTCTGAGCCAATAAAAAACTTTTTTGAGCAGGTTTTATTGGGTGATGTGACCTTACACTGGTTTCAAATTTCATAAAAAATGATACATAATGAATTACCGTATATAGGGTCTGCTAAACTTAACTATGGAGCGATTGGTCGTTCAATAATAATTCAAAATACTAATTTGTTTATCTTTTTGAGATAACATTAGCTACTAATTCAAAAGTTACTAGCGACCCTAAAAGTGGTCTTCTATCGTAAAAATGAACTATATTTTATTATGACATACAGGTACCACAAAAATTGCATATTAACGAATTCTGACATGTTTTCGTAAGACATATAATAGCAATTAGAGATGTCGATCAAATTAATTTACAAGTTTAACGTTTTGAAAATTAAAAAAAAATTGTTACTTGTAAGAGCTTATAATTTTTGAACCGTCATGGTTACAGCCATTCGGGTTGTGTCATAATTTGAGATCTTAAGCACTATGAACAATGACATTTTTATAAAAATCGTTAGAGCAGTTTTTTAAAATTCGAATTTTCACTTTTTAAGGTATATGGGGGGGTAACTACATTGGAATGTACACACTTGCACCAAACTTCAAAATCAGATAGACATCGGTCCGAAATTCACTTCTTTGGATTCAGTGATCTTCAAAATGGATATTTCTACTCTCAGCTCAAATTTGAAAATGTTGATGAAACAATACTCCTTTATATACCACAGTATGTTTCGGAAGAGAAATTTAAAAAAATCTGGACACTATAATGATTTTCTTTAAGCCAGCTGGTATCTTCTGTTTCGATCTGCTGATCAGCTGATTGGAGACGCTAAAATAGGCGATAACGGTTCACACAAAGTTAGTTTTTATCCAATTAAAAACAAAAATTTAATTGAGACGGTTCGGCGGAAGTCTTAAGTGAACTTCCCAAAGAATTGCAATGTTATAATGAAGTTTTTCGTATTACATTTATAACTACTATTGATGTAACAATTATCTACAATATTACAAAAAATAATTATTCAAAATTTATAATATGTAACTGATATTAAAATGAACTATTCCACTATTAACGGGTACTACGATATGGGTATTATGTTGTATTATTTACTGATATGAGAAAGTTTATTATCTACTGTTATAGCATTTTACACGTACTGAATAATCATTTAAAAGGTCACATTCTATTGTGTTTTTTACACCTCTCTTTATTTATGCGACACTAAAACTGGTCTTCTATCGTAAATTCCACTTTCGTAAGCGAATGAAATAAATCAGATTCTCATTCAAGGAATCTCGTTTAAGGTTGCAAGACTCGTTTATTTTTTACATCTTCAGCACCAGTAACACATCAAGTATGTGCAGTTGCGTAAGACCGAGAAACGTACGGAATATTAGGGCTATCATCTGTCTATCGGCTAGTTTACCTCAGCGGAGCTCAAATCAAATCATATTTATTGAAAAAATACAAGTTACACAAAACACTTCCACATGTGGAAAGTGTACAGGAATTAATTCCTACAAACACTACTCGTCTGCGAGTAGAAATGAGTCATTTTAAACTATAAACTCGTTCAGTAGCAGATTTAAAAAAAAATTATTAAGAACAAATGTAAATAGATTGCTCTCTTAAACAGTGATTTTAACAGAGGAAATTAATTAGCTGAAATATTCTGTTTAAATAAAGGTTTAAATTTAATTTTTTTAAATGGATTCATTAAACTAGCAATGCCCAGAAAATGAGATTTTATAGAGGACAAAAATATTACTCGTGGTTGTGTTACGTTGATGATAGATGAAACACGAAACATTAAGACGACAAACTGGTTATTTATTTTAACTTGTAGGCCTACCCAAATTTTTTATTCAAATGGGACCAGCTATCCCCGTTTAATACGCAATGCTAACATAATTAATGCGATTAAAAATAAGAGTGTCATTTAAAAAATCACATTTTATTGTCTTTTTACACCTGCCTCTATTTATGCGACACTAAAACTGGTCTTCTATCGTAAATCTCATTTTCGTAAGCGAATGAAATAAATCAGATATTCATTCAAGGAATCTCTTTTTCCTTATCTTAGCATTTTAGCAATGTTATTTTCTAGTGCCGAGGTGGGGTTGGCTATGCGGTGTGTTGTTGATCGCGGTTTAGTTTACTTTGATGCTGGGTTCTATGTATTAGTATCACTAATATTATTTCGAAATTTTCGGACTGAATGAAGTTTTGTCAACACATTTATTGAACATGTAAATATGTTTGTCTTAAACAGTATTTATCGAAAGGTTTTTTAACATTTAAAAATTTAATTTGAGTGTGAAAATAGCATTTAAGTGGTTTTCGGAATCGTGCCTGTAAATTATTTAGGAGTCTTAGAACTCACTAATTTCAAATCGTTCGTATGTTATAGCATTAAAACAATGATTATTTTCCAAAAATATACATTTTATTGTGATACACAAAAGATTTCACATTAGCGATTACTTACTTGTTTTCATTTGACAGTCTACGATATACCGTATGCTGATAAATAGTTCTCTACGCTCTAGTTTACTAGCTGTAAACGTAAACGAAATTTGGGGAAAGCGTCCTTTATAAGATACTAGTTGACCCGGCGAACTTCGTAACGCCTGTTAGTAAATACATGTTAACTTTAAGACTGGCCATGTTCTGAAGTCGAATAGCATTACGGCTTCATTGTGAAAGGTTATATATTCTGGGTCGCAGCATAGTGAATAACAATACTGAAACGATAAGACATATTAATAACATTCCCATAAAACAAATAAATCTGAGTGGATTAATTCACAATTTTCAAATCCAATCCAAACTCAAACTAAACCTAACTGTAATACGGTTTTTATAGGAAAGATATACAACAGCTGATTATTATAATAAACGTAATAATATAAACATTGTAATTATCATATAAACACGTGACTTTAATCAGACAGAAAATAAAAATATAAATACATAATCCCCAAAACCGTTAACTATTAACGTGGTGAATAAAGCTGTTCATTTTTTACAGTACACATTTACTTTATAGTTTAACATTAATGAATGATTCAGATGGCATTGGATAGTAAAGCATACGGTATTGCTAATGGAAAGTAAACCAATCAGCTGTAGCTAAGAAATCAAATGTTTTCATTGTAGACAATTTTTAAACAAACTTACTCTCCATAAGGTTAACATTAGAAATTTAAAACGCCATAAAATGGAAACTTATGGGGTTTTCGAAAATATTTTTTCACTAAAACCTTCCCGGACACATATAGAGCAACTTCCTAAAATTTCATGGCGATCGGATGAGTAGTTTGGCAACGCATAAAGGACATACAGACAGACAGACATACATTCAATTTTATATATAGAGATATTTCCTTTTCTAACCTCCAAAGTACTATTAGCTAATAATTTTTGCTTGGTGATTTACGAAAAAAATGACTTTTTACGATACATTTTATAATTTTTAATTCAAGAAAAATTACTTGAATGCAAGATATATTATATTAAAATATAAAAACATCCAAAAAATCAATCGTCTAAAAAATAGAAAATAATTAGAAAAAATAAACTTCTGTTGTAATTGATTGCACATGCTGAATGCACAAAGTAGGCCTACACACCCGCGCACCAGATATCTGGCACTGAAATTTATGGCGATTAGTTTTAAAATAACTGGTACTTTTGTAAGTAAATGTTCAGAATTAGAGGCTCTGGCTCATAAAGCGATTATCAAAATTTAACACTACGACGGGGTCATAGAGCCAAGCTCAACTCTGTCCGTTCACTCGTAAGGACGATACATTTTATTAAATATATACATTCTATTTTTAAAATATCTATATGCTATGCAAATATCCCTTATCGGCGAACTAGAATTAGAAGTATGATTTTACTATCTGAAATGTATCTTAGATAGGTTATATGACTAAACATTAAATTAAAATTACGGTTAAGAACTTTACAAAATTATTTTCCGGATAATAATTACCATAAATCTGGAATGGTAGGGCTCGGAGGGGGCGGTGATACTTCTCTTGAACTGCCTGAGGCGTGGAGGCGGCACGCTGGTCTGCATGGCGACCGACACGTGACACGCTGTACACGCGACACGCTGGACACGGCACGGACCGTGCGGCGAGACGGGTACACGCGGACTGCGGGCCGAGCGGCGGCCCCAGACACGGCGGATCTCCGGGGGAAATTGTCGTAAGCGCGGTCTGAAACTATCGTACAAGGAAGGAATTGTCGTCGCGCATCTTACAACTCGAAAGTGTACTTATGTTACATATCTTAGTAGATTTTATTTCAAGAAATAGTTTATTGAATGTAATGTCACCCACGGGTTTAGCCGCACGCAAAATGGATAAATAGCAATTAAAAGAAGTTAATTAACTATTCCCTGATGATCAGGGAGGCGCTTATCTGCACTAACCACATGTATTATTTGAATTTCTTCAGTGATACCGTCTAATGGACCTCCGAAAACTCAATATTGTTCTCTGGCTAGGGGTCCGCAAAACACGCTAATCTCCAATGATAATCTCTTGGAGGATAAGGAAAAATTAATATTTCCCTTATTAACCAACAGTTTTTGGATGAAACTTGGTATTTAGCTTCATGTGGTTGGGATCCATACGGTTATGCTAAAAAATCATAGTTTATGTGTTCCTCACAGCAGCAATCCTGCATAATCTTTCCCATGTTAATCTGGAGAATAGGCAAACTCCTTTATTTATGATAAAACTTGGTATATGGTCAAAATAAAAAGTTTATGGTAAAAATACCTATTTTCAGTGTTCCTCAAAGCAACAAACCTGCACACACTTTCTCAAGTTAATGTCACGGAGAATATGCAAAATACTCTAATTTATCAACAGGTCATTTTGAGCATTATCTTGTCATATTATTGCCATATTATTGAGGTGGAAATTCACTGAGTACGCAGGTCTGCTGCGACGGGGGTATTTATATATCGTGAAGCTACAGTTATATTGTTAAATAATCAAGAAAGAGAGTGGACAATAAAACAATATTAGCGTTTCACGAAGAGGTACCGCGTGAAATATGAATTGGGTTTTAGCCTAAAACAGACAGACTATTTCACGTGAACGAACTAATGAAACATGTGAACAACATGGTCTATAAAATAACTAATTTAAATGTTCACAATCGAACAGAACAACTGACCACCAGCGCAATGCCAGCCTATAATGTCGCATCTATTGTGACTGGTGCCAAGTAAATATAGGTCAAAGGGCGCCAGAAATAGGCGCCGCTGTGCAGCCAGTTGGGGAATCGTGGAAACGCACCACGACTGGCACTATCATAACATTTCAATTCGTGAATTCCTTGAAAGAGAGGAGTGGATATTTACTGTCAAAAATATGTAGATATAATAACAAATATGCGATTATTCATTTAACACGCCGACGGTCGAGGTCACGTCAGTTAAGGCCAACGCACACAGCAAAAGACGCACGTATGCAGACACACGGAGTGTGTGTGTAATTAAATGTAAACTTCTGCATGCAGACGTCGGCAGACATACGGACGTCTGTTTGCGTTGCAACATCTGATAACATGTGGAGCGATTTTTCCTCTGTCCGTCTGCATACGTGCGTCTGTTGGCCTTACGCGGGTGGTCGAGTGGTAAGCGCCACGCTCACCTTTTTAAACGCATTGTTAACGATTATATTATATTTCACGAATTTCGAACAAATTATATCATACCACTATTGTATAACTATTTTTTCTAGTCTGTGATAATATGTAAAATCCAAAAATAACTAATTTTACATAAAAGAAATGAAAAAAACTCTTATACTGTCATCTTTTCAAAATATTAATTGAACTATTTTTAATTATATAAATATTTTAATACAAAGGACGCTATTAAAATGTTATTTTGCTAATACTCAGTGTATTGTAACAATAACAAAATAATAAACATACAAAATTTATTACTATGTTATGAGGCCTTGGAGGCATTTTTAGTTGTGCTTACTGCACTGTAACTCGCCACGAAACAAAAGTGCAAGACAGACTGAAGGTTACTTAAACCTCCCCCCCCATATCCTCCCGAGTACTAACACCCCAAACAACAGGTACTCCGAGTTTCAAGCCGATATATTACATATTACATGTTTTACAGAAACATAAAATGAAAAGTAGGTGTTGAGCTCACCCCTCGACCATCCGCGGGTTAAATATTTACTGTAAATAAAAGTGTAACAAAAAAATTTAATACGTACTTTTTTAAGTTTAATTATGTTCCATTTTGAGTAGAAATCACTCCTGCAGAGAAAATACGTAGTTACTAAATCGATTTTGTAGCATTCTAATTAATCACGTATTATCATTTTTAATTAAATATATTAATAAAATGTGGGGAAAAAATCTGTAAAAATTGTTAGAAAAATTTTTTCCAAACAATTAATTTGATTAATTGGTTTTTGTGCAATAAAATAATCACGAACTAATTTTTCATTAAACTATAAAAGAGAAACAGTAACTGATGAGAACCATTTCCATAAAAAAACAGATGATAATCGTCAGCTAAGTTTGGGAAAATGCAATGCCCCAAATGCGGGAATTTTAAAACTTGATAAAATGCTGACCTTTGTAAAACATCAGATTTGGTAGGCTTTCCAGTACGCTTCAGTGCCTGTGATTAAATTTTTTAAAAATTTAAAAAATATATACAAAAATGCTAGAAAAATATATTTATTTGATTTTAACAATTTTTAATAACATAAGTCATATTTGGTAATTGGTCAGAGTGCAATAAAAGTGCACTGAATATCTCTCTTAGATTAATTTATACATTTGCTAGAAAATAAAAAGAGAAACAGTTATATAGTTAACTAAGAGATACAGTCAAAAAACCCCTGGTAAGATAGTTTATACATTATCAGTTTTAACTAATCTCAGATCAGTTTATTGGATTTAAAAACATAAAACTTTTACAAACTACATCGTATTTATCAAATTATTAATTTAATTTTATAATTTTTTATACAAAAAAATTATGATTTTGTACAAAAACAATTAAAAATTAGAAAATTTGTGCAGTATATTTCCTGAAAGAGATTTTTATGACATCCATACTAAAAATCCGTGGGGACACTTATTTTTTAGTTTGGTTTTTACAAAAATACAACACATCTGATCATTATCAGTATTTTAAAGTTTTTTCTACATGTAAGCTATTGTTTTGTTTTCTAAATTTATTGTTACATCTGCATTGGGAAATTTACAGCTACTAGTAAAGAACAGTATTTGAATTTGGTTTAAATTATCACAATTCAACAAAAAAATTATTAAATTATATTTAGATAAATGTTAAAGAATATGATGGTTTTATTAAAGACTGCCGTTTAAATTTACTTAAAGGAGAAAAGATATGTCAGTCCACTGATACCGTTTATTTTATCAAGGTTCAGTCCGGAGCCCTACGTCCCTGCAGCCAGTTTGTTGAGCAGGGTCTCAACTCGTGTAGTCCCAACTCGTCCACGGCTCTGCTCCTCGCACCGCCTACACCCCGTCCACGGCCTCCCTGCAGCACCGGCTCCCGGGGGAGGTTAATGCCAGCCTTCACTTCAGCCTTCCTGGGCCTTTGGACGTACAATTTTCCGTAATTTAAAATTTTCCACTCGCCTTTAATGGCGGAACAGATTGTGTTTTCGGAACTCTGGCAAACATATATGGAGGACTAACCTTGGGCGCGATGTTAACGTGTAGGCTTCATAAGAGAGGACTCCGTATAGTAAGAATTAAAGCTTGGATAAAAAAGTAATATACTGGTAGCAAGGTATATTTATACATCAAAGATAAACGTATTAGGTTGCCGAAGATTGTACAGTGGGATCTAAAACATAGTCGGTATAATCCCTTAGACATATCATAGATGAACGGTTGGTAAAGTAGATAGTGCACGCCCATGTTAAGGATGAAGACGGTACATCGTACCGCCAATTGACGTAGTAGGTACTGCCATCCTCAGATAGCGCTAGTGTCGCAAATGACACTAATGACAAATGATACACCTGACGGCGTCACAGAGGCCTAGTTCGCCGCTAGATCCGACAGATGCAACACTTGTCCTGAGATTTTATCGTCTTCACTAAGTCCCATAAAGTGCATCCTCTCCTTATAATCCGTTCCTCTCTGGATATATTCTAACATCGCAGCCGTGGAATAATCATAGTTAGGATTTGGAAATAAATGCGTGCTACAGTATCAACAATGCTATTGTTCTGTCACGACAATATGAGATATCAGCCGTTCGCTTACAGCTGTGTGTTGGTCACGTGACTTCCGTTTTCCATATTCGTCGAACACGTTTCTGTTTTCGTGACATTTCAATAAACATTTAACAACCCAAGCATTTATGGTTCCACTCCTTGGATGCGTTAAGTGGACTTTCAGGGCCACACATCGATCCGTATGTGTGCTCCAGCGTATCTGATATTGCACCTTTCAAGGCCGCGCAATCAATAAATCGTCAATTTAAAACTATCAAGTGTTATTTACTTTTACAAAATGAACAGTTTTACCTGCCAAGTTAATACTGTACTTATCAAATTTCTCAAAAAACGGCTCTAACGGGTTTGATTAAAATTTGATAGTTTATGAGTGCACAGAGTACTAAATTATTTGACACCACCCGCATGTCTGAAAAATGACGGTTCAAAAGTTATGGGCTTTTAAATGCCAAAAAATTCAAATTTTTAAATTTTCAGCGAAAACAATAAAAGTAATGTATAACTTGACTGGCACCATTGAAACCAGCTTAAAAAACTAAACAAATTAATATTTCTAATTATTTGTCTATGACTAACGGTTCCAGAGAAAAGTTAAATTTAATGTCCACGATAAACGCAGTACGTTGTCTGAAAGCGCCCAATATTATCCTTATGGAGAATGTTAAAAAGATTTCCTTATTTTCTAAGCATTTTCCATGAAACTTGGTATGAAACGTAAGGTCAAATCACCCAACAAAACCAACTGAAAAAAGCTTGGTATTACCGAGGGGGAGTTTCCCCCCATACAATTCGAACAATTAATTTAACTTTGTCTCTCTTGTTTTTATTTCAGAAATGGGATGATGATTTTTGAAACAATGAATTATTAAAAGACATTTAAGATAAACTTTGAAGAACATGATAGTTTATTACAGATTATCTCTTTTAAATTTACTTAAGAGAGAAAGTATGTGTCAGTCCACTGATACCGTTTTTTTAATTAACAACGGATTAAACAATACAGTTGATAAGAGCTGATAGACCCAAACATCTGTGTTTTGAAAAAAATAGTCATTTTATGATATAAAGGAGTTGTGTAAATCTACTATAGTATAACGAGGTTGTTGGTTTTTAATGGAGTCTATGGTAAGTCATTAAGTTAGTATTAGTGACTCAATGAATGTTGAGGGACAGGGAAAGATAATACACTTTAAAAACTAAATTTTTACACGTTTGCATTTAATAGCACCAACAAATGGCAAAATATAGTAACATAAGAACTAAATTGGTTCCACAGAATATTTCAACAACTACTCGGTAGGTTACGTGATTTAAAAACATTTGATGGTTATTCCCTAATTCCGGTAGCCAGGTAACAATAACAGAATCAAATTTAGGCACAGAAGCACGTCACCAACTGACCACGTCTATGTTTCAAAGCCAATCAGCTGATTTTTCCAACAAATTAAACAATAGCAAACACGTGTAATGTCAGTTTACTTTTTAGTTAGGTAGTTAACTGGTTACTGAAATGGCAACCTGTCCAGATCTAAGTCAAGTATGAGTGAGAAATGAGAGTAAGATGATTTTGGCGCGATCTTGTAGTCTTGTTACTGGCTAAGGCTGACATGTTTCTTAGACAGGACTTTTAATAGCCCAACAGTCAATGGTATATCTAATACAGTAAAACGTGGAGTCTCCAAACCACTGCCTCTGAATTATGAACTAGTCTAACTATGGGGATGGCATATTTCAGATTAATATTTTTTGTTATCTCCAAATTTTACATAGGTTACGTGAAAAAGGTCCTTTATTCATAAAAAATTCACGTTTCCTAAATTCAGCTCTAAAACATAAGTAGTTTTCACCCATACTCCTTGCAAGAAAACACTGAATTTCCGAATTCACACCCTGTAACTCGAAAAGTTTTTATTAAAAACTTGAAAACATTAAGCCAAAGCATATGATACTCATACAATCAACAAGGGGGTTAATCTTTTTAATAGTCCATTTTTTTGCTCGCACCAACTTAAATAACTTCTACACTGAAATATGAACCTGTATCAGCAGATTTAAATGACCTATTCAAGCCATAAAACTATAGTGATAGCTCTATGAGTAATTTCCTACAGGGAATTCACTAATACAGTCAATGTTTACTCGAGAGTGGTCCAAGGCAAGTAGCTACCAAGCAGACAGGATACAGAATAGAGGAGGAGGCACAAATTGAGATTGATGTCTCTGACCCAGTCAATTCCCTGAATACAAAAAACCTGACACTTGATTGCTACATTAAACCAGGTCACCAATGAAATTACAAACATATCAAGTTAAATTTAATTAAATGTTACAAAGCAACAATATGTCATAAATTATTTGTAGTAAACACTGGTGTTCAAATACTTAAAGGGACACTTCTTTCCATATCATAATACTTTTATAACAGGTATTTTTTTATTACCTTATATCAGTCAACAACATACATTTTTCATCCTAACCTTTATGAAATACCTTAAATTTGTTTTAACGATAACATGATGATTGCTACACAAATCCTCTCTCATGACTGCTACTTTCCATGCACTCTTGCATCTCCTTCTCTAACATCCTCAATTACTCCTTTAAGGTCAAGTCTCTTGCTAGCATTGTTTGATAAAAAAGTTACAAATTTTATCCCCTAAAGTACTGTAACACTAACTTATAATTCTGAAAAAAATACCACAAGCTGTTTTTGTATATTTTTTGACCAAATAATATTAGTAATAATCAAAATTGGAAACATTTTAATACAAATTAACACTGACTAAAAAAATAGTTTAATTTATAATTTTTACATGGATATGTCTTTGCTCTGGGGAGGACGATAGCAATTTAAACGACTAAAATTTGAAACATAAGAACAGCTATTAAGATGAACTGAAAAACATTCCCTTTAGACAAACTGTATCTATAATCTAACCTATTTCCCACAGGGAAGTAAATACAAACATTTTAGGTTGTAGTTTTATGTTGCGTTTCAGTACATACAGCATATTATTATGTAGAGATATAAATATTATTATGTAGCCTACTTCAAGGTCCATAAATTTTATATTTCCCATCCAATTATGTTATTATTAAATTTGTATCCTTCTTACAATTGAGTGGGTCTCCCGGAAAACGTTCCAAGCGACAACCAAGTTATCAAGCGTAGAAAGTTGAATTGACCATGGAGTCTTACATAGTGCACCAAATCTGATGGACAAAATCAGGGCTGCAAACTAAAATGTTTTCAAAACCAAATATACCACAGTGTAGTTTGTGGCGTCTAGAACATTTTCCACTAAATATCTCTGTTTTAGAAATGTTGTCGCATGGAACATTTTCCGGAGGACCCATTCAATTTTTTCGTTATAAAATATAACATTCAAGTTGCTTGATTTCCCAAAAAGCTGCAAGCTTAACCAATCGTTTGATTCCGGGCTAGTTGTAAAATAAAAGCTATAAGACAACAGGGACTTAAATTTATTTTTACAAATCTTTTATATGTATGCTAATATAATTGCATTATTCTTTCCCTACATACATAGTATGTGGAAATAGTTATTTGTGCAACAAGGGATTAAGGGACACAAGAACATAATGTGTTAAAAAACTTTATTTTTTAAAATAAATAACACAAAAATAGCCTGTGACAAATGCATTATCTACATGGTGTTCTACCCAGTGACTAAACAACGTGGAACTAAGACATAATTCACAACCATCAAATAAAAACTGTCTATGAGCTTTTGGTACAACCGTATTCAATAACTGTTTGATACATAAAATAGTTTACACAATTGTTTTTGAACCAAATTACCCTGCAAAAACATTGACATCACATATACAACAATGGCAGAATTACAAGGACTATATTAATAAAATATAAAATCAAACACTTAGACTACATAAGACATTCTAGAATGGTGCAAAAAATATTCAAATCAGCTTAAAGGGTATGAGTCAATGTCAACCTATGAGCGATTTTCACTATGGACTATGCTACAGGTGAACTAAAGAATATCTCACAGTTGATAAGCCACACGTTAAGCAAGCTTTTCCATACCACAATTCCCATAACATACATCAGTCTTGCTTTTACATTCGTTGCTTTTCAAACAAAACTTAAATAACGAAACGTAAATTTTTGTAGTGTTTTTTTAACACAATAAAAACCTTATTAACTTAAGATAGTACTGTATAATATTTAGATAACGATATCGGAGTCTAAAATCAGCACTAAATTTAGCTTCATACCATTGCAATCTGCGACTCTTACCAAAGACTGACCAGTTGTTGGTTATTTTGAAACATTGTATTATTTGACAAAAATAATCTTTTAGAACAGAAATGAGCATGCTCCAAATTTATAAACCAAGATGTACTAAGTACCAAACAGTATAATATACATGGTCCTGAAGGCGTTGAGAGTACCCAAGATTTATCAAGCTTTGCTGAACACTGTATCGTAACTGAAAGTTTTGAAAATCCTCTTTTTACATAAATTAAGAGTACAGAATTAAATATAGCTGCAGATAATTGGGAAAAATAACACAGATGGCAATGGTGTGATTGTGACCAAGGTGATTGTTTCCATGAGATTCCAAAGACCACAAAAAAATACTATACTAAACCACCAATGGCTTTTAATAATTTTTTTGTTTCTTTATCACTTTTTATCTATTGAGCTACCAGTAAGAAATAAATTTTCCATCAGTTGGGATTTGATAAAATAAGAACATAATCCATTATTGGTAAACAATACCTTACCTTTTACCTTAACTATGGCAAGTGTGACTTTAGTATAAGCTAATTTATTTATTTTCATTACTTTCGTATATAGACAATCATTTTTTGAAAATCAAGAGGAATTTATTTGTTACAGTTCATAAGAATATTCTATTATATTAATATTACTTATAAGAAACTATTCAATAGTTAAGTTACGATTTTGGAAAAGATTTTATTTTGTTTGCAAAGTTTATATATTTTTATGGTTATCCTCTACAAAATGAAAAATAAGTGATTTTGATCATTTGGAATCTTTTCATGAAAGTATGCCCTTAATTTGGACTACAGAGACCATTTTCAAAAATATATACACAGTAAAATATAAAAAAAAAACGAAAAATATATTTTACACTTATGTATGGATGAAATAAAAAATTAGATCTAAATTTAAAAAAAATATACAAATAAGGTAAAAAATGTCATGTAAAATATATATACAATCTCCTCGCCAGTTGTACACAAAATATTGCTATCATCGTTTTGGGAACATGGCTATCAGGCACTCAGCAAAAATAAACCATCTGACCACAATACTTAATTTTGAACTCTCTAATTTATCAGTTAAAAATAATTTGAAATAAATGTTGAGGCACGTTTTGGCCATCAAAAATGTAGTAATTGCACTCTCATTTGAATTTTAATATTTATATATACATTGAAGAATATAAAACTGTTATAATTTTTAATAGTAGAAATGTTAGAAACTTTCATAGAGGAATTGGAACAGTGGAACATTAATTCCAGAACTAAACTTTATCACAGAAAGTAAGACATCTATGAAACAATACATGCTTTTCACATAAATTAAAATTTGGAAGTTGTTGAAAATTATGTTATCTAACTTTAACTAATACTTCACAGTGATTCATCAAAATATAAAATTGATCTTTCAATTAAATAGATAAAAATATTGAATGAGAACAAGAAAAAATGATGGAGGTCATTCTGATAAAGATGGCAGGAAAAAGGGATATAGTGCATGAAACAATTGTTAGTATAAGCAGTGCAATGCAAATCCCATCTTAACCTAAATTCACAACAATACTACATATTTACATCCGTATAATATCCATATACATTTAGACAGTAACCGAGATATGTTCTGCAGTGAGTATTATATTTCAAAAGAAATTTATAGGATGAAAATAAGATGAAACTGTTAAGGGAATTAACTAATGGATTAAAACTAAAACTATAAATGCAAGCATAAACACCAATACTTAAAAATCATTCAAAACAGATAACAAAATTTTATTAGACATAATAAATTTTGTTAAACTAAAAACTTGTTATAATCTTACTAATCTGACTACAGTTAATTGAATATAATCAAATTATTGAAATTAATATTATTCGCATTATTCAAATGATTATAGAAAAGTATTATTATAAGTTGTTTGTTCTGAAACAACTCATACTAACCTTTATTATAACTATCAGTATAACATATAATAACAGAACATATTTGTGTAATGTATTGATATGATGTTGATTAGTCTTAACTTTATTGCAAAGTATGAGTTGAGTATGGTATAAAATTAAGTTTAATACATTATAAACATAATATAAAACAATCTTAAAAATACTATCACAATTGTCATGTACCATATTATTCTATAAAGCAATGTGAGAACACCTAGAATAAGCATTATATTACCAGAGCAAGAACGTCATCGTACTTTAAGTAAATGCGATCTGAGCAACTGAAACTGAGACTGAGACAGTACAGAACCACAAACCACTAATGTTAATATAGATACACTCTCAAGTCTAATGAACTCTAGTTTGTTTAAAAATTGAACATAAAACTGCAAAAAATAAAAATTTTACCTAAATATGTTACATGGATAAATGTAATATGATACGAATGAAAGACAAATTATTACAACTATTGTGACTAAATCTAAAATGGAGAAGTGTTAAAAGGAATACATTTAAAACCTGGTCTAAATTTTTCAGTGATAAAGTTTCCATAATAGAGCATCGAAAATCCGAACTAATTGTGACCATAGGTAGTTCGGATGATAGATTTGTCCGGATTTTCGAACATAACCTACAAATACCTCTTGAACACATAATTAGGCCTGCAGTATTAATAATTATGTTCTAGACTACAGATAAATGAAATTAAATATTGTTTTTTGTACTTACACAAATGTGCATTACTGAAGCTTGTTTCTTGGAAAAAATGTAACCCCCGCAAGGTGCTGACAGTTTCTCCCGCAAAAATTTAAAACGTGATGCTGCAAAAACGTGTGGAGTGGTTCGAATTTTTGACATCCGGATTTTCGAAGCTCTTCTGTATATTATTTTGAACATCACCAGAGATTTTACTTTACCAAATTTAAATCTGTTATTGTTTAAGTTAAATCACACAAGATCATAAAAAATTATACTCCTTTAAATTTTGTTTATATTTTAGAATAGTTGAGAAAAATATTTTTAAATTGAGAAATATTTGTTGTACTCCATCTAACACCTAACTACTAAAATACTAACTACAACCTAAAATATCAATTTTTGCAAAATTAAAAAAAATTAAAATCCATATAAAATAACAATCAATTAAAAAACAATTTATACAAAACTATACAAATCACTACATTAATCAAGTGGTAGTGAATAGAGAGCTTGGCTTACATACTAACCTATGATTTATAGTATCACTAGAGTGCTGAACATCAAGAATTACAGGCAGGTTGTTAGTGGAATGTTGATGAATGCACACAAGATATTTCTGGTTAGAGGTAAAACATTCCCCTTAGCAAAGACAAAAGTAAAAAAATATTTTTCTTGTTGTGTCTTTTTTGTGTGTATGTGTCTTTTTTCTTGGCAGCAAAGAAAGAGTTAATCAATTTCAGTTCCCTTCACAATATAATAAGAAAATTCCTTATCTAAATTAATTTAAAATGATGGTTTGGAATATTCCTCAACAATTTTTTCTAGCACAACCCTCAATTACTCTGGTTCGAGCATCTCTTTTTATATGTGATGCTAAGTTACAAATCTTATTTCAGAACGAAATATCTTCATAGACAAATGAAAAGCCAGTGGTTATGAGTTGGTCTGAGATATTTGTGAAAACAAAACTAACCAGAAAACCTTGTGTCCAAACCAAACAACAACAATCACATGAACATTATGTGTATGCTTACATTAATAATACAAAATTCACATGGCGCATTTATTTAAAAAATACAAACCACTTAACTCATATTGACTAGGAGCCATTACAAAATTGCATCACATGGCTATAAGCCAGGCAGCCACCATGGCTGCAGGAAGGCATTCCTGATCTCAGTCGTTGATTGACTTCCAATAAGTTTAGATTATTACATCAAGTTACAATGGCGGAAGTAAATCAACCAAAGAAATCTGAAAACAGAATGGCTGTTAAAAGCTCAGGGCGAACATGAAAGACGGGGTCAGTATTCAATTCACCGGCTTCAAAGTAAGGAACACAATAATAAATGCCATCACTATGATAAACATCTTGAGGATGTCCTGGTTGTCCAGCCTAAGTTTTCCAATAGCTATCTTTTTTTATGTCAGGCAGTAAAATTCTTATGGGGGGTTCTATCTATTTTCTTAAAATGCTTTTAGGTTAGAATTTCAATTTCCAAAATTTCTAGTTATAATAAATAGTGTGCCTCTATAAGAAGTTTACTGTCCGATAGAAAATAGATAGCTATTAGAAAACTTTAGGCTGGAGGCTGGACACCCGGTATATTTTCATTCAACCAATGCGTACATCTCTACAGTGTATGGTGAGTTGATTTTTAAATCTTCAGTTTGAGAGTCTTAAATACCATGGAGATAGAAAATGAGCTTTTTACACTTATCAAAATAAATATTAAGGAGAATGGGATTAAAAATGGCATGTTATTATGACTTATATAATAAAATCTACAAAACATAATTTGCTTGCTTATTAAATTTAATAAATCAGTCATATACCAATAAAATGTAGCCGGAGTAAAATACTGACCAAGAACATAAAATAACAGTTATGTTGAGCAGCAGGGGAGGCACTCTCCGACAATGTTCGTTGATAAGGCCTCACTCGTACAAAATACTCCATGTCAATCAACAGATTAACGCTACAACAACATTCTCATGTAAAATCCAATAGGTTAACGTCAGTCATAAACAGTTCAAAGAGAACAAAAGGAAATATTACTTCAAAAACCATCATCAATCTGCAGTTTATCGGCGACATATATTTTACCCCATTTGAGATAATGTCTTGTATCAACAATTATCAGCAGTAAGCATCTACTAAAATATAATAAAAATGTATCGATCATGTACGTGGTTCAACGTTAAATCACAAAGTGGATAAAAATTCACTGGACTTGGTAATTTAGGTTTAAGGGAAAAGAAGGCTTACTATCTAAAAAGAACTTAAAAAATATCACTGCAATGCTCAATGTTATAAAAAGAGGTAAATGATTAACTTTATTCCAATGTTACTATGGTAAATTTTAACTGTACCTAGCCATTAGCCTTCTAAAAGTTGTTGAGTAAACCTCCTCTTCAGCTGAAACCTAAATTAACAAACTGGACATCATAAACAAAATATTTCATTGTATTATTCTGAAAGAAAGTTAAATATTTTCTAAAGAAATTTTTTCCACAAAATTACTATCCTCCCAATAAAAAAATCCCATTATAATGATTTAATGACATAAATAAATAACTCCCAAGAATCATCATCATAAAAATAACCTAGTTAAAGATGTACAGTGTCTTAATAAGAATTAATTGTAATGTTTGCAAATTTTGTATATAATATAGCCTTCAAAGAAAAGCTGTTGTCCAGCCATTGTGTACAGTCTTACACACATTGTTTTACTCATAAGCTCCTGGTTTTGCACACATGCATTTGATGGTTTCTCTCAAGGGAAAAGTAATCCATCAAGATGGTTTTCAAAGGCAAGACTTCCCGTAGTGTAGTCTGGTTCCTTGTGCAGTCAAACACGGAATGGTCGAACAACGTGGTTGTTGTTGAGACGGGTGGTCGTGCAGCTGTTGGCGTTCTCGTCCGGGTCGTCATGGTAACCGGGGTTCAGGATGATGTGAGGGACCAGCTCCATGACCTCTTCCCCATCAGCAATAACTGCACATCATCAAATGTTACTAAATATTGTCTAGAACAACAGTTGAAGCCTAATAAATTGCATTATTATTACAGTAGTTTGATCTTATTCAAGTTATTGTCTTAGTTGTAATTATTAATAATAAGTACCTGATGACCAAGCTTTGCTCGTATAAAATAAGACATGTATTATTTATATTAATTAGAAAAATTAAAACACATTTATTACTCAATGAAAACATTTATGTGGTTTAAATAAAACCGATTTAATACACCATAATTAATATAGCACTGAACAAAAAGTATTGCCCCTGATGGGGATGGAACTCGCGACCTTCGGTTTGCAAAGCCCGCACGCTACCACTGGACCACAGCGTCTGACAAATGAGCGACGCCGTTTAAGGTATTTTAGCTAACCTCAATTGTTTCAGCCGATCATTTACTGTTTAATTATCCATACAGTTACTAGCCTGTGATCAACTGATTTTGTAAGAAACGGAATGAGGACTGAAAAGCAAAAGAGAAATTTAATTTACACCTATTAATTGGTTTGTTACAGTGGCTTCAAGCAATACAATGAATATGTTTTCTATCAAAACACGGAAGATTTTGGAAATACTTTTTTCTGCTTTTATTTCGCACAGTTATGTTACCCGTAAGTTTTTACAAATTGTTTAGTAACCTGATAATTTTGCATTTATTACATACATAAAATAAATATTTATGAAAAACCTCTATTTACATACTGTTTCCCACCATCTTCAATTAAGAACTGTCAAACTGTTAGAAACAGATGTTTTGGTTTGTATTGTTTACATTTGATTCTCCATAAGTGTAATGTTAAATTTTTAGATATTAGACTTAATATTACAAGAAAAGAAGAATTTACCTGGAGATTAGACCTATCTAGAATTTATTTTCTACTCGGAAATTAGTTATTTCCAAAATATAAAGAAATTCCTTAGAGCCGTTTTCGAGATCCATGTGCAAATATATATATATATATATACACAAACCTTGCTCGTATTATAGTATTGGATTTATCTAAATGTCAAGTCAATAGCAAATTTTCTGTTTTGTTTTTTGTGTCTTTAATTTGCTTCATTAAGCTGCTAGTACACTGTACACATTTGTTCTACCTTGAGTTATTATGACATATAATACAAAGTGTTCAAAGGAATGCAGATTCAACTTATAAAATGCCTGAAAATTGACAATTGATTGTGCCTTTTGGATATTTGGTTTTAAGTTCGACCAGTTTCTTCTACCACTGTATTTTAAGGTAGAAAACTATACAAATTCAACATTCCTGAAGTTTGCAAAAATTTTATATAACTAACCCCCTAGCATAACATTACATCTTCATACTAAATACATATTAGACAAAAACTTGTAGAACGTTTGACCTTTAAAAAAGATTTCGTCAGAGAGTTAGAAAGAATTAATAAAATTACACTCATCAATTACATGTATTATTTTAAAACACAATATTGAGGTCATGTTGTAGTATAGATATTTTATCATTTCATTTGATTTCTGTCATAGGTTGACTTTAAACACCCCTCTACATGAACCTAACATAATTATTGATGAAATGAACTCAGTTTCAAATAATAAATCACTCATAAGGGGCATGATCTTCCCTACGACCAAATCCGCCCCAGCATAACGAAAATAACATGATAAGATGAGAAAAACAAGTGTTGCGGGGATTCCTGATTTTGAATGCACTAATTATGGTAGAAATATGCAGTAAACAGGATAGATAACTATTCACATACTGACATGTCCTGTTTCAACTGAACATTTGGGTTAGGTGTACACATTAAAATAAATAATAACCACTTTTTTGAATTACATACAACCAAGTTTTGACTACAGTATTACTACAAACAGTGTGAAAACAAGTATTCTATTATCAATCAAATCCTGTTTACTGAGCATCGTCAAAACAATTAGTCCTGTTCTAAAATGGGAATCTTTGAAGCTATGTTTTACGCTAGTGCGCCTGAGGTGGATCGGCCCCTTACATTACATGCAAGTACAGTGATACCGAAGTTGCAAAAGCAATGTGTTTCTACTACTGCATACTCTACAAAATGCTGCACACTGAACAGTTTCATACAAAGCTTTAAAAGCCCTTGCATTGAAATTGAGTGTTTATAAATAATAGTGTTAATAACAAGTGATTGAACAATTTCAAATGTAGATAAACAAAATGTTGAGGTAAATTTTGTGAAATAATCAAAAATGTAATTCTTTTACACTAGATAGAATAAAGTGAAACAACTATAAAAAATTAGTTTTTGAAACATGATAGCCAAAGTACTAATTTATTTCACTAAACTTAAAATAGAAACCTTACACTACACATTTGTGCAATTATATTGTACCAGAGGAAATACACAAGCATAAATTTCCTACCAAATTATAACATAACCAGGCTTTGATGCAAGGGATTTGTTATCAAACTTCCTTTTTAATTTTCTCCCTTATTGCCAAACTCATATTTAGGAAATTTATTTTAGTTCTGTATCAACTAAGTTTAGGCTCTACTTACTACACTTCACATATCTTCTATTTGTGAACTACTGAAAAACTTACACAACTTTGTCCTCAATAAAATTACAGAAAAGAGAAATAATATTGTTTACTTTGTTTGTCTTCAATTTAACCGAAATTTGTTGCTTATCAAAATGAAAATCAACAGTTCAATAGACATATGAATAACATTATTCCTTGATATATATATATATATTTCACTGCAAGGCTTTTAAAACTAAAAATTGAAAAAAAGAAAAACAGACCCAATTTTTTGTCTGCTAATAAGTAGACCAAATACAAATATGATAGTCCTCTAGAACTGTTTCCCTCACAAACAATATTTACTTTTTAAGAAAATTTTATTCGTACAGAAATTACAGAAAAGAGAAATAATATTGTTTACTTTGTTTGTCTTCAATTTAACCGAAATTTGTTGCTTATCAAAATGAAAATCAACAGTTCAATAGACATATGAATAACATTATTCCTTGATATATATATATATTTCACTGCAAGGCTTTTAAAACTAAAAAATGAAAAAAAGAAAAACAGACCCAATTTTTTGTCTGCTAATAAGTAGACCAAATACAAATATGATAGTCCTCTAGAACTGTTTCCCTCACAAACAATATTTACATTTTAAGAACATTTTATTCGTACGAAAGTAATTTACAAAAAATTCAAAGGAATTTTAAACCTTCATAGAAATTAAAGAAAATTGGATCTTTATTTCATTTGTAGATTTAGAAATTTTGGTATACTGTTCTTTTATTAATTTATAAATATTATAAACATTTAGGAATTTGAAGAAACCCAAAATTTAATTTACTAAAATAATAATACGTAAAAGACCATTGATAAAGATATCTATTTGATAAAAATATTGAATTGAAATGAATGAACATTTTACAATGATATGTCAAGAATGCATGTCAGGTATTGTTAAATTATATTTCTGATCAGATTAATCTATTTTGGCTTACTGAGAGCTCATTAGTATTACAGCAGTCATGCTAAAAGCAACCTTGTTTTTGCAAAGAAGATAAATACCACTATATTACAACATGCTAAGTTATAATGTTTCTTAACATCTAATTGGTGACACATGCTATAAGTTACAAATTATTTTACAAACTTACCAAACTCCTTTAACGGGTCCTCACTCACATGGTTGAATACACCACAATGAAATAATACATTCAACCATATTTAAGTAATTTTATTATTTTTACTCCAATGATTTGATAAAAGAATTCAATATGCCAGATTACAATCATACCCATTTTAATGAATACTTTTATGGTTAATATTTTTGTAAACAAGGTAATAAAAAATCCTTTTTGAGACCACAATACTTTTCACAAAAATAATAGAAAGAAGCTATAAGACTGCTTTAAAATGATAATCTCGAAAAACGAAATTTCATGCTAATGAAGTAGTAGGACTAGGGTAATTAAAAACTAAAGAGACCAATAAAAACTCAAACTTCAAAATTTGAACTGAAATGTTTACCCATAAAAAAATATATGACACAGTAAGAATTATGATGAATTGTATCATGTTAATAACGCTTATCCCTTTGAGTACCGCATCGTCGCTCACAGCGACTCTAGGCCCTATGCATAAAGTGCCGGCGTCGCTGATTCTCCGTAATTCAGTTATAACTAAGTTATTATTTAATGTAAGGCTAAGTTTTTGCCTAGTATTGTTCCAAAAATCATCGGCTATTAATGTATGTCTATTTTGCCTCCAGTCTGTTTTCGTACTATTTGTTTTTACCCTAATGGTTTCGTCACTGTTTTATTTGCGGTTATGTTACTGTACAAATGTTTGTTTAACCCTAGAACTGGCAAAGTCGTAATTCACGGCACATTTACAAATGCAATAAGAAGTGGCAGGTGGAGGCATCTGTTGTCAGTTTAGTGAACTTGTTAGACACTAGCGCCTACGTGACCGTGTTGCCCTCTGGGGGCAAGCAACCGAACCTGCTCACGAAGTGCACTAGACTGCCACCATGCAGGTCCTATAACCAAGTAAGCGCTTTCTACTCCTATGCACTGGTGGCCTTGTTTAGCTATTTTTATAACCTTAAATTATATACAAAACTAAAAATAACTAATCTCTATATATAAAATTGAATGTATGTCTGTCTGTATGTATGTATGTATGTATGTCCTTTATGCGTTGCCAAACTACTCATCCGATCGCCATGAAATTTTAGGAAGTTGCTCTATATGTGTCCGGGAAGGTTTTAGTGAAAAAATATTTTCGAAAACCCCATAAGTTTCCATTTTATGGTGTTTTAAATTTCTAATGTTAACCTTATGGAGAGTAAGTTTGTTTACAAATTGTCTACAATGAAAACATTTGATTTCTTAGCTACAGCTGATTGGTTTACTTTCCATTAGCAATACCGTATGCTTTACTATCCAATGCCATCTGAATCATTCATTAATGTTAAACTATGAAGTAAATGTGTACTGTAAAAAATGAACAGCTTTATGCACCACGTTAATAGTTAACGGTTTTGGGGGATTATGTATTTATATTTTTATTTTCTGTCTGATTAAAGTCACGTGTTTATATGATAATTACAATGTTTATATTATTACGTTTATTATAATAATCAGCTGTTGTATATCTTTCCTATAAAAGCCGTATTACAGTTAGGTTTCGTTTGGGTTTGGATTGGATTTGAAAATTGTGAATTAATCCACTCAGATTTATTTGTTTTATGGGAATGATATTAATATGTTTTATCGTTTCAGTATTGTTATTCACTATGCAGCGACCCAGAATATATAACCTTTCACAATGAAGCCGTATTGCTATTCTACTTCAGAACATGGCCAATCTTAAAGTTAACATGTGTTTACTGTGAGGCGTTACGAAGTTCGCCGTCAGATAGTTTCACAATAAAAAAAATTAAAAACTCTCAAAATATAGACTTTGTTATAAATTAATTTAACTTTTTTCAATAAATTATTTAAAACATTTGACACTATTAAAATATATTTTAATAATACTCATTGTATTATAACATCAAAAAATAATGAATATACAAAACACATAATTTATTTCTAAATAAAAGGCCTTTTTAGTTGTGCAAGTTGTGCTTACTGCACTATAACTTGTCACGAAATAAAGGTGTGAGACAGACTGAGGGTCACTTAACCTCCACCACCCCTTGACAACTGACAGCTATTCCAAGTTTAAGGCCGATATAATACAAACTCCATGTTTTGTAGAAACTTAAAAATGAAACGTGAGATCATCCGCGGGTTACTTCTTATCTTACAAATTTTTGTTTGAAACCAAACTTGCAGCAAAAAGTATACTCAGGAATAAAAACTGTTGGACCTGAAATTACTGAAAACATAGCTATTTTATTGTCAAGATGTCAGATTCCTTAGTGGGAGTAATGACCAGAGGGTAGTGCACCTATAAGATATGTTTATCGAAGAACCTTCTCAGAACAATACACCTGACACTGTGAGATCTGGTGCATTTTTAATATGGGTTTGGTTTGGCATACCGCCAATAAACTACGTATATGTACAACTTAGTTAAAATTTTTGAGAAGAGTGATTTTGGAAAAAAAATTATATCTTATGAAATAAATATAATCCTACAATATTTGTCTAATCTAATTTATTTTGACAGAAAATGCAATAAGATTAGCCAAAAAGTTAAAAAGGACGATAGTTTATTTTTACATTCCTTTGCTGATAAATAAATTATAAAATTTTTTTATTAATTAATTATTTTGAAAAGTAGTAAATTACCAGCCATAAAGTAATTGTGTCTTAAAAATCTTGAAAAGATCCCACTGCTTTACAAAGGTTTTAAAAAGAATGTATCTCTGTTTTAATTTATAACAAAATAGACCTTTCTCCAACATCAACTATGAATCCGAAACTAGTTAAGAAATTATGTTTGAATCAAGAAAACAAACTTTAGTAACATAAAAATTTTATTATAAGAACAAAGCTTTACAAAATGGACAAGAAGCATCACAACATAGAAATAGACAACAGACTCAACGTAACAACATACCTATAAGCGACTAAACACGACTATAAAAGCTGTAACAACCAACGTAACAAGCAGCGGTGCAACAACTTTACTATAACTATAACAAGATGTTACAACTATAAATGCAGTGTAGGAACAGACTAGTCTAGCGATAGGCTGAGGCACATTAACAACCCAGATATTAGTCTGCAATATTTAAAGATTTCTCCAAAATAGCAAAATATAATAATTTTCTTTTAACTTTAACATAATTTAACTCCATAATATTTTAAAGGAATTTGAATATCCGTATAAGTCAGTTTAATTTTTCATCTCCTTTGATCTTTGTATATAAATGTTAAGCGCTAAAAACTCCAGTAATTGGAGCTGTTTTATTCAGCATTTAGCATTTTTAATTCATTTTTTGTTTGAATCAACTGATGCTATATTACAACAGATTTTTTTTAATTTTCAACATTTTTTTTCCATCAGTTAATTAAAAGCTAGACATTTTTATCTAGCATAACATTTTATAGTTTTAGTGTCACTCATGAGCTATTCATAGTGGCTCCACTAAATTCCTATTATTTTTAAATTTAACAGCTGAGAGAAAAAAGCTGAGCTTGGAGAGAAAAAATTAACCTAACATTAATTACATGAATGGATTCACTTTTTAAAATTTCATCTCAGGTTTGATAAAATTGAGTTAAATACTTCTTTTTAAATGTAGACACGATTAAAGTTGTAAAATTTATCTAATAACAGAAAATATTTACATTTATAGATGAAGTTGAGTAAGTAAGTAAGTACAGATGGTACTTTCTAATTTGATCTCATGCTGAAGATAAACAACCACAAAAACCATGGTAAAGACAAGAAAAAATTAAAGCATGCTCAATAATTAATAAATTAATGCACACCAACACCAAACTCAAGCAAAACTTAGTAGGAGATTAATCATTCACCCCAAATTAAGTTTCCAAAGTTAAAATTAACCTCAAATCACTTTCATTGCAGAGTAATATTGTTCCAAGATGCATCTTCCAGCACTAACTGAAGAGGAAAATTAATAATAAAATAAGAATAGAATAAAATATGTAGTAAAATACTGTTTCAGTTTCAACAGTGCCCAACAGTATCTTATCAATATCAATAAATGGAATGAAACATCTTGGAACAGGATGTTTTTAACTGTGCCAGGCCTGTACAAGAAGCATTTATGGTTAAAATAATATTAGTAATTATGCAAAGAGTTTATTAATTCAACTATAAAATAGTATAATATATGGAAGCAGTTTTCACAAATAATTATGGTCTACTGGCAGGGGATTTAATTTGCCAAATTAATACTGAACATAGCAATCTATATAAAAAATTGCATTCAATGTGTCTTTTGAGATGTAATGTTTTTCAGTCATAAGCTTCAATTCGATAACAAGATATCGAGGATTAACAAAACAGAATCTTAATTAGGTTAACTAATCTAAAATTTTAGTTTATAATAATTTTAATCATAAAACTATATTTTGATCATGCACACAGTGTCATGCAAATGGACAGATGTCAGTGCATGACGACTTATTTTCTAAGAACTGATAAAATGAGAATATTTGAAAGTATATATAGATTAGAATAAGCAGTTTAAAGTAGGATGGATTAGCTCATCCTTATATTGAACATATAATTATACAAATTGTTAAATATATATGAAATCTTCAATCAAAATACCAATTATTTAACATGAAATCCTTATAAAAATATACTTCTATTGGAGAATATGTGTATAGAAGTGTTTACAAAAATTGTATAAATAATATGGAAATGTGAATAACTATGATTTAAACGTGGATTAGCTGTAAATATAAAATTTAAAGCATTTAAGTTGAACAACATTGTCTTATTGCAAGTGCTTAAAGGGGAAATCTTACTACTTAAAAAAAACTATCTACTAATTATCATACTTAGTTATAAACAAATAAACACTACAATAACTTGAAACATAATTTAGAGAATATAGGAATCAATGAACTGAAAGACAAATGATTAGCAAGAGGGTAACTCAACCAATGGCACAAAATAAGGGATCATAAAAAGGCACTTAGTATAACAAATAATTATTTATACTGATATTCACATCAGTTTAACCATTAGGTGGAATGTATTTGATGCTTCACTCATATTTAGTTTAAATACAATATGTTAAACAGTTTGAACATTTGCCCTACTTCCATAAAAGCATGGTAATAATCAGATCATTATTTTACGATTCCTTCACACCATACTAATACACATTCATTAGGTATGCTATCTAAGACGTGTACCAGTACATTAGGATCAGCAATGATCATTGTCTTAGAGCAGCTGCCTTTGGTACCAAAGAAAATAAACAGTATTATCGTATTTAATAAAAATAATTGTTTTCTCAAAATCTAAAAATTCTAGAATAGATCTAAATCTAATCATAATATGCTATGGCTTTCTCAAAGGAATGGAAGCACAGAATCACAAACTAACTGAGTCTAATTACAGTGATAATTAATGATTAATAAGTTTTAGACCCAAAGTGTTAAATTATTAATAAAATCATCATAAAAAGCAAATAAATTAAATTTTATTTATCGTAATACCCTTGACCAATCTATATCTAAGCTGTGTTGCTGTGACTATTACACATAGTAAAAGCAGAAGCAAATAAAAATTATAGGATTTGCTCTCAAATTGTAAAAACAGTATTAAAGTCAGAACTTGTAGGAACATAATTGAATAAGAGTGATTCGGTTAATTAATATAACTCAAATGCATTAATGGACGAAAGATAATTTACGTGATTCTCAGAATAAACTGACTGTTCTGTCAAACAGCAGTCATTCAGCAACGGAAAGTCACAAAATAGTTACATATTAAAATTACTTAACTGTTAATATGCTAAAATGTTTAGATACATAAAAATATGTAATCAAAGAGGTACTCAGGACTGGTATAATTATTTATTCTTTTCACCTTTAGGCCAACATTAATGACTAATTCATTTCTGGACTTTGGATTGTAAAATGTTAAAATTAGGCCTGTTTACAGTCACGTGCATCAAACCAATATTGCTGTAGTTTCTAGTTTACTACTCAAAACTTGGTATCAACCTAAACCTTAGTGGTTTGCTGTGAAGGGCTAGAGGGTGTTGAGTGGGATGACTTACTGAGCGGCAGGTGACATTCTCGGTATAAAGCGTAGCATGTTCCGAGCGCCAACACCACCAGTGTTCCCATGACAACAGCGACAGCTGCTATCCAATACCTCGTGTCAAATGTCTCTACTCCTTCCAACAAGTGACGACCAAGTTCTGTGAAAAGTATGGTGGTTTAAGGGGCAGAATGATGCACTTTGCCTATAGACTTAAAAAAATAAAACAATACTGTGATTTCATTACCTTATGTTCCGTGAAATATTTTTTATTACATGGCATTTACTTATAATTATATTATTTTTTAGAAACAATAAGAATGGTAATATGACTTGTTGACTTCGGTTTTTTCAGGTCTCGTCTGAAATAAAGTTGAGATTTGAAGCTTTGAGATTCGAGGTTTTGAGAGATCTTTAAAGATTCTTTTTCGAGATTGAACATTCCTGGATTTGACCACCATTAACAATAAGTTCCTTAGGGAATTCAATGAATTACAGTGTTATTCTCGGTTTATGATTGTGATTAGATTATATTATTGAAATGGCAACCTACCCAGGTAGGTATTTTAAGCCAAGTATGAATGAGAAATAAGTGTAGGATAATAATTGTGGTGCGATCTTTTAGTCTTGTTACTGCCTAAGGCTGACATGTTACTTAGACAGGACTGTTAATTAATAGCCCAACAGCTGAAGGCAACTAAGGGACCTAAAGTTTAACATGGAGTCTGAACCACGGCCTCTGAATTACGAATTGGTCTAACCATGAGGATGGTTTTTGTGGATTAACTTAGTATTCAATAGTGCGGATGTTAATCCACACAAGAGAACACTAGACCCACCGACCATCGCTTACAACTATCCACAATTTGAGACCTCCAAGTAGCTGGATTACAGTACGTCGCCACTGTCCCAGTCTATTTTTTGTGACATAATCCACAAAGATTTGACTATTTGTTTTGAACTTGAAACAGGAGAGCACAAGTTTTCACATTAGTGACGTACAACAATCAGCAACAATAACAATCACTGATCAGTAACAATACTTAAAGTAACAATGACAGTGATAACAGTTACCTTTAATTTCTAGGCTTAACCACTAGATAAACAAGTAACAATTAAACATAATACTGACTGACTGATTACAATCAGTCAGTCAGTTTAGTGTAGTGACAGTCAGTTTAAGTTTCCCATTGGATCTTACCAATCTCTGCAGAGTCGTGATGCGTTGTTGCCTCTACCTGCTCGACCTCCCCCTCCCCAAGTTGGTTGCTGGCCCACACTTCAAATATGTACGTCGAGTTAGGGTCCAACTTGTATACGTCTACCTGACTCTGAAAATAGAATATGAAGGTGGTAAATATTTTCAAGTAATAATCATTGTATACGTCTACCTGACTCTGAAAATAGAATATGAAGATGGTAAATATTTTCAAGTAATAATCATATCAACTAAAAAAAGGTTGACCAATAGATTGTAGCTTCTACCCAATAAAACATCAGTACACCAGTCAATGTGCAACTTGTCAACTCGACACACCATCATAATTTACAATTTATCAAACCAACTTATTGAACCACTAAAAAAAAGAAAAAGAAAAACTTTGAAAAAAAATGAAAAACTAATAGAAAAAGCCAAACCGGTATACAAAAATCTGCCAATCACACCAATTTTCCTCCCATAATTACCAGTAACACACCAGTACTTTAAATTAACAGTATTTTTCTTTATTTACATTAAAAATTAGAATTTTACATAAATACTAATTTTAACATTTCAAATGTTATATGTTAACCCTACAAGTATCAAAGTTCAAGTGGCAAAGTCGTAATTCATAAAATATTTATACATTAAACATGAAGTGTCAATTAGGAGTGAAACTGTCAATAATTTTTAGTGGCCTTGTTAGTTGCTGTCATCATTGTCAGCTGTGCTGCCATACTTGGAACTATCTCAAGAAGTGTGGTCAATTGCCACCAGAGTATTTTTAATAACCAATAAAGCGCTTTCTTAGTCGGATTGTTGTCCTGTGATCAAAGTGTTCGCTGATGAGTGAAGCGTTTGAAACCAATCTAAAATGTGCGGGTACGAATCCCGACCATGATCAATCCCAATTTGACTTGTAAATATCTGGTAGAACAGAGTGGTGAGAGGGCCTGCTTAAAATAAATGGTGGCCGGGTTGGGTGGAAATTGACAGCATTTGTAGGGTTAATTGGGATTGCAGTTGGTACCTGTTTTGCCTTTTTACGATTGTATGTTGTAAAGTTAAGGGGGGAAGGTACATTTTGTGTTTATCTGTTTATAGTGTTTGTTTAAAGAAGTTTGGTATAACGATTTTATCATACAGTTAAGCATTAAACCCATGCTACTTTTAGGGTTAACTTAACCCTTTCAAAACCTGAACCAGAGCCATGAGTGAAATACCAAGGAATTTTGTATACTGAAGACGGTATCACTCCACAGCCATAACTGGACTGACAAGTACTTAAAGAACTACTCAGCTGAATTAACTAATGGTACAAACTGTGAATATAATTAATCACTATAAAAACTTAATGAAAACAATCAAAGTTCTGACAGGTTATCACTAACACCAGAATGTCCCACGTAGTTTTTCGCACATGTTAGCAGTGGTCCGAAGCGTTTTGCCCATTATGTGTTGGGCGTCTTTATGAGGTGACTACAAGAGGTGGTTTCGTGTAGTCACTACTGGTCAACTACCTCTTGTAGTCAACTCCTGAAAACGGCCTACACATGATGGGCGAAACATCGAGAACACCGCACAACATGCGCCTAAAACTACACGGGAGATTCAGGAAAAGCAAGTGTTAGTGATGATCAGTGCCGCGGAAGCCTGCGTGTGTATATTATGACAGGATATTTTGATTTGAGGGGACTGTATACTTCGAACAAGAAAAGGCAGATATAAGTTGACATTGCTGTCCTATCGAACTGGTTGAACTAGCATGAATCATGAGGCCTTTCAGTGACCTCCACTTCTATCGACTGAGAACATTCCCAGGGGCACAGCCCCTGCATAAATATTCATGCAATATTTTTTAACATATATAAAGAGTAACATCCAAATTGCCTCTTCTCCTTTCTTCTTTCACTCCACTTATACATTAGAATAAGAAAGTATTATTTTCATGAAAAATGAAAACATTCATTTTTCATTATTTCGTCTTCCCAATGATACTGAGACTGACCGATGTAGGGCTGATTCGACCGGGGAGCACACGATGCCACTCATCCGGAGGTTCATCTAGGGAGCCGTGTTTGAGCCGGTACTGCGCAGTGAAGTGAGTGATAGGATAACCTCCTGTGTCTGCCACGTCCCACCTGTCATCAACAACCATTTTCTATTATTTACCTTGATAATATTAAGATATCAATATTAGTTTTTTTTTCTCTTTGTAAAGACTGCACAGTTATTTGTAGTCTCTACCAGCACACGAATGCATGCGTTAAATGTACAAAACATTGCAGGATAAATAAGCTACACAACATTGTTTCAGATTATGTATATGCTTTGAGTTGCTGAACTTAATTATGTTGGCTCAGATATAGAACCAGTATTCTAAACTAATTTGAATTGCTGTTGTACATTAACTCAAAATAACGTTCAGGAAATCATAATCTGCGTTATATAATATTTTATTTTTATACGAGTACCGTATTTTGCATCAAAATAGTATTGACGTTTTAAAACGTCTTTTTATGGTCATGCAAAAAGGAGTAGTGAAGTTTTAAAACGTCATTTGACTAACTTTACGCAAATACATTTATATATATTTATAACATGATACAGATTGATTGGTTGATAAGTCATAAATCAATAATTAAAGACATTCAGTTATGTGGCATGTGTGTATGAGGGGGAGGGGGTATCTTATGATGGTGGCTGCAGCGGGAAAGGTAGCAGGCGCAAATGGTGGCAGCTGGGGTGTGAAGTTTCGGCAAGAAATAAAAGCGTGTGAATAACTTTTACTCTGCATGTATTGTGAGAGCATAATTCATGAAGAGAAAAGACATAAACTTTCAGCGCAATGAATGTCATATTACGTTATGCGTGGTTCCATGTTTTGAATACTTCATATAAAAAGTTATAATATGTTCATTTTATGGTATTTTGAACCTAATACACATTTTCTGCTATATTTACAGTAGCCTGCAATAAAATTTATTGGAAACAATTTTTTACTCCTTTGAGGTGTGATTTGATTTTTTCCCTTAAGTGACGTTTTAAAACGTCATTACTCTTTAAATGTAAAGGGTTACCTATTAAAACATGAAAAATTCATTCAAACACGTTTTAACATCAGTTAGGGCTAGTAATAACATTAACATAATTTATTCAAAAACATTTTTGAAAAAAAACTATTATTTGTTATGTTAACACCCTATTCAACTGTTTGGCTCTCTTATTCAAGTTACTTTTCCTGCTCCTTGTTTTACACTTGCCTATCTGTTTTTTTCATATTTGAAATATTATGTTTTTGTTAGGGGTTTTAAGTGATTTAATTTTTATTATTAAAAAAAATGTTAACAGAAATTAATCAAACAAAACAATGTTGTATTGCTATTTTTTTATACTTTTTATTTTCTGACTAATTAATTAAGTCACGAGTTTTTATGTTGGCCAAATAAAAAATAATTAAAATGTTTGTACACATTATATTTATTATAATAATCAGCTGTTGAATATCTAAATATAAATTCGCTGTTAGATTATACGGGTATTATTATAAAAATTGCTGCGGTTCAGAAAATTTTATCTTTCCTATAAAAGCCATATTACAGTTAGGTTTGGTTTGGGTTTAGGTTGGATTAGAAGATTGTGAATCAATCCACTCAGATTTATTTGTTTTATGGGAATGTTATTAATCTGTCTTATCG
The DNA here is from genome assembly GCA_023375725.1 of Nephotettix cincticeps. NCBI lineage: Eukaryota > Metazoa > Arthropoda > Insecta > Hemiptera > Cicadellidae > Nephotettix > Nephotettix cincticeps. The sequence continues at coordinate 30,030,119 of CM041791.1, forward strand.
TTTCAGTATTGTATTGGCTTCAGAACATGGCCAATCTTAAAGTTAACATGTATTTACTGTTACATGTTACGAAGTTCGCCGGGTCAACTAGTAATCAATAAATTTAATATTTGTGAACTATTTTCTTTAGCCTTTTATGAAAACTTCTTTAATTGAAGTTGTTGATCAAATAGAATTTTTTCATTGATCCTTTGAGGTTTGAGTTATCCAAGATCTTCTATACCTATGTCCTATGTATACCTAAGGCATTTTCCTCCACCAACTTCTTTCTTACAAACACATTTTAAGAGAGCTCTTTAGATTCTTATTAGAAACTAGCAGTAAGCCCGTCCTTTGAACGGGTTGTAGGATTCAGTTTAAAGAAGAAAGATTATCATACCAAAATGTAAACCTGAAATCCTAAACAAATCAATACAAAGAAAATAAATCAATACCCTGCTTTATTATTTAGCATTACTTTACAATTAAATAGATTAGAACATTTATACCACTATTATAATTAGTTATACGTTAAAATAACTTTTTAATATAGTATGATTTCAAAATGGGTTTAAATGCAATGACCAATATAAACTAACTAATATTGATTTGACAGCTGTTTGTTTTTATTTCTAATAAATGTTTTAACTACAAAGACAGCTGATTATTACCAGTAGGTTATTCATTAAAAACTGAATCAAAATGCGAGTAATATAGCATAAAAGTGGGTTTTTAAATGCTCGTTATTTACTTTTCAAGGGGCGGCGGGCGATTTCAAGCATTTATAAACCTTCTCTGGAATGTAGAGAATACATGAAACAAGTTTCATTGTAATCAGTTCTCCCGTTTTTTCGGAGAAGACGGCTTAAAATGCCCCCTGGAGCCTCACAGACAAACAGACAAAAATTGAGATAAGACCGGTTTCAGCTTCTCTAACGCACAAAAAGTAAAAATAACTAGAAAATTAATAGTTCTGAGCAATGTACAGACAAAACTCTAATTTTATTTATATAGAAATAAAATTACCTCAGCAGAGCAAGGATGGTGGAGGCATGAACAGTCACATTCACAAGACGAGGGGGAGGGGCTGTCAACAGAACACATCATGCTTAGTGAAACAATTAAAACTTGGTGCAGTAACCCAACCTATTGAGAAACCGGTTTTGATTAACTAGTTTTTAGATCTAATAAATGCTTCACAAATTAAAATTAACACCTGGAATAGGTTTGTTATATTATTTTTGAAACATAGAAAACAACCAAGAAACAATTACCAATCAACTTCTACTATTAATCTATTACTAGTCAATAACAGTATGGTAAGAGATAAACAAGACTATAATAATAATAAGCATGCTGCTCATAATAGTCTTGGAAATTAATTCTGGTACATTTTCAATACCATTACCATGTTTGATTTGAGCCTAGATCCTCAAGCTCTTTAGACTGTCAATTTAGACATGATGACTATTATTCAGGGCCCTGATTATTATCTTATACATTACTTACATTAATTGAACAGTTTGGTATGTTTTTATGGGAATATGGAGTTCAGGATCTTATTCCAACCAACAAGAAAAATCCTACAGGTTAACGTCAACGGAGGTTTATTGTGCTAGACACCGGAAAGGATATAGGAAAAAAAGGATGTGTTAAAAGGGTGAGGGTGGGTCCAGAGGTAGGCTCAAGTCCTGCTGAGCCCTTGATTTCTAAGGAATCCAGCTTAGTCTCGAGCCCTAACCACCCAAACCTTGCACTCCTTATAATAATAATTATTAATCCGTCTGTAGTTTAAATGTTATATCCAATACTATAATACGAGCAAGGTTTGTATATATATTTGCACACGGATCTCGAAAACGGCTCCGAGGAATTTCTTTAAATTTTGGAAATAACTAATTTCCGAGTAGAAAATAAGTTCTAGATAGGTCTAATGTCCAGGAAAATTCGTGTTTTACTGTAATATTAAGTTTAAAATCTAAAAATTTAACATTACGCTTATGGAGAATAAAATGTAAAACAAAACACCAGTTTATAACCGTTTGACAGTTCTTGATTGAAGACTGCCAGTCACCCAATAATGTGCCCTTTAATTTACTGATTTCAGGATGCAAAGTAACCAAATAGCTGACTAGTTACCTCACGCTTCTCACTTTACCTCAATCCAGATTTATAACATGAAGGGATGAAATAGTACAGTAAACAGACAAAGCTGTAAATGTGCGAAATAAGTTTGCAGCACTGGCTGTAAATCAATTCGTCAGCCCGTGTTCTGCTTATTAGTCTGAGCTTCCGCCAAGACTGGAAGTTTCTATTTTATTGATTTGACATTTTATTAGTATTTTATTAGTGATTGTGTTGTAGTAAAATCAGTGATTTTGTGGTTATTCTTCTACACCAGAATAATTGAAAGAATTAGCAGGGGGAGGGTCTTTAGATCTTTTACCAGAGATCAAATATTAAAATAAATCTGAAATGTCATGATAAAAGTTCACTTCTGTTAAAAAATATAAACGTTTCTTAACCAATTTCTAAGTTTTATGATAACTGTAGGTAACATAAAGAATGCTATTCTAATCCATTAGCCTACGGCTCATGTGATGGATTTCTCTTGAATGAGGCAATTTTCCCCTTTGCTCACTAGTTGCACAAATAACTATTATCTGTCAAATCATTTTTACTGTCCATTTCTAATATAATTACCAGTTCTAACACCAGTGACAGGTGACCTCTGTCAGATTAACAGTGATCAACTCTGGATAGCATTCAGTAACTTGCTATAGTATTATATGGTGTGTACTAAAATTCAAAATCAAAATTCCCTAACATTTCCATGTTTTCCATACCAATATTTTAAATAAAGGGTATCAGTGGACTGATACATACTTTCTCCCTTAAGTAAATTTAAAAAAGACAATCTGTAATAAAGCTATCATGTTCATCAAAGTTTATCTAAATATCATTTAATAATTTATTGTTTCAAAAATAATCATCCCATTTTTGAAAATAAAAACCAGAGAGGGACAAAGTTAAATTAATTGTTCGAATTGTATGGGGGAACCCCCTCCCCGTAATACCAAGCTTTTTTGAGTTGGTTTTGTTAGGTGATTTGACCTTACGCTTCATACCAAGTTTCATGGAAATCGGTAGGAAAATAAGGAAAAAGTTGATTTTTTAATATTCTCCTTAAGAATAACATTGGGCGCTTTCAGACAACGTTTATCATGGACAGTAAATTTAACTTTCCTTTGGAACCGTTAGTTGTAGACAAATAATTCAAAACACTAATTTGTTTAGTTTTTTAGGCTAGTTTCAATGGTGCCAGTCAAGTTTTATACTTTACTTTTATTGTTTTCGCTGAAAATTTTAAAATTAGATTTTTTTTACATTTAAAAGCCCACGACTTTTGTACTGTCCATTTTTACAGACATGCGGTTGGTGTCAAATTATTTAAGTACTATGTGCACTATAAACTATCTATCTAACTATAAAATTTTAATCAAAATCGTTAGAGCTGTTTTTTGAGAAATTTTGATATTTCACGTTTTTTAAGGGGTTTTAGGGGTGAACTACCCTTAAAAATAAAAAACTCCTGGAGATACGGTGGATATATACAAACATGCCTAATTTCATCTAAATCGGACCAACGGAGTAGGCTGTGGCTCTGTACACACACGGACAGACACACGGACGGACAGACATCACGTCGAAACCCACTTTTTTGGATTCAGGGAACCCCAAAATGGATATATTGAGATCACTCTCAACTCAAATTCGAAAATTTTGACGAAACTAATACTTTCTCCTTATAATATGTATAAGGGGAGAAAGTAAAATTCAGCCAGGTCACGCATTCGCTTGACGGTGAGCAGTTGCAAGTGGTCACACTCGGGCTTCGCGGGGGGAAGAATAATAGCACACTTAGGCTTTTTCGGACAAATTTTTTTCTGAAAGTGATTCGGATAATCGGCGATTCGGATAGTCGGAGTTCGGATAATTGGAGTTCTACTGTAATAATTAAAAATTTAATACTTTTTCGGAATGTGTAAATACAGTGGAACGTGGATAATTCGAACTTCTGTAATTCGAAAACTTCCTTAATTCGAAATTTTGTCTTGGTCCCTAGAATTTTATATGAAAACAATGTTAAAATATCCTGGTTAATTCGAATAATTTTTTTGATAATTCAAAGTTTTTACAGCATAAATCTGTAAAGTGAACAAGTCATTGTGTGCGATTTTCCAGGAAACGACGTCCGGACTTCCTGTCCTCAGACTATTTTTAGTTAGATCAACACGCCCACCACCCACCAATCCTTCTCATTGCACCCTTCTCATTGCACGTACACCTGCTCATAAATCACAACATTGACATCTCTAGTCTCACTACACGGTGCCGACACAGTTCAGTAGTGTGTGTATCATTGATGGTGGTTTTATTCCGATATTCGTCGTCTTTGTTTCGTTGGCATTTGTGACTTCGTCTGTGTTCTTGTTAACACGTCGTGTGTATGATGGCTTTGTCAAAGCGAACCTACAAATCTATGACGTTGCAAGAATAAATAGCGGCGATCAAGGAGGTAGAGAAGGGATTTGAAAAAGTTTGAAATAGCTAGTTTCGGGATCCCTCCAAACACATTATCAACATTTAACAAAAATTAGGATTTTTAATCAATAATATCTTCATTAACCTAACTTTTTTAATATACAATGTTAAAACATGATGTTTAGTTGTTTATTTCAACCACATGCACAAACTTTTCTAAGTCGAATTTTTGGATAATTCAAATTTTTTTCTGGTCCCTGGAGGTTCGAATTATCCAAGTTCTACTGTAATATTTTTATTAAAAAGATTATAAATACCTCCGTCTGTAGTTTCAATGTTATATTTATCTTTACATGTTTTGGCTTATGCCATTGTCAAATGACTACAAATTGAAATTTCTGTTGGTTAATTTTAATAATATTTTTGTACAGCCAATTTTTTACACAAAGTTTATCATGTATCCGCTTAGTAAATTGGAAAATTTAAACTTTATTCAGATATACCACTAGACATTGTCAATGGTGAAGATGCTGCAGCGTATATTTATCGCAATGATATTCCAAATGATGAAAATGCACCACTTTTACTTAGATTATAAATCTCTAGACCATAGGAATTACGATAAATCATGCTTGTCAATGTTTTAACCAAGACATGTTTTGCTTCAATTCATACAACTCACAGCTGACAATAAATCAATCAATGAGACTAGCTCAATTGGGTCCTACAGTTTACAACACCTCTACCATAGAGTGCAACTGAGAGAAGAAACACAAGGGCCAGGAAAATATCAATAGTTATTCTTCAAAACAATTAGTTTTGTTAATAAAAATGTAAAAATTAGTTTTGTTGTTTGTAAGGTATAACTTGGATTTTTAATCAAAATTGCTTTTATAAAACAAAGATTATTTCCAAATCATTATAACCAATTTAAAAGGATTAAAATTAGTGCTTGGAAATAAATAATATTTAGAGCTACAAATGTATATATGCATCTAAGAAAAAGTTAGGTTTCGTGAGATATGTAGTTTGCGCCTTGGTGAAAATAACATGTGGGGATATATCCGTTATTCGCTCACAAAGGGTTAAAATCTTTATAAGTATTAAGTTTCAATAAACAATAAACAAATAACACAGTTGATGGTATAAAAAATTAAATATTGCTTGAAAACAATTTCACAAGAAAGAGATCAATTTTATGAGTTCGAGAAAAATGTTATTATGTTTAAAACAAAAATGATCACTTTTCAACTTTAACTTGGAGCAATTATTCCCATTCTATTTCCTTATCGGTATATAAATTAAAATTTGTCTAGTGAAATTTTTTTATAAAATATACAATATATTTATATGTAATATGATGTGACTGTGTGATTTGATAAATTATGTGACAAAATACAAACACACAGACATCAGTTACCTATCTAGTTAGACCAATTGTAAATTTTAAAATGTGTTTTGTTTTGTCCTGCTTCAAGGAATAATCATAAAGGTTTTGCCAGAGTTATGGGACACACTGTAAAATTTAATAATAAGGGGAAGAGCAAATAGTTTACTATTGCAACCTCAAAACTGGTGATTCCTAACTAGCAGAAACTGATATTAATTGTTATTGGATCAGAAACAACTGAACTGTAAGTTATCTTATTGCCACCAATTATTTAATTATCTACACTTATTCTCTGGTAGTGGGGTATGCTTTAAACCTTATTCAGTTACAAATTGTTAATGCAGCTATAGGCTTACTAAAATATTGAAAACTCTAAAATTTATTTGAAGATTAACATGAAACCAAGAAGGATATTATATTTCATGTAAATATATAAGACAAGGCTTGACAAAGTATTGTCTTGAAGTTCTAAGGTTTAATTAATAATACCCACTTAGCAGCAAACCTGAAGACTAAGAGTGAATTTCTATTAATTTTGAAATTTTCCATGCTAACTCAAACTAAGGTTAAATAAAGAATATTAAGTAGGTTTGTTGCCATGAGGACTTAAAGAGTTTTCTTTTTAAACACACAGGAAGCTGTATACCAATTTGTATCATAATTGATTAAATAATAAGAACTTTATCTCAATTTCCTTACTCTCCATAAGAATAACATGGGGAATGAGTAAGAAGGTTTGCTGCTGCAAGGATGTAAAAATATATATTTCAACATACATTATGAGATATTAACTGATTTACCTAGAGCAATGATTTAAAGTACTAGATGGTTTGTTTTTTGAGCTAATTCCAATGTTGAAAATAAAATAAAATTTTCTAATAAAATACAAAAATCCCGAAACACCCTATTTAGGGTTACAAATCCTCTCTTTGATTTGTCTGGTTTTCAAACTCATCCAAATAAATGTAGGATTACATGTCTCAACCAAATTTGTTGTCGATTGTACCACTTTTAAGTGCCATTTTTGAATTTTTTGAGTTATAACCGGAAATGTGATCTATGAAGCAAGCCAGTTTAGGGGATATTCTGATCTAAGTGGGAAATTTGATTAGAAAAACACAACTTCATTTTAGAAATACGGTGGCACTTGGATTTCAAACTTGTAGGGACCACCTAAAAATGAAATTTTTATTGATTTTTTTTGGAGTATTAGAAGTAGTATATGATAATTTTTTTAGACAAACACACTTTGTATGATTTGACCTGAGTTGTCAGATGATGACGAAGACAATGCAGATATTTATTTATAAAATAACTAATGGTATACATATTTCTAAGTTTTTATTTTAGAATTAACATAGGACTAATTATATTTGTAAATGTGCATTTAATGTGTTAAAGCTCTTGATTTTATCTGTAAAATGATGTTTAAATTTAGATGTTTAGGTTAAAAATAAAAATGTTATGAATTATTTAAGCAATGTGAAATTCCCAAGCCTCTTCGGGCTCCCAAGTTCAATGTGTTTAAGTGTGAAGTTTGACACATCTAAGTTCCATTATATTATAATGACAGTACCTGGTGACCGAGCTTTGCTCGGATAGAATAAGACATGTTTTTACAAGTTAATTAGAAAAATTAAAACAAATTTACTGCCCAACGAAAACATTTATGTGGTTGAAATAAAACCGATTTAATACACCATAATTAATATAGCACTGAACAAAAATATCGCCCCTGGTAGGAATGGAACTCGCGGCCTATAGTTCTTGAGGCCGACACGCTACAACTCGGCTACGACGTTAGTCAATTGAGCGATGCCGTTTAACGTCTTTTAGCCAAAGCCGATCATTTACTGTTTAATTATCCATACCGTTATTATTAGCCTGTGATCAACTGATTTTTGTTATAAACGGAATGAGGATTGAAAAGCAAAAGAGAAATTTAATTTACATCAATTTATTGGTTTGTTACAGTGGCTTCAAGCAATACAACGAATACGTTTTCTATCAAAACACGGAAAATTTTGGAAATACTTTTTTCTGCTTTTATTTCGCACAGCTATGTTATCCTTAAGTTTTTACAAATTGTTTTGTAACCTGATAAATTTGCATTTATTTAATTCATAAAATAAATATTAATGCATAACCTCTATATTGTTCCCCGCAGTCTTCAATCAAGAACTGTCAAACGGTTATAAACAGCTGTTTTGGTTTGTATTGTTTACATTTTATTCTCCATAAGCGTAATGTAAAATTTTTAGATTTTAAACTTAATATTACAGTAAAACACGAATTTTCCTGGACATTAGACCTATTTAGAACTTATTTTCTACTCGGAAATTAGTTATTTCCAAAATTTAAAGAAATTCCTCAGTGCCGTTTTCGAGATCCGTGTGCAAATATATATATATATATATATATATATATATATATATACAAACCTTGCTCGTATTATAATATTGGATTATCATTTTAGCTGTGTATATATATATATATAAAACAGTGGATATAAAAAAAATATCTTAAAATATTTAACCCTAGAACGGCCATAGGCAGTGCTTCTGTAGGGCCAGGCAGTTTTTGCCTCCAGTGTAGCATTTTAATTTTATATTAACCATTTTGTATTCATACCTAAAGTATAATATATCATTAGATTTGAGATATTTTGCAGAATGTAAATATATAAATTAAACCTAATTTTTGCTCCATCAAAATATAATTTTAGATGAAAGAATAAAAATGAATAATAAATAATTAGAATAATAATGAATAATAATGAATAATAATGAACGTAAATGAACATGATGAGTATCAAAATTAAAGTTTATTTCATTAGCTTTCGAATGGTATAGGTTTCAATATGTTTATTTTAAAAAGAAAGTCAAATATTGGGTTAAAAAATTGTTTGTAACAAACGTCTAAAATAGATGTTTGGCCACCATCTTAATGAAACCAAACGTCTATAATAGACGTTTGGCTATACTAGTGTTAAACCTTAATCTGAAAGAGGATAATATTTTAGAAAATTACGAAGTAGTTGAGGATATGAAGATTCTATAAGAGAGTTAATAAACAAAACATGATAACCTATTATCAAGTATCACTTACTTCGAACATGCACTTTGATCTGTCTCAGTGTGTGGTCATCAACACTAGACATGCACTTGTAAGTTCCAGCATCCTCTCGCCTCACATGCTCCAGGAACAAGGAGTTGTTGTCCAGAACTGTGGCATCTATAGCCCGTCCCTCGTGCACCCAATACACTCTGACCGCCTCCCCTTCGTCTTCTTCCGTTGCTGCTGGACGATCTTCACCCGTACATGGCAGTGTCAGGTTACCACCCTCGTCAACGCTAAGTTCTGTCACATGACCTTCTTCAGGCGTAGCGATGGTAAAACCTGTAGAATAAAAAAATTGAAAAAAATTCAACCACTCATCACTTGTGTAATGGTGAATGATAAAATGATAGATTGCATAACATTCTAATATCCCCCCGGCAGCAGGCAGGTGTACTCAGTGAATTTCTATACATTTATGAATTACTTTAATTGATAGAAACTACACTTGATTATAGATTAAGCTGTATACCAAATTATACCACAGTATGTTTATAAATAAGGAAGTTAAATTAATGTACACGTACTGCATAAGAATAACATAGAAAATAAGTAAGTAGGTTAATTTGCTTCCATTTAGAAAAATTTTGAAATTAGAAGGTATATAACAAGCTGTACAATAAATATCAAAATAATAAGGAAGTAATATCAATTTGCTCAAGCTCCATAAGAATAACATGATTTGCTAACAAGACAAATAAAATAATAAAAACTATGATTTATAACATAGTTTAGTGGACTTCTACTAGATGAAACTGAATAACCTTTAACAATATTAAATTTATACTATATTAATATTAATTAATAGTTGTCAAGCCAATTCTTAAACGAGGATCCAAGTATGACTGTAACAATTATCGACCCATTTCATTGACATCTTGCATTAGTAAGGTTTTTGAGAAAGTTTTTCTCAAAAGACTTTTGGCGTTCGTGGGGGAAAACAGAATTTTATCACCTGCACAGTTTGGTTATACTAAAGGCAATTCTACAGTCGATACAATGAATAGTATAATATCGTCAATCGTTGAATCGCTGGATTCTGGAAAATCGGCAACGGGTATTTTCTTTGATTTTACAAAGGCCTTCGACCTTATCGACCATTCAGTGTTGCTTTCCAAACTGTGGAATTTGGGTGTGAGAGGTCTCAGTTACTCTTGGATTGACTGCTATTTAACGGGCAGAAGTCAAGTTTTCCATATTTCCTATGTTGATTTCCGTAGGTTTTTGCGCACAGTGCAGTCTTCCTCAAAAACTATACGTATGGGTGTTCCTCAAGGTTCCGTCCTTGGCCCTATTCTATTTATACTTTTCATAAACGATCTTCCTGGCTGTATTTCTAATTCGAAAATCAGCTTATTTGCCGATGATACCACACTCGTTGTAGATGCTAATAACAGTTCTAGCCTGGAAATCAAAAGTTTCATTGAGGGTAACGCTGTGGTTCAGTGGGCAAATCAAAACAAATTAGTTTTAAATCAAAGTAAAACGAAAATTGTAGAATTCAAAATAAGCAAGGCAGGAGCTTCTGAACGCATTGACTACTTAATTGGGGACGAACAAATTGAGCCAACTTCAGTCATTAAGTTCTTGGGCGTCCAAATTGACAGTGGTCTAAAATTTCATGCTCATATTGATTTTGTCTGTCAAAAGCTCTCTTCCGGAATTTTTGTTTTAAAAACACTTTCTAAATTTTCAGACACACATGTGTTGCTCACAACGTACTATGGCATTATTTATCCTTTCTTAAACTTTGCCGTTGCTGTTTGGGGGCATGAGTCTCAAAGAACAAAATTTGTCTTTAAATTGCAAAAAAAAGCCATCCGAGTAATTTTCAGAAAACCACGCAGGTACTCTTGCAAGTCACTTTTCAAAACCAATAAAATTTTAACTTTTCCCTCAATTTATATATTAAATACAATAACCCTTTTTCTTACCAAACATTACAAATTTTCTTCACAATTAGCTTCAAATTATAATTTAAGAAAAACTTTTAACGTAAGAGTACCTAAACATAATACCAGTTTTTTTCAAAATCATTTTTCTTACAATGGAGTTTCACTTTTTAATGCTCTTCCAAACTCCATAAAGGCAAAGGCAAGCTGCCCCAAAATTTTTAAAAATATGGTTAAGAAATTTTTAATTGAAAAATGTTTTTATAATGTTAAGGACTTTATTGGTTATAAAGACGAATCCTAGTTATTTTCTTAGTTCATTATTATATATAGTTATTATGACTACTAAGTAATTTATTGACACTACTATGCAGTTCTTGTTAACAACTGTCAAAATAAAGCAATTTGAATCTGAATCTGAATTATATTATAATTTATGGAAGTTATGTTAATTTTTTGCTTACTCTCTATAATAACATGGGGAAAGAGTTAGTAGGTTTGCTGCCATATTGACCAAAATAATTAAATTTTTCAGCACACTTTAAACAAATATCACTCTACATCTTACATCTAACTATACATCCACCTATCTATGTATCTATCTTACATCTTAATTATATGAAGCTATATGCCAAGTTGTATAACAATATTTAAAAAATATGGATGATTTTTAACCATTTCTTCATACATTGGACCACTAAAAGGCAATGTGCTGTGTTTACTAATTTATATATCTCAGAACCCCCTTGACATAGAGTATTGATTCAATGAACTAAATTGTTTATTATTGAGCTGATTTCAATTGCACTAATACAAATTTAATAAATAACATGTAAACCCTTGGAAAATCCCATTTTGGTGTACAAATTCCCCACCCTAAACCTACCTTTGAAAAGGCTGATTTTGCTGGGTTTTAAAATTGATTGAATAATTGCACATTTACATGTCTGTACCAAATTTTGAAATTTCCAAATTGAAATTGGGGTTTCTTTATGGAAGTTTGGAGGGACACACATTATATAAAATATAACAATATAAATAGTATTGAAAGAACAGTGATTTTAGCATCTATGGACCTCAAACCAAAATACTTTGTCCTATGTCTGGGTCTTACCATGATGACCATGGTAATAGCTCTCAGTCTATTTCCTATTGAATTCGATAAAATCTTTTGTCGCATGGGCTTGTCAGCTCAAGATCTATCAAGTGTTGCCTACTAACATCTGATATACTGGGACACTATGTTAACATTTTTCTAATTATATTATTTGATGTTGTAAACAAATTAACACCATCCTTATTAAAAGTTTGATATCCAAAATATACCAAGGGTGAAATAGTCACCATTATAAAATTTATTCTCAATAGCTTCTTTAGTTTGACCTTATCTATACAATAACTGTTGACTTCTACTAACAGTTATTTACACTTTCCTGCCTCTTTTGCTTCAATATCAACAGTTAGGTGGTAACAATCTAGTTGAAAGTAAACAAATTCCTCCTCCACAGAATAAATTCAATTAATTGACTTTTAGTCTCATTTGAAAAATGATGGATAATTGATTATATTGATAAGGCCACAGTTATGAGAGGCAGAGTAACAAATTAACTAAACTATCTGTGAGTCAGCATAGGAAGTCTGACTTTCCCATGTCCCATGAAATTCTTTTGATAAACCTTATCATTTGTTAGTTTGGATGCAACATCATGATTAAATTACATTGCTAGTATTACATTCAGTTTATAGGTTGTGTCACAACAAAAACATTAAATAAAATTTTGTTTAAATTAAATACCCCATCACCGTGTATACCTACATAGCTAGAAAATTTCCATTAAATCATTAGTTATGTGTGTTTAGAGATGTAAAATACCTGGCTATTAAAAGCTGAGGGTAAATACACAGAATATTTAAACACATAAAAACCATGGTATATGATTATTTATTTATAATCAACCTGAGTTTTTATTTTTATGAAATAATGAGTTTCTGATTATTTTTATTTTATCTAGTATTTACATATATGAAATGACTACCTACCTATGTAGGTATTTCAAGCCAAGTATGGAAATGAGATTAAATTTAAAACATGAAATGAATGTAGCACTAGAAATATACCATGAAACGGGTGCAAATACTGACAAGGTTAGCTATACAAACTTGCGGAAAAGATACAAACAAGAAATAAAAAATGCTTAACTGAAATATAATGTTAAGTTGATTGAAAACAGTAGTAATAGGTGCAAAGGGGCCTGGTCTATAATTAAATACTTTCAGGATGGTGCAACAAAGAACAACTATGTTCCTATTAGCCCTGACAACCTAAACAAGTTTTTTATTGAATCAGTTGACAATATACGAGGGTCGATCAATAAGTCTAGATATACTTCTGAGGATTACTTAATGAATATGTCTATGCCAGTGTTGCCACTGGGCTTACAGCCTGTTGATGCCATAGAAGTACAGAAAATTATATTGGGTTTGAGCAACTCTAAGGCACTTGATTATTATGACATGTCAAATTACATCATAAAGAGCGTTAGTAGTGTAATAGCACAACCTGTTGCTACTGCCATCAACCTCAGTTTTATGGAAGGTACTTTCCCTGGGATATTGAAAATCTCTAAAGTTACCCCAATCTTTAAGAGGGGAGACAGGCATGATCCATCAAATTATAGGCCTGTGTCATTAGTGTGTCATCTTGTCCAAGATTTTCGATGTTTTTTATCAGCAGGTGAATGGGCATTTTGAATTGCTGAGTCTGTTCACCGAATCTTAATTTGGTTTTAGAAAATCACGTAGTACAGGGGATGCATTTGGGGGGGCTTATTGAAAAGATTTATTAAGTGTTTGAGGACACAGGCTTTGCTTGGGTCACCTTCTGTGACCTGAGCAATGCCTTTGATTGTGTCGACCACCGGTTGCTCTTGGACAAGATGTGGCACTATGGCGTTGATGGGATGGCCTTGGCCTTTCTAAAGTCTTATTTTTCTGATAGAAGGCAGGTGGTTTGTGTGTCGGGTAAGCGGTCAACCACATTGAATGTAGTGAGCGGGGTCCCTCAGGGGTCAATTCTGGGGCCTTTTCTTTTCTTAGTTCTTATTAATGGCCTACCCAGGAATGTTCTATGTAATACTTACTTATATGCAGATGATTCAACTTTCCTATCATATGGTCATAATATAGAGTTGTTGTGTGAGGAGGTGGCAGTAATAAAAAGTAATTTTTCTGACTGGTTTGCTGCTAATGCACTACTATTAAATAACGATAAGACAAAACATGTTATATTTAGCCTTAGAAATGTACCTGATACGTTAGTTATGCACGAATATGTTAAGTTTCTGGGTATTATAGTGGACAAACAATTATCATGGGCTCCGCATATTGAAAATTTGACAAATCGACTTTCTAGAGTTGTTTTCCTATTTACTAGATTAATACATTATGAGCCTATTACCTCGGTAAAGTCAGCATATTTTGCTCTCTTTCAGTCCCTTGCATGTTATGGTTTAATTTTCTATGGAAGCACAGGTAAAATTCAAGAGGTACTTTTAGTACAGAAAAAGATTGTACGAACAATAATGAAAACCGACAGGCTGTCACATTGTAGACCACTATTTAAAGAATTAAAAATAATGACTATAATTAATTTATATATTTATCAACTTTTATTGTTTATATTTGAAAATAGTAATAAGTATAAGCAAAGTAATAATATACATAGTATATACACCAGAAATTGTGGGAAAATAGATGTACCTCGGGTGCGCCTTGAAAAAACTAGGTCAGGGCATGTTGTTATGGGCATTAGGATATTTAACAGGCTCCCTTTGGCTGTGACTAGGTTAGGTTTTAGATTATTTAAGATTAAAGTGCATGAATTTTTAGTAAATAATCCAATGTATAATATCAATGAATATTTCAATCTGCCAGATAATGTATTGAATTCTATGTAACTATGTAGGCTACAAAATGCATGAATCACATAAATTATTCTATATGTTATTTGATTTATTTATTAATGAATGATTTCTTATTTATTTTGCCATATGTCTTCTTTCTGCTACTTCTGCATGTAATTGCGTATTTATCTGTTTATTGGATAGAACATTTAATTTTGATTAAGTTAATTACTGCATGTAAAAAAGAATAATTTGTTATTATACTATATAATAATTTAGGTATAAGCACACATTGTGACAAAATGCAGCACTATTTAGTCTGTAAGAAACTAATTGACTGTCTATGCATGTAACTGTAAACTATGACAAATAAACATCTTATCTTATCTTATCCAGCTACGTGTACTACGTGTGATCTATACATTCCAAAAGTGAGTCAATGTAAATACTTTGAACTAGGCCTACATAAAACTGCAAGCCACATTTTGACTTAGATTGTATGAGTCTGATGTCTTTACGTTACGGTGTTTTAATTTGAAAATAATTTTAAATAATAATGTAAAACTATAGGCCTAGTTAGGCAAAAAGGATTCTGAAGAGTAGGGTGTAACTAGAATAAGTAAAATAAGTAACCCTAAACACTTATTAATTTGACATTAAGTACCGTACATATATATGACGAAAATTAATTGGAGTTTGCTACATATTCTTCAGTGAAATGGGAATGTTTATTTACTGAGCTTGTTGACTCATTGTTTTTGATTATGAGGAAAATATTAAAAATGTTGATGGAGAGTGTTCCAAAGAATGTATTAAGTTAATTAGTTGAGGAAAAAAATAATAGAACAACTGGGATTTTCGTCCAGGTAATTTTGCAAGACAATTCAAGGTCAAATGAAGTCACTGATTTAAATATCCTTGCTAATATTCCACAATAAGTGTACTTTGCAAATAAGATTTGTAAAACGTTTTTAATTACTTTTTCAATTCTTTGTCAGGTAATCTGAATTTTTAATAATGAATAAATTCACATTTTTCTCCCATAGTATGATGAGAGAGAGGGAGAAAAATTTAATATCAATAACTTCATATATCTTGTGGGTGATCAACTTCATTTTCACCCTATGTTGTGTCAAAAATATATACAAGCCACATAAAAAATGAATTAGAGCCATTAGAGCACAACTAATGTTAGACAGGTAATTGGAAAATTACCTACAGTTTCCAAACCCCCACATCTCCAATAGTGGTAAGCTTTCCATTGGCAACATGCTTTAGTATCCAATGCTGTCTGTCGTTAATGTAAAACTATTAAGTAAATATATACTGCACAAAATGAACAGTTTTATTCACCGTGTTTAATTAGCCTTAATATTTTACTGCTTTGTCTATTTAGCCTATATTTTCTATTTTTGTTTTTTTCCCATTAAAAGTGACAAACTATATATAACTTAGATTAATATATTTTTTTTATAATACTCAGCTGTTGTATATTTTTTAGCGAATTTCCCATAAGGCAGAAGCTATTGCATAGGTCTCATGGTAAGACTTAAGCCTGGGACCTTTTTTTTGTTTATAGGTACCCAGAGGCCAAAAACAATAGTCGTTAATAGATATACGTATATGTCTATGAACACGATAACTCTCGTAAAAATGGTCCGACCGAGACCAAATTCGGTAGAGACGTGTATTCCTGCATTTGCTCGGACGAGTTCGTAAACCAGACATATCAGTCAATCGGAACGGGTAGTTTGGGAAGTTTTGTACACAAAAATTGGGTTTTTTGCCTTTTTCATATGTAATTTTAAAATTTTTTGAATTTTATCTTTCACCATTAGATTCAGCTTAAAAAACTACACAATTTAGTTCCTTAAAGTTTTTCTCTATCTCCAACGGTTACCGAGATATTAAAAAATCTAAACACAGTACGTTGTATTTTGGGGCTCCAATTTTAATCTTATGGAGGATAAGGAAAAATTATTATTTCACTTATCAATCTATATTTTTGGATGAAACTTAATATTTAGCTTTATGTGGTTGAGATCCATCCATTGATTAGGCTATGTGTTTACCATGGCAGCTAACTTGCATAATCTTTTCCCATGTTAATCATATAGGGAATAGGCAAACACCTTTATTTATGGAGTTTGATGAAACTCAGTAGACATGGTCAAAATAAAAATTATTAATGCTAGAAATGCCTACTTTCATTGTTCCTCACAGCAGCAAACGTGCATACTCTTTCCAATGTTAATTAGATTAGATTCTTGAAATGGCAACCATACTACAAGGTAGGTATTTTAAGCCAAGTATGAATGAGAATTGAGTGTAAGATGATTGTGGCGCGATCTTGTAGTCTTGTTACTGACTAAGGCTGACATGTTCCTTAGACAGGGCTGTTAATTAATAGCCCAACAGCCGATGGCAACTAAGGAACCTACAGTTTAACGTGGAATTTGAACCACGGCCTCTGAATAACGAATTGGTCTAATTAAGTGGACGGTCTTTGCAGATTTACGCAGTATTCAATAGTGCGGACGTTAATCCACACAAGAGAACGCTACACCCACCGACAACTACACCTCACAATTATCCATAATTCATGACCTCCAAGTAGCTGGATTACAGAATGTCGAATGTTGAAGTCCTATGGGGAATAGGCACACTCATTTATTCATTCGACAGATATTGATAAAACTTGGTATATGGTCAAAATAAAAATAGTTTATCGTATAAATGCCTACTTTTAGCGTGCCACACAGCAGCAAACCTGGATACTCTTTCCCATGTTTATCTTATGGAGAATAGGCAAACTCTCTTATTTATTATGGATATTGATCAAACCTGTTATAGGCTATATTATTTTTGATTTAGAAATTCGCTGAGTACGCAGGTCTCCTGCGACGGGGGTATTTTTTTCCTTTCGCTCTCTGAAATGTAGCCTTTGGGTGAAGGTTATTGTGTTCTTTTTAACAATTTGTAAGACGTAAATTTACTACAAGGGATATTGAATTAAATTTGTAATAGGCCTATATAAGAATAAGAACAGCTGTTTATATGAACTGAAAGTTTCATGTAGGCCTAGGCTATAACTTAAAAGTTTGAGTTAAAATTAGACCTATCCCTCAATTTGTGAATTTAATACGTGAATGTAAATTATTTCAGAAAGATAATAAGAGCCTAATTATATTATATAATTAACCATAGATAGGTAGGCTATCGTATGTAAATTTTACATGTAGCCACAGGTCTTTTTTTACATTATTTGGTTGTGCTTAATAGTTTACTCCTTTACAGCTAGCAGGGTTTTTTCTACTCATCCATTTTGACTAAGGTAGTTTTATGGCTGCATGTAACATATTTCTGAGTTAAATTGCAAAAATACACCAAATTTACATATACCTATTTAGGATAAAAGTACTTATCAATGGGCTCTTATGGGTCATACTGCCAATGGGCAGATACATAAACCGTAATTTAAATGTAAAGTTACTTAGCCTATGGTCAAGTTTTTGTGTTAACTTTTTGTTATTTAACTTTGGGTAAATCATCAAATTGTTATTTTTCCATTTCAACCACAGAGGAAACAATTTACGTATTGATAGCGATATATATCTTGGGTTAACCTGTTTTTTACATCACATCAAAGCGAACACAAGGATAAGCTAGTAATCCTGTAAGAGAAAAATCTGTCAGCTCTGTATTACATTTAAAAATACAATCATATAAGATTTTGAATGTTAAAATAACGACAAAGTTGGTTATGTAGTAAAAACTTAACTCTTAAATTTTAGTATTTTTATAGGCTAAATAGAATTCATCATTTCACTTACATTAATTATTATTATTATAAGCCCCCTAACTTTTCAAGAAACTTTAATTATTTCTAAAGCAAGCTTTTGGTATAAAATATACTGCTATTCCAAGGGTTGCAATAGTACATAGGGGAAATCAAAACCTTTTAAAATGAAGTTCACAATAAAATGCTAATGATTACGAAATATTTGACACTAAGTAAACAAGAAGATAATACAATACCTACCTTCAATAAAAATAAAAATCAATAAAACGTCAGCTACATATGTGATGAACATTCTTCCATGCCACTATGTATTTTATTGTTCCTTTTAAAAGTCCTTACGCAAAAACATAACACAAACACCCTACTTAACGTTAGCATTCGCGGATTGACAATTTTCTGCACCTATTGACTTCCATCTTGAATCTTGAAAACAACTGTGTTACTTACTGTGTATTGTTTATTCTATTTAACTATTCCATTAGTTCATCATTCCCTTTTCCATAATTCCGCCAGTCTACCACCAAATCAAGGTGAGCCAATCATCACGATAAAAACTTTGTTCATATATAGTATATATATATATATATAATAAATAATTAAACAATCAGTACCCTTTTTCTTTCTTTATTGGCAACATGTTTCGTGATTTATGCCACTTAAAGAATGTTGCCAATTAAGAATGGAAAAAGGGTACTAATTGTTTGATTATTCACTATATTGCTAAAAGTAGCCCTAGATTGTGAATTTTTAAATACTTTAATATATTTCATCGATGGTAATACGGATTAAGTTACTGGTAAAACGTCAAAATTAATAAATCTACTTACATACTTTCAATTGGAGTACTAATTCATAAAGTGAACGGCAATAAGGAATATAGTATAATAATGCATTGGTGTTTTGGCTTTATTCTAAAAATGGTACTTCTGAAGCAAGAGTCCCGTAATAATTTTGAAAACATATCGTCAATGTCATTTCAGTAATTTATTTTATATATTTTGTTTAACGGTAATTAAAAAGCCTAAGCCTGGAGTCAACGTCCTGTAGAATTTAAATTTTAGTGAACATTGTTAAAAAACATTGACCTATTGCCATAGATGAACGGATAGTAAAGAACTTCACTATCCGATCCTTTCTGCTATAAATGTGTTCGTTAGGACAATACGTACATCCGGGGCCAATATATATATATATATATATATATATATATATATATTATATATATTAACGACTATTGTTTTTGCCTCTGGGCACCTAAAGAAAAAAAACAAACAAACGAAAAAAACATGGTCGTGGGCTTAAGTCTTACCATAAGAACTACGGTAATAGCTTCTTCCCTATGGGAAATTCTCTAAAACATTCCCCAGAAATACCCTTGATCAAACGTATTTCCCACAGGGAAGTAAATAAAAATTTTTGGGAGATATTTTAACCTAAGATTAACCATAGCACCGAAAAGCCTTACGCGTATTTACACGATAAGGTATTCTTAATTTTCTGATATAATCATAGAAAACATAATCTAAGATGAATATTATTAAATACCTATATAGTTTATTCCAGACATAACTCTCATATATTTAGTACAATTTAACATCTATTATAGCATAGACAATGACTTAAGTAGATGTAGACGACTCAAGATAGCCCATTCTATTATAATGAATTGAGCCGGTTTTTATTCGTACCTATACTCTGCTGATGCGTGGATGCAAATATGTACCTATACTCGGCGGATTCATGGATGTAAATATGTACCTTGTACTCTCATCTCTCTAATTAGTATGTTACTTCAAAAGCGCCATCTAAGTTTTTATTATATTATTATTATGTATGCACATGGAACCAAACTCAGTCCTAGCGGTACGCTTGGTGATTTGATGAAACTTTATACTACTGATACTATACAAATATGGGATACATTTTATTATTTTAAAGAGTATATATCGAACTACTTTTACCTTTATCAACCTTATCCCGTGGTATATGGATAGACGGCTACCATTTTTTTATTACTGAAAGCGCTAAGAAAGAAGGGAGCATAAACACATGATTTGACTTAAGCTCCTCCAAGTTGGACCAACAATCAGCTGATTAAATATTTCCCTTCTGCTAGTCTAGGACTGTTACTTTAAGTGTATTGAACGAGGGAAGTTCTTGTCAAAAGTGTTGTGATACTTCAAAATACTGTAATGTTGTTGAATCAAAGTTTTGAGGTAGCATTACGTTGATTATAATGCTTAGGTTGACAGCCGAGAGAATTTGAATTTTTGTTGAAAATTGATACCTAGTGACATGTTTAAACAATAAATTGATTTCAGCCAGTAAATTCATCATAACAAGATTCTTTCTGAAGGTAAGGCCTACTTTGAAGCTATACCATTATCAACTTTTATAATTAAGAGGAAATATTCTATTTATAAATTTCGTAGTGTGGTTCTCTATGAAACCTATGAACACATTTTTTTAATTTAGGCTGATTACTACCATGTTTTTATATTTAATGAACATATTATAACAAAAGGGTTGATTCAACTTAGACTAAGGTTCAGTTAATAAAGTGATTTATACTATTATACATTTAATTGTCAACTTATTATACATTTAACTGGTCAAAGTATGTTCATGTTCATCTCTTAAAATATTATTTTTTAAAACATTTTTGAAAATTTCAATAAATTTTTAGGGTCGGGAAGTGATATTTTCAAGAATTCAATTAGAAATTACAACTTCTGTTGGTAGGTTATGTTTTAAACCTAATGTTTACTTTATCACTACTGGCAAGGTCATCCATCTTTATTTACAATCATCTTACCACAGTTCTCAGCTGTCCAATGTACACAGATATACATTCCAATTTACGGATGATAAAATAATGGCTACGATATGTTGCATGATATTTTAACGTTCATCAATGACACAGAGGGGAGGGGAGGCTCTGAGGAGTTACGTAATGATGATTATTGACAAAGGTGAAATCAAAATATTCATAGTTTAACATGTAAACTAAACTATCCTACATCAGTAAAGCACTGTTTTTAATATTGGCGAGGTGTATTACAATGCTGTGCAACCTAAAATACCATCAACCTTATAATGGTAAAACTATGGTCAACCTTAGTCATCTTATGCTGTAGACCTAGAAATAGGACATAAAACATTTGATTCAAGATCCCACAAACTCAATAATTGAACCTGGCTAGCCATTTCTAACAAATCAAAGGGGCAGGAATAGTCAAGTGAAGTTAAAATACTTCCCAGATCTAAAATTTTCAGAGAATAACTCATCAAAAACATTTATAAGTGCAGTGCAGGCACTACACTCTATTCTAAATCCAAACTAAGTTTCATGAAAAGGAGCTTTTGAGTCAAAGATTAATACCACATACTCAGATACAGCTCTCTCAAGTAGCCTATCATAGATATTACTTGTAGGATAGAGATAGTTAAACCTAGAAACATCAATTAGACTGTCTGACTGTGGAATTGATGTAACCATACTTCGCCTCCAGCAAGATATGAAATTGCTAAAAGGAATTGCTGGCTTAGCACATTAACTAAATTTGTTATCACCCTGACACATCAGGGAATATGTCATTTTTTAACCTTTGTATTTCCTTTTACCATCAATTATGTAATTGATGAGAGATAGCATTGTAACAGTAACACTTGCAAGAATGAGATGATGTAGACTCATTGATTTAGGGGCATTTGCTAAGTATTAAGCGTAAGTACCATTGGGATTAAGAGACATATAAATCCTCCTTAAATACAGTAGTATTGATGACCAAAAATGTATCCGCATTAAAAAAACTTACAGAAGTTAGCTTAAACTGTATTAATTTACTGATGGCATAGGGAACAGGAGAGAAGTCACAGTAAGATATAAACTTGACCTTTCTCCTAGACTATATACGACACATACATTTTTATTCTCCCAGACTATATACGACTCATACATTTTTATTTTTATTCCCTTGAGGTGAATGATACCACACACACACATATATATATACTAAATAGGATTGTCAATATTGGGAAGCTGAATGTTAAGTAGTATTCCTTTGAAATGTGCAAAGTGACACTCACCTCTGTCACAAAAAGACGTTTTCAATATCCTTTGAAAATAAATTACAACCTTAATGTAACCTGCAATCTATGTACTTGGAGATCACAAATTGTGGATTGTTATAAACTGGTTGGTGGATGGATATTCTCTGTTGTGGATTAATGCCCGCACTATTAAATATTACCCATCCGCAAAGACCATCCACATAATTAGACCAGTTCATAATTCAGAGGCGAAATTGTGGTTCGAGTCGCATGTTAAACTGCAGGTTCTTAGATGCCATTGGCTGTTATGCTATTAATTAACAGTTCTTTATAAGGAACAAGTCAGCCTTAGTCAATAACAAGACTACAAGATTGCACCACAATCATTTTACACTCATTTCTGATTCATACTTGACTTAAAACATGTAGAGCTAGGTCGTCGTTTCAGCAAGGTAAAAATAATTATACTCTGAGAGGATATATATGGAGATAGCCGTGGTCGAGATATTCAAGGTTAATAATAATAGAAATTCTGATTGAGTACTCAGATTTATTTAAAGCAAGTCTTAAGAGACATTATAATGGGCTGATTGACAATCCCGTTTGCCTATTAGCCCAAGTTGGTGTTCGAGAGTAGGTGTGGGTCTCCTATAATGTTTCTGTATCGATTGTGGTGCAATCAGCATTTAAATATATTATTAGTTTAAATTATTAAAATAATCACCTATGTAACTTAAATGTTGTTCTTACTCCTGCTTCAGTTTAATAGTTTTTATGTTGTTTACAAATTTCAAATTTTTGATGATATAGCCTAAAATATTACAATACTGATCAATAATACTATTGAATCTCTCTATTATTAGAGAATACCCCCGTCGCAGCAGACCTGCGTACTCAGCAAATTTCGAAATCAATAATATAATAATAATAATAATATATGGCAAGTTTTATAAAAATCTGTCCATAAACGTGAAAATTATTTGCCTATTCTCCATTAGATTAACATGGGAAAGAGTGTGCAGGTTTGCTGCTGTGAGGAACACTGAAAACAGGCATTTCTACCATAAACAATTTTTATTTTTAAAATTTATACCAACATCTGACCATATTGTAATTAACATGGGTAAAGAGTATGCAGGTTTGCTGCCGTGATAAACACATAAACTTTGAATTTTAAGCATAAATGGGTGGGTATCAACAACATGAAGGTAAATACCAAGTTTAATCTAAAAATATTGATTGAAACAGGAAATATTAATTTTTCCTTATCCACCATAAGATTAACATTGAGCCCCAAAATACAACGTACTGTGTTTAGATTTTTTAATATCTCGGTAACCGTTGGAGATGGATAAAAACTTTAAGAAACTTAATTGTGCAGTTTTTTAAGCTGATTCTAATGGTGAAAGATAAAATTTTAAATTTTTAAAAATTACATGGGAAAAATGCAAAAAACCCATTTTTGGAGTACAAAACACCCCCAAACTACCCCTTCCGATTGACCGATATGTCTGGATTACAAACTCGTCCGAGCAATTGTAGGAATACACGTTTATACCAAATTTGGTCTTGATTGGACCATTTTTACGAGATTTATCGTGTTCACAGACACACACACACACACACACACACACACACACACACACACACACACACACACACACACACACACATATATATATATATATATACCAAGATTTTAACGACTATTGTTTTTGGTCTCTGGGCACCTAAAGAAGAAAAAATAACATAGTCCCTGGCTTAAGTCTCGCCATTAGACCTACGGTAATAGCTTCTTCCCTATGGGAAATTCGCTAAAAACTGAGAGATTATAATCACCCTCTCTCCTATTGAAATTAGAAATATACATTTTTTGATACTTGAAACTTTTAACTAATAAGAAATGAGTGAAAAATTGATTTTTGAAATTATCAATTTAAGTATTATGTGAAAGTGTGTGAATAACAATGACAAACCTGACATACATTGAGATTTAGGCCTATAATACATAATCGTTATTAATTTATATAACTTGTTACTGTGTTCAAGAAAAATTTATTTATAACTTACCCAACCAAATTAATTTTTAACCACTACGAAAATGGGTGTAGTTTAGTTCACAATTCTTTCAGCACAACCAATGAAGACTTGGATGTTTTAAAATAATTGGATCCTACATTAACAGAATTGTGTGGTTTCGTGTTTGCTACTTGTCTCTTGGGTTTATATTACACTGAATAATGTAAAGCTTAACACATGACTTGTCATCTCCTACTATTCATGAATTTGTATCAAACATGTGAATGTGTATTTCAAAAAATAATTAGCTCTTTTGGATGTATTAAAACTATTTAGTTAGGCAAATAAACAAAAATACCCCTGTCGCAGCAGACCTGCGTACTCAGCAAATTTCCAAATCAATAATAAAATAGTAATAATATATGAAAAGTTTGGTCAAAATCTGTAAATCATTCTCATGTTTATCTCTCGATAAACATGAGAATTATTTGCCTATTCTCCATAAGATTAACATGGGAAAGAGTGTGCAGGTTAGCTGCTGTGAGGAACACTGAAAGTAGTCATTTCTACCATAAATAATTTTTATCTTAACATTTATACTAACTTTCATCAACATCCGTCCATAAATAAAGGAGTTTGCCTATTCCCTATATGAATAATATGGGAAAAGTGTATGCAGGTTTGCTGCCATGGTAAACACATAAACTATGATTTTTAAGCATAAATGGATAGATCTCAACCACATGAAGCTAAATATTAAGTTTTATCCAAAAATATTGATTGATATGGGAAATATTAATTTTTCCCTATCCTCCATAAGATTAACATTGGAGCCCCACAATACAACGTACTGTGTTTAGATTTTTTAATATCTCGGTAACTGTTGGAGATAGAGAAAAACTTTAAGGAACTTAATTGTGTAGTTTTTTAAGCTGATTTTAATGGTGAAAGATTAAATCTAAAAAATTTTTTAAATTACATACAAAAAACGCAAAAAACCCCATTTTGGGGTACAAACCCCCCCCAAACTACCCGTTCCCATTGACCGATATGTCTGGTTTACGAACTCGTCTGAGCATTTGCAGGAATACACGTCTCTACCAAATTTGGTCTCGATCGGACCATTTTTACGAGAGTTATCATGTTCACAGACACACACATATATATAAATTTTAACGACTATTGTTTTTGGTCTCTAGGCACCTAAAGAAGAAAAAATAACATGGTCCCGGGCTTAACTCTTGCCATGAGACCTACGGTAATAGCTACTTCCCTATGGGAAATTCTCTAAAAAATGTAAACTAGTTTGTACAATCTTTCTTCAATTAAACCTTCAGTAGAAAAAGATCATTTAAAAGAAATCTCTACAGCATAAATAATCAAGCCACACAATCAAGAGAAATAATACTATTTGTTATTATTAAAAATATTATTAATTTTGTTCGTGGATACCCCCGTAAAAATAAATTGATCCATAAATTTTTCTAGAAATATAATCCTAGGTCATTTAAAAGAACAAACTTATTTGCGTAATCTGATAGCGTATCGATAATTTTGGAAGATAAAACTATAATTTAGTCTCAAGTTTGATTTTGAACAGGACAAAGCCGAGTGTCAAAAGTCGAAGTCGTGTTTGGTAGACTACCAAGCGATGGTTTCATCATAACAGGCTCACACTGAATCTTTGTAAGGCAAAATATATAGGTTTTTCACTAAGAACCAACAATGATCCTGTGAAGTGCTAGCTTTACCTGTGTTCTTGTGTGTTCAGTGTGTGTGTGTGTGTGTGTGTGTGTGTGTGTGCGTTTGTGAAATGTAAATGTGAAGTGGATTTTGGCACCAGCCATACCTCAGAAAATGCTTTGTTCGTATCGACTAGGAAAAATTCTACCCCTAAAATACTATTTGTATCTGTGAACTATACCTACGTCCAATCTGTCCTGCAGCGCAGATGTTTGGGTCGTCGCCCTGACAAAAATATGTTAACTGTTGATGAATGCTTAAAAATATATTTTTAAAACACCACTTAACAAAATTCCTAAGGTGCCCAGTAGTTTAACAAACTCTAAAGAATTAATGGTACAGAGACATATATTAAATTACTGTATTGGTGAAGTACATCTTCGAAAATGTTTGTATTTACCGAGCTGTGTAAAATAGGTTACGTCATGGATATGAAAAGGATATGTAAAGGGAATGTTTTCAGTTTATCTACACAGCTGTTCTTAAAACCAATCTATGATGTCACTAACCATTTATTATGACGTCACTGTTTAAAATTGGTTAAAATTTAAAAATGGTTTGGTCGTAGATTGCCAACACCCCCCTCCACCAGAACTAAGACATATCCATGTCAAAATATTCCAACCGTACTTAACCCAACAATGCATCATTATCAGATCAGATCAAGGAAAAACTCTGCAATAGCAATTTATAGAATAAACAGATAAGATAATGCCCCATACCCTTTCCATGTCTTCAACATACTTTTATCCAAATTAAAACATTATATCAAAATAGTTAATTTGAAAGGCAAGAAGTCTTAAGGTTGTTAAGTCTCAAGTATTGCAAGGTCAAATAGAGCAGAATGTATAATGTCGTAATATCGCTAGTACATACAAGAGATGACATCCTCCATTTCAAGCAAGATCTGAACTACAAATTTCAACTTGTGTCTGCGTTAAACTGATGATAATACTAAGGACCTCAAATCACATAGTACACTCGTTTCTTAAATATAATTTTGTTTATAATACCAGGATAGGCCACTATTTCAGATAGGTAATGATAATAACATTAAATGTTTCAATTTTGCCAGCAAAACTAAACCTATATACAAAACAGATTTGTTTTGTATTTGTATATACTTTTACTCAACACTCAGTTATATGTAAAATTTGGATTATTTGTGTAGAGTCATTTTCAAGATTTTCAAGGCTTTAAATTTCAACAATTGGTTTCATACATTCTAAAACATTTACTGATTTGAAACAATTGATGTTTGCCATTCATGAGCTCTTGGTTGGTTAATCTTCCAGAATAAACGAGAACCACCAGCCTCCTTCCAGAGAGACTGGCCAGCAGTTCATTCCTCGTATTGATCGTTCGCAATGGCGGAGGGTTGGGGGACATCACCTGTGGCGCTCGTTGTGACGACGCAACTGTTGCCATGGCGACGACGCGGCGCCCAGCTACGAGTGACGTCATAACGACGACGTCACTAGATGGTCGTCATGGCAACGGGTGTCCGGGCGAGATGTACACGCGCCGTCGCATAAGCCCTACCTTGTACCGTCCGTTCTCGTATACTGCAGACTTGTGTTGATAATCCCAGAACCAGAGAATTAGCTGCTTGCTGAGAGCTGGTGGTCCGGCCGTTAAACTATTGTAATTGTAAGATTTCATGACGTGGTTAGCCGCCACCAACCGAACATAACAATGGAACGATTCACATTAAGTTCATTAAACATGTCTGGCGAGCATTTTCAACAATGATTTTCCTTTAACTAAAATGTTCGGTGTGGCAGCGAACTTTTACAGGGAACATTTTTTACGCCAATGACAGTGAAAATGTTCGGAAGGTGTCCCCATCAAACAAACACCGTATAATGTTAAGCGGGCTTCACAAATGTTCATTGGAGACGCGGCTTTAGACTTTTTAAAGCGTTGTGTTACTTACATGCTTTCTGCGTGACGAGTCTGCGTGACAAAGAGAAAAAATCAAGTAAACGATGCTGTTTGATAGATACATTTTGCTAGAATTAAGTGTGTTTACAAAGGGACCCTAATATCCTAGACCTCCACCTTCATCACCTTACTACTTACGATGGTAGTCATGCTTTAAAATAACCAAAAACGATTTATTGTTCAATGACGATTGAAGTTCGTAATTTGAACGATTAATATATGTGTGGACAGAAATAAATAAAAATATAAAAATGTCTTTAAGTGTAGTAAGGTACAAAGTCACTATATAACAGACTATATATTTTTTGTATCAT
The DNA here is from genome assembly GCA_023375725.1 of Nephotettix cincticeps. Taxonomy (NCBI): domain Eukaryota; kingdom Metazoa; phylum Arthropoda; class Insecta; order Hemiptera; family Cicadellidae; genus Nephotettix; species Nephotettix cincticeps. The sequence goes on from CM041791.1 coordinate 30,058,819, forward strand.
GTTTATAAAAATAAAAAATAATTTTGAAATGACTTAATTGAACAGAAAACGATAATATAAAAATATATTTTAAATAAAATAAATAAAATATAAATGTATTTTAATTTTTTGTTGTTTTCAGTTAACAAAAAATAAGAAATAAAATTTCTAAGATGTACAATTAAAGTAAAAAAGACATATAAATAAACAGAGAAATATTGTCTATAACATAATATCATATATATATATATATATATATATATATATATATATATATATATATGTCTGTGAACTCGATAACTCTCGTAAAAATGGTCCGATCGAGACCAAATTTGGTAGAGACGTGTGTTCCTGCATTTTCTCGGACGAGTTCGTAAACCAGACATATCGTACAATCGGAACGGTTAGTTTGGGGGTGTTTTGTACCCCAAAATGGGTTTTTTGCGTTTTCCCATGTAATTGTAAAAAAATAGTTGGGGGGGTTTGTACTAAAAAAATGGGGTTTTTTGCGTCTTTCATCTATAATTTTTAAAGTGTTTAAATTATCTTTCACCATTAGAATCACCTTAAAAAATTACACAATTTAGTTCCTTAAAGTTTTTCTCTATCTCCAACGATTACCGAGATATTAAAAAATCTAAAAATTTACGTTATTTTAACATTGTTATCTTATGGAGGATAAGGAAAATTAAATTATTATCTAATATTTTTGGATAAACTTGATATATTACTTCATGTGGTTGAGAAACATTTATAACTTATAAATCATATTTTATGTATGAGTAATGCATAATTTTTTCCCATTGATCATATATTTGGGGTTCATTTTTTTTTACTGTGTTGATGAAATACTATATTAAAAAATAAATTGTTTTTACTCTAGAATATTTAGTTTCATAGCTAACCTGCATACTCTTTCCATGTTAATCTTATAGAGATAAAACTCTATTTATGGACAGATAATGATAAAAACTTGATATTATTATAATTATGTTTTTGATTTAAAAATACGCTGAGTACAATTATTCTATATTTTTCTTACTGCTATTAGAAGCTAACCTATAATTTTAATTTTGTTTTTTTATATTTTTGTTTGTTTGTCTTTGACTAGGAGGCATTTTACGCCGTCTTCTCCGATGGGGTGATTATGAAACTTATTTCATGTATTCTTAATTAGAAATTTATATGCTTGATGTTGAAAGTATCAATTTTTAAAAACTTTTTACTTTTGATTCAGTAATGAAAACTGGTAATAATAAGCTTATTTGTAGTATTTCTTTTATTAGAATTCAATGTATAATATTATTATATATTATTGATTTAAAATTTTGAAATCATACTATATTAAAAGTTATTTTACTATTCTAATTTTATAGAAGTGTAAAATGCTAATTTTAAAGTAATATAAAATAAACTGTTTATATTTTCTTTGTATTGTTTGTTTATTTCAGTTTACATTTTTTAATGATACCTAAACATTCTATATCAAAAAGTTTGTATAAAACATTTATTAGACATAAAAATAGTTTCAAATGTAATCTATTATTAGTATATTAATTTATAAATTAAAATAAAGTTTAGTAATATTTTATATCTACTTTGTAAGTAATAAATAAATAGCTGGTATTGTTTATTTTCTTTGTATTTTTATATGTTATTCATGGTTTAAAAATTATGTATTATAAACTATAATTTTATATAATGGTTACAAAAAATTAAATAACGAAAAAACAAAATTTTAACAATATAACATATTTAATGTAATTTATTTATATAGAATAAACATGCATTGTTTTATGTTATGGTAATATTCGTCGATTCCACAATACTGAAGATTTCGTCGATTCAGTGTTGGACCTATAAAAACATCTCAATCCTATATTTTATAATTTTTTTTATCACGCTCAGAATCAGTTGTAGCATTTCTATCAAATAATGCGTTAAAAATAGCAATTTGCGTGATACTTCATTTTGCGTGTACTTCATTCGAATATCAAGAGGGATATAATTAAATAGATTTACTGCCAAAGAAAATATTTAAATTAGAAATTTTGTCATAGATTAGTATACCGTAATTTTATGTAGGTGTATATCAAGTTTTATATTTCAAATAACAACGAGTTGTGTATCAATTTGCTAAGGTTTTTTGCCACGAGGAACAAAAAATATATTTTTCAGTAAACGTTATTATTACTTAACTATACGAAGTTGTACACCAATTATTAATTTGTTATCACAATTTTTTTAATAATAAGCAAGAAGATTTTACTCTTTCCCCATAAAATTAATATTGAGTCTCCAAAAGACAACATTCTGTGTTTACCAGTTTATAAATCTCAGTAACGGAATGATATCTAGTGAAGATTTAAATGTAATAAATAATTTTGAGCTGATTTCAATGGTGCTTGTAAAAATGTAATAAAAAATATGTAAAACCCCCATTTTGGGGCAAAAACCTCCCCTGAGCCTGGCTTCGGAAAGACCAATTTGCCTGGATTTATAACTCATGATATTAAGTGTTTCCAAGAATGTATGTTGGAAACAATAAATAAAGAACCAATTTTTACATATTTTTGATGAAATCATAAAATGAATATAAAACCATTAAATATGATCCATGTTAAATCCAAATCTTAGCTGGAGACCAGACTGGACTCCAGTCATCTAGTCTGATCATACTTTACTGTCATAAAATTGGGCATAGTGTCAAAAACATTTTTAGTAAAATGTGACCATCATTTTAGTTTGTATTTTTAATGGAATAGTATACCTGAAATGATTAGTACAGATGGTATAAAAACTGTTATTGTATTCTCTATTCTAAGGACCGCTTCCTCCAATGTTGTGTTTAACTTAAAACTCGTTTAATCAACTTCTCAACTCTCGGTAAAAAAAACTAGTTAGGACCGCTATTCCAAGTTTAGCATTTCAGTTTTATTTGACTACCCTGTTTCACAGTGCAACCAGCTGATTGTTCGTCTATCATTCCGTGATGTCGTAGATAATTAGCTTAGGTGTTATCTTCATAAACTTTTAATAATGCGTTAGTTTATTTAACGTACCATTTATTTAGTTTTTGTTTAAAGGTAGAAAATATACTGTTCAATGATGCTGTTTATTTAGTTGCATCAACATCAATGTATTAGAATACTTTAAAAGGAGGCTTTTGAAAAAATCCCAATTTTTAGGGAAATTAGCATTGAGAGTATATAAATTTCTTCTGCAACGTTTAACATTTCTTCTAATTTTTTAAGATTGATTATTGGATAAGATTTGATTGTAATAAATATATAATCTATCTGGATGTCATTAAAAATATTTCGTCATTTAATTATTTAATAACAATTCCACCTCTCCCCTCCATTTCTCTTGACCGTGCTGTCAATGCGCACGTCACTAATGAAGTCACTGTCGAAAACCTCAATGTGACGTCACTCTCGTGTCGTCACCATACGTCATTGTTGTCGCCGGCGAGCGCTGCCATGGTAACAATGACGTAGACACTCGACCGGCTTTGTCGGTAAATGCGACGCGTATCCTATAAGCAGAATGTTTATCGTTGGTGATCATTGACCCGAATGTTAAGTTGCCCGGTGTGAGGTGTCGGGAATGAAGCATGTCCAGTAGAGGGGAATTAAATGCTTGCTGACCTTTCGAAATGCTATCGGTTGATCTGATGCAATTGGCCTTAGCAAAACTGATCAGTTTACCTGGGCTAATAATAATTACCCTCGTAGCAGTAGACCTGCGTACTCAGCGAATCATTCAGTATTTTTATAAATGAGATAGTTATCTATTTACGTATGCTATACAAGAAAAACTAGGGAAATACGTAAAAAGATTTGCTGCCTCGGGAATCAAAAGAATTTATATTTTTTAACATAACACCAGTAAAGTTTACAAGTTGAAGCGGCATACCATGTTTTATCACAATATGTCAAACAATAAGCAATTTGTATCAATTTGCTTAATGTTTTACAAAAATGATCCAAGGTCGAGTGTTTACATGACGACCACGGTAATAACTCTATTTCCCACAGGAAAATTGCAAAAATATCCTAAATTAATGTCTCGCCGATTTACATTGTTATAGTGTTGTTATTCGTTATTGTTGCATTCATAATTATCCTGAACTGATCATTAGCATTATGGGTTACAGTAAATTTTTAAGTTTCAGCACACGTTTGCTATAAAAATGTTGGCCACTTTAATTGAAATACAACGCCTGAAACCGGGCCTCAAAAGGTCGATTCAAAACAAAATGGCGACCGTTTTAAGTTCATAACTTCCCATTTTAAAACCACTTTTGGCATTGGTTTTAGTTCAGGAATACCTTCAATTTGATATGCATACATCAACATATGCTTATCTTAAAGATTTTTTAATTTACTCCCCTTATCCCGCCCGTCACAAGCGATACCCGATCACCAATTCCTCAAAAAAGCCTACTGTTACCAGTAACGATGTGCTACATTTGGTTGTGATGTAGCTTTTTGTTTTCTAGTTATAAAGTAGTCCTGAGACTCTATCGTCACCCCGTATTAAACTAATATAAGTCTAAATAAACTCGATGCCAAAAATGTGTTTGTGACAAACTAATTGCTAGCCATGTAAAATGTGCAGATGGAACAAACAATGGGAGGTCGGTTAGCGGTTCGCGCGCAGATGGAAACCACTTCCTTCCTGCATCAATCGCACCGCATTGTGTCGGACATAGGTTAGTTAATATAAATGGTCTCGTCCGGCGTTGATTCATATAATGTATTCTTTTATCATAGGGTTTTTATACTTTGTTAAAAATATAGTATTTGAAATTGCAATTAGATTTTTTTTTTTATACAAAAAAAAATATAAAATTTTTATATCAATATTAAAATAAAAGTGTTTTAAAATTTAAAAATGTTAAACAATATAAATTCTAAAATGTATTGTACATAAAGTAATTGAACATTTGTTTTGTAAATATTTTTCGTTTTTTACAGAATAAAAAATATTTTTAAATAACATAAAAATAAAATCTTAAATTTTTTCATTATTGTTTAAAAAAATTTAACAATACTTGAAAGGTTCAAATTTTGGGGATAAAAAAATAATTTTTTATTAAAAATTTTATAAAATATTTGTTCATTGGTTTGCTTCATCCTTTTATGAAAAACATATTTTGTTTTATTATCCTAAATATCACCCGTTTAAATTAAATAAAACAAAAATGTGTGTGAAATTTGGTTTAAATGTGCAGATAAATAAACAATTATAGTACTCTAGCGGTTTGCGAAAATAAACTTCCTGAATCAATCGGAATAGGTTTTTTAGTTTATAATTTTCATGTTGATATATATTTTATATTGTTTTTATCATAGGGTTTTTATACTTTGTTAACGACTTTCATTGTAATCTGAATGTTTATACCTTTAAAGCAGACTTGCGTTCTTAACGAATTTGTAGAAATGTAATGACTGTTTGTCACAATATAAATCAATCTGGATAATCAGTATATTTTAATATAAAGGAAACTGTAAAAAAATTACGTTACTATCTATAAAGGAAACTAGAATGAGTGTGCGACTCGTACAATAAAACGAATGGTTAAGAAATGGGTAGACTGAAGTCGTGGACTATGGCAACTTTTCGTTATGAGTTCCTAGAGGCCAAAAACAATAGTCGTTAGTACAGTAAAATATTATATCACGATAACACACGACACAAAATCTCGCTTGGATGTGTAATCCTACATTTATTGGGATGTGGTCGAAATCCAGGCAAATCAATCTATTCGAAAGGGGGTTTTATGGGAATTTCGGGGATTTTTACAAATAATTTATTAAAAACTAAATTCTTATTACCACCTTAATTAGTATATTTCATCGCTAGGACCAAAAACGGGCGTTTTTTATACAAGCACAAGTTTAACAGACGAGGCTGTTAAATGTGAGTATACATAAGCCACTTTTGGGCCGTGTGATGAACTACAGTTTTTGTCATACTGCAAATAAAATGAAATAAACTCGTAAAACACAAACTATCACCTGATTTAGAGTATCAAAATACAGTAGTTGTTGTCCATTTTTGTCGCTTTAGAATAATCAGCTGTTATGTGACTTGTAGCAGTTCTTTCTTAATTAATTATTGGTTGATTAGGGTGTGTAAGTGTTAGTTTTAATATTATTAATAGTTTGATCTCAACCATTCGATAGTTCAATTTTATAGTCGATTACCAGTTTTACAATCGATATCCGGAACGTCAGAAATAAAAAAAATCTATAGTGATTTTTGCAGTTACTTTATCGATTTTTACAATCGAGTGCTGACCTCGAATCAAATGTGTCACCAACAATGATCTTTTGCGGCCTAAGACTAAAAAAATCAACATAATAATAAGTTTTCTCCTAGGAATAAAAAGAAAAACCTTTGCTCTTCAACACACGTATCTAAAGCAGCTGTTTTTGAAGCAGTATGACGAAAAATAGTATTTTGAATCTTTGATCTCTTTGGATCTTACTGAGAATAGAAACCGGTAAATACTGCGTGGTGTCTTTTGGAGCTCCAGTGTTAATATTGTACTGTAGGGGAAAGGTTTAAACTAATACCTCATTTATAATTTGAAACATTGGGAAGAAACCCTTTTATATCGCTTCATGTAGTTAAGATCTAACAATGTATGCTAAAAATTAAATTATACTGTTCAATAACAGTATTGTATATTGTTGGTATCAAACCTACTTACTTCTTTGCTCGTGTTTTGCCTAAGGGAAATAAGTAAATTAATATAAATTCCCTATTAACCTTAGTTTGAACATCATAAAATTCCTCAATGAATGAAAATTCGTTTGTTTACATGTTTGCTGCTAGAGTGGTATTTTCCAAGTTATACTGAAAATGTGATCCATTAAAATAATTGAAGAGAAATAAAAAATAAATTGTTCAATTTATATCAATATTAGTTTGTTTACACTGATCGTTGATTTTAAACTTATACTATTTTTAAGCCCCCACCGATGATCAATTCGAACTCTTAGTTCTAACGGACAGTTAACTGACTGTATGCATGGTTTGAAAAAAGGCAAAAACTGGACTGATAAAACTTCGTTATAATAATTAATTGGTTAGACTGACTGATGACATGCAAAACTGAACGTGTGGAGGCGATTACACAACAATTCGAGCTGTCAGTTTGGAATGTCAGTTCTAGCTGGTAGTTTGAACCGATCATCTGTAGGGGGCTTAAAATTATACCATGTAAAACGTTATCTCAACGAAACACATTTCATCAATAATGCGAACTTCCAATTTAATAAAATTTATCTTATTTACAATTAATAAGATAAACTTTCCCCGTCTGGGGAAGTGAATGTCAACGGACCTTGTATCTGTTCCGCCTACATAGAAAGGCTATTCGTCTAATATTCTCACTCCGAAAAACACAGTCATGTAAGGAAACCTTTAGAACATTCAAAATACTAACTTTTACGTCCATTTATATCTTTGAAACATTGTTGTTTGCAAAAAAACCCTTTCAATGTTTTTCCTTCTTCCCTCAGGTATCCATTCCGCAATACAAGTAACATTTCCATTCCAAAGCATTCCACGTCTTAAAAAAAACGAGTACCAATACAACGCTATCAAACTTTACAACAGTCTTCCATTATCCTTACAAATCGAACAAGATTTCGTTAAATTTAAGGGAGGATTAAAAATGTTACTCTTGAATGAAGCTAACTACAGCGTCCGGGATTTTTTGTGTGGTAGTCGTTGAAAGGTGTTTTTGTACTTTCCTGTATTAAACTTTTCTTTTATAAGATCTTGCTTAGGTAGCGTTTAATTTTCATTGTTGACTTGGCTAATGCAATGTATACTTTGTTAATTAGGTTGAATAAAGACTTATGACTTTATACTAAACAGCTGAGTTGTAATGAGTATCTTGCTTCTAAACACTGTCATACATACTACTAATTACTACTACTAATACTACTAAACATTGAATCACACATCCGTACAAAGGACGGAACTACTGCTAGTTAAAGTTTACAAGTAAATCTGCTTATTGAAATACTAACAGGCTACATTCGTAAAGAAACCGGAAGAGAAGTAAATTGTATACATGAAGAACTATGGAAAATAACTATTTTTTCTGTCCTCGAATTGGACCGACCCATAAAAGTAGTTACGTTGAAAGTGATATGTTGGACGCGCGCCCTCAGTCTCGTTCCATTTCACACGTGATTTGGTCCTTACACTCAGACTCGGAGGAGATTCGATTACCAAGTTATCTCGATAACACCAGGGTTATTGGCAATTTGGCGAACAAGGCCCGCGGTAGACTGGCTCCGAGATACTTCACTAATGAGATTACCTCTACAGAGCGAAGAAAGCTCTCTTACATTTGGCACTGTGTCGACGACCGCCACACAATCTGAACTTTGATTGTAGAACTTGTGAGTTGCAAAATTGTAGGGTTTTGATTAAGAACGCATTCATTTAGAATATGTTGTAGCAAGAGGAGATGACTAATAATCATAGACTCTATTTTGATGAGTTTACTGTAGTTGTGTTTTTGTATTTAAATCAATAAACCCACTGTATTCAAGCGCCACACAAAACTGTACAGAAGCAGTGTCAGTCTGTGATAGAATTCTTTCCAACCAGTTACTACCAATATTGAACGTGATTGAATCAAGTTGATCAAAGTTTTTTTTTTGTTTTTCAACGAACCTCTAGAATTTCAATCCTGATGGTTTTTTTGAGTCAGTGAATTAATTGTAGTCATAAGAATTACAGTTAATTATATCTTTCTTATTTAAAAACTGTTTGCATTTACTGCCCTGTGGGAAATAGGTTAGATCATGGATATGTCTAAAGGGAATGTTTTCATTTCATCTAAACATTTCATCATATTCTTTTATATTTAAAATTCAATACTATAATTCTGGTAGTTTCTATGGAAACTTGCTACATGTTTTCCATCTTAAAAAACACCGACCACCCCCCCAGAGCTAAGACATATCCATCCATGTCAAAATATTGGAAAACTTAAGCAATTAGCACTGTTATAGGACTACTGAACACTGCTTATGAATGTTTAGTTTACTCATAATAATGAATGCATTCACAGATTCAACAAAAATAAGCAATTTTACCCTAGGAAAATTTTGCAGCATAATATAAATATCTCAATGACTTATTCGTAATTCAAGCGTTATAAGTCATGAAAAGCGTATGAATAGTTGATATACGCGTATTACATTGACTTTTCTAAAATATCCAAGTTAAAAAAAAGAAAATGGAGTTTAGTATAAATTTCGTATTTCACTAATGACAAATCCCCTTATCGCGCGGCTGGATCAACCGTCAAATGAACGGATTGGATGGATGGTAAACTGTTAACAGGGTCGCGTAAATATTTGGCATGTGAAGACATCCCCGATTCGATGGGCTATTAGGAAATGAGGCCTGTCCGAGGCATATCGAGCGGCGCGGTGGTGGGGGGAGCGTCATGTGGGGGGGTGGCCAGTGACGTCACTAGTAGGTACAGCCCGCGTCAAACTATGACGTCACCGTGCGTTTGCGTCACCGTTGATCTTATGTGATCCACGTGTATTCGAATTGTTGGAATTTCGGAGGTTTATCGACGTTTCTCCAACGATTGAACGACAGGTATTTTTAGGTTGTTTCTCAGGATCGTAATGGATAAATGGAATATAAAAGTTCATTATGGAAAAGTCAAATTACGATTTTTAGTTCCGTGGGTGATGACACGATTAGGGGAGTGCTTCAAAACTTTCTCTTTATTAAAGTTTAAATTGAATGACAATCCTACAAAATATAAATGCAGAGATCAAAGTTATAATTGATTGTGTTTGTATTACTTTATCAATACAAAATCCGACTCAATTTTTTTCTTATTGACCTACTGTAATGATCTGTGAAGGAGTTTTTTTCTGTCCCCCTTCTCATCCCAGGACTTTTTGACTAGGCCATCGCTCGGAACAATTTTACACATTACTTCAGGCTAGACCTGGTGAGTCGTAACATTCTCACTTAGCGAAAAGCCATTGGTCAGTGGCGGGATTTGAACCTGGAAACTTGGGCACCAAGTTAATAAAACTAAGTTAATAAAGTTAATAAAACTTACTTTTGCAAAACAAAATAAGTGCGTCTATTTATTTTAAAACGTTTTAATTGCATTTCCTTTGAAATTTACATACATGAACTATAAATAGCATAGGTACATAATTGTCAATTACCTTAACCAAATTAAACAGTTTACTTTCATTGTTATACATATAGTTTCCCAAGATTGTACAACCTAACATGTGACAATGTAATAAACATTCAAAATTAATTAACTCGTCTCACCTCCAAGGATTATAAATTAACTTTTAGGTATTGAAAATATTGATCCTTTATTAGGAATTTAAACCTTATTTACTATTAACCTATAATTTGAAACTATTTTTAAGAATCAAAGACACTAAAATTCAAACATTTAATCTATATTACTTACAAGTGGAAATATAATACTTAGTCTAATGAGCAACAGTTTTGAGTTTCATTTATTCGTGTTTTAAGATGACCTCTAATGGACACTTTGCCTAGGGGAACATAAATTAATCACTATATTAAATTTCTGTTTTGGCAAGGTAAATAAAATAAAATAATAAAAAAAATAATAAATAAAAAAATTTTGTATGTTGAAATCTGTGGTGAATAAAGTTATTTGTTACTATATTCTATGTTAATTGAAGAACAGCCGGACAGTTAAGGCAACAAATGGTTATTTTATATTAGTACAGGTTTTGGGCCAAGGGTTCCCAATGGTTCCCCGGGAAACTATTACTGTACTTGGGAAACCTGCTATAAACTACCTCTCCGTTGCCACTGGCACGAGAGAGCAAGGGTGGCATGGACACATTGATTCAGCACAACCCTATGGTACTACAAAATGCTGTGTTAAAATGGCATAATAATAATATGGTTTAGATTAGATTAGATAATTGAAAAGGTAACCATACTACAATGTAGGTATTTTAAGCCAAGTATGAATGAGGATTGAATGTAACATGATTGTGGTACGATCTTGTAGTCTTGTTACTGACTAAGGCTGACATGATGAGGTCACTTTTTAGATTCGTATTTTTGCTATTCCGATTGACGGTCTTGCACATGCAAGAAGAGTGCTGGTCTTCTGCATCTGCCGCGCCCGTATTGTTGCCACTCATACCTTTCTGGGAAGTGTTGGTGATGTCATACGGTTACGGGAACAGCTGTTTATTACATGAACATGGTGTGAAATTACATTTTATATTTTAACATTTACGTTTTCAGCAACTAAATGACAAGAAAACTTGATTTTATAGTTGTAAACCTACTCTGGAGAAACTTTACTATTTGGTATCTTATAGGAGAAACGTGGTCTGTTTGGGGAAATTATCTATCGCGAAATACTCTAATTGAACCGCAAATAACATTTCTTAAAGAAAACTACGGTTGCAGAAGCTCATACGATTCCTAATGTACTATGCAGTAGTCCCTGTAGATTTTGGTTGTCTCTAACGGCACTCGCACCTTAAAAACTGAAAATTTGAAGAAAGTCCCAAGTCAACAATACAAGTCAACAGTACAACAATAATTATTCTCCCGATTTGTGCACAGCCTTTCGAGCCTTGAATAAGATCTTTGTAGTTTAAATACTGATATCAACTATAATTTCATCCTCATTTCATTACTTTATTTCTAAACATTTATGATCCAGTCAACGACCATTATCCCGTATATTTATCCCACCGCATTGATCTTCATAAAAATTTGGAATTAGATGCCACTTATTCTCTTTTTACCCTGTTATTTTTTTAATTCTATATACCCTGTGTCAGGGGTTGCTTTTCCCTGAGGGTGAATCCCCTTCCACACACTCCTTCTCGGCAAATGATAAGGGTTTCATTGAAAAAAGTGCAGAAATTGTTCTATTGACTAATTTTAAGCAATTTTCGTTGAATACATTTTTTTAACTCAGTACTTTTCAACTTACGAGTATTTGTAAATGAATTTTTCCGTTTTGTTGAAATAAAACTCGTTATTTAATAAAAAGGCAAAGAATGATGAGTTATTATTACAGTAGAATCATTGCAAAACTTATTATTGCTTTTTGAAAGTTTAATGATATTTTCAAACGCAAAAATGAAAAGTTTATACGTACAACAACCGAAAACCAATGATTTTTTGCGGAAATACAGAAACTTCTTTTAAACCCTTTAAACTCCGAGAAGGGGGAGGGAATATACCCTTAGCGAAAAAGAAAGCCTCGGTGTAGGGTAGATTTTGAAATTGAGGGTAAGTAGAAGCTATATCTAAATTTTCACACAAATAAGTGTTGTATGGTATAAATGCACAGTTTACACTTTTTACCGCCATTGTATGAACTGTTAATAGCAGTTGTTGTGGATGTGTGTATTAATTATTGATTTGCGAGTTGCGAAATTGATTGATGAGTTGTGAAATCGGCTTGAGGCCGGCGGGCGCGGCGGTAGGCAGAACCAACGCTGTGTCCGGATTGCAGCGTCTGGCAGTGAAGGCGTTCACAGCTGACTCCATCTACCTTTGGAAACAATTCATTTAATATGTTGTCAATGCGTGTGACACAGTTACAAGAAATGTCACAAAATTACGCTTTTTCACAGACACTTATTAGACGGAAGTATCTTTAAATGTTGAGTTGATTGTGTGTCAAGCGATGCTGTAAATTACCGTAGGCACGGTGCTGTTGATGATCGAGCTGCAAGACACAGTTACTATGTGTTTTATTGATCGCTTCAGCTGCTCAGCATTACCATAAGCAATCTTCCTCTATTTATTTCTTCTTAGTGTCCTTTCTAAACTCATACCTGGTTCTCGAGTCTTCATTCTTATCTCTATGTCCTACTCGGTTCAACTTGAGAATATCAACCTTAAATTCTATTCGTATGTTCGTGAGAAACGCCTAACCTTTCGTAATTGACACCAAAAAAAAATGTCAGACGGCAATAAGGAGGGGACGCAATCAGTTGAGAGCCTGTTGTCGTTATCAATCCCTGGGGTCCACTTGGGGCCGACATTAGGGGGGAGGTACTCGAAATTGGCCCACTTTACTTGGCCGACTCATTAAACTGTTACCTTGCTGCTCCTCCACAACCGACCATTCCTTCTTTGGAGTTATCAATGAGATATGAGCTCTTTATATGTGAAATATTTTTTTCATTGATGAACTTTTAAGTTGAGCTTTTCATAAAAACTTTAAGGGTACTTTGATTGTAGGTAAAAGACATACATGTTCTTTAATAGAAAACTATTTTATTTTATTTTATCTTATTTTATTTACAAAATCCACAAATAAAATTCTGTGTCGTTTTGACGGCTAAGTGAAATAAATTTACTTGAAATGTACGGTTATTAGAGGGATAGTTTTCGGAGTTCCGCTTGATTTGCTCGATTTTTTTAATTTTCATTGCACCCCATTTTTGTGATACAAAACGAAAAGGCTCCGGTTTTATTTTACATCGGTTTTTTCTATTAATTTTGGTTTTTTCTATTATTTTCATCCTTTACCACGCTTTTTAAAATGAAAATTTATAAATAACCTTTTTAGGAAAATGTTGATGATTGAATAATTATATCCCGAATAGCTCTAGAGTAGTTATGTAATTTCATGTTTTGTATAATCCAAAATGTTGAAATTATCATTCTGTAATAGATAATGAATACTTCATCTATTTTATCTACATATTTAAGGAATTTCACAACAAATTTTATAGTAGTTTGTATCATATAAAACAGCGCCCCATAGTGGTAAATCCGCGTGGTTGCTATCAAAGGCCCAAACCAATATGCCCCGAACCTCTGCCCGCCCAATATGGTGCGAACTGCAGCGACATATCACCCGCCCAAAATGGCTCGAACTGCCGCAGCATATAACCGCCCAATATGGCTCGAACTGCAGCGACATATCTCCCACCCAAGATGGCTCGAACTGCCGCATCATTATAACCCGACCAACATGGCTCAAAGTGCCGCGGCATATCAACCGCCCAATATGACCCGAACCGATATATAATGTCCACCATAACAGTTTAAATAAAGTTTAGTATTTAGGTATTTCATTTTCTTTGGTAAACTAGGCAACTTGTTCTGCTCAATGATCTGTGAAATTGGTATGTATATAGATCGTCTCTTGCATTCTTTACCATTATATCATCCATGGATTCGTAATATTTGTGAAAATACGTATTATTTACATTATTCTTAACGTGTCTTACCTTTTTAATAGTCATTTTTAACAATGCATATTAGAAAACCAGCACAAAGAATTTCAAAACAGATTTTAACGCTTAATTGGTTTATATTTGTCATTATAAAAGTAAAATATCAAAGTGAAAAATTGACGTATGAATTGATTTTAATGATAAAAATTGACTAAGATTAGTTTAAGATATTGTGAAGTGATATTATGCGCACTTCACAATATCTTGAACCCTCCCTTAGGCAGCGTTGCAGCGGCGGCAAGTGCATTTTCAATTGACAGACTGATCAATTGAAGTCCGTCAGGTCTTATGCATTTTGATTGGTAAACTTTGTGTAAACGGGCATTTGACAAAGTTGCCAGTTACTTTCCGAATCAATTTTGTGTTTTGTGAGATCCCCCCCCCCAAATAATATGAAGTTTTTTATTTCGGATTAACAAAATCCTTAATTTATCATTACTAGTTCGGAAAGTAAAACTTGAATCCTTTTATTTCTATTGTAAATGAGAGCAATACCAATAGTCAGTACAGTTTGAACAGGCGCGGCGTCGGTGTGTCGACTGCCGGCCCCGGGGACGGCCTGTAGCCTGTATATGCATTGCGGCGCGCCCACGCCGTGCATTTTAAACAGAAAAGTTTTATAATCCAGTATAGCTTATTCCTAATCTTTTTGAGTTTATTATTTTATCAACTAACTTTATTTATTAGCTTAATTTCCTTAGTTAACTTGTAAGTATGTAAGCTCTAAAATAAATTAGGTTTATTAGTGTTACGAGAAATTCGTATTAAATTGAAATCATAAAGTGTTAAAGTAAAAGGTTAATTAAATTACGCAAACTTATTCTAATTGCATTACATGTCTCAAAGATTCGGAGGATTACCATAATAAAACTATAACTAATATTTTCATCATTTTTATGGTAGATGGTAAGTTAGTGCTAGTTAAAAACATAACTTGATGTAGCATATAAAGTGGTAATAGAGTGATAAACATAGTCTATTGTTTACAGTTTAGTTACATAATTTTTTACAACTACACGAATTTGTGGTATTATTTGAATCTTTGGGGTTCACGTACCGTCAAATTTTTACCTTCTATAAAAATATGTAACAATCAATGTCAGTACTAAATAAACTAATTTTTAATTTCGTTATGTTTTTGGTGAACTGGATGGTTTTTAATTTTAAATAAAATTGATTCGCCACTGTTCGTTAATGTATTAGGCAATTTTTCAAACAAAATATCATTAAAATAAAAAAAATTAGAAAAATCTACACTAATTTAGTTTTATTCAATTTCAAAACATTTTATCGTATGTTTAAAAGTATAAAATAATAGTTTTTTAAAAGTGTCTGGTCATCGGTTGATTATTGATGTTTCGCGTTTTTACCTTCTTCATTATGTACCGATCGCTGGACTGTGGAAACTCTACCCCAGCTTCACAGCTGGCGCGCTACGCCAGGATCAGTCTTCAGACCTGATTGAGGGGTTGGAAAGGAAATGCATTTGGGGTATTGAAAAGTTTGATAGAATTTTTAAAATTCATGTAATAAAATATACCGACGGTAAATAATAGTCTGGGGACAAAGGTGCAGTTTGTAGGTGAGACAGCAATCTAGTTTATTTACATCTTGTAAAAGAAGAATAAAGATGGTTTTCTTATAACCGCTATAGCTATCTCATTTATTGTAGGTGCGATAGAGTGTTTAGTCGCACTGGTTCTGCTTTTGGGAGAAATGTAAAATGTCGGATGTATTTAATTTTATGAATAGGAAACAAAAAGTTTTTATAAAATAGACAGCTAGTTACGCAGAAAGTAGTTATGTAATGAACAATATTCAAATAAATCCGTGTTTGCGATTCATTTCAACCAAAATTTGTTCTTGGTACGACAAAAATAACAGCCCGGAACTTGTAGCGAAAACAACCCCGTAAATCGGGCTGGGTGGTGGGTTTGGGGGTGGGTGGGGTGTCACCTTTGACATTTGTGAAGCGCAGGCCCGCGCCCGGTCCGTCGCCCGTCCGCCCCAGTCCAGAGCGAGCCGCCCGGGGGCAGACACGGGCCTACACACCTGACCGTGAGAGTGCCGTGGGGGCGGAGCGAGCCAGGTACTCTCACCAATATTCGACCCCTTCTTAGTGGATTAACACCTATTAGTTTTTTCAAAGTCTGTCTTTGAATTTAGATATCTGTAATCATAATAAACTCAAAGTTTATATTTTTAGAGCTTGATAGGCTTTGCTTTCGCGTGGTATTTATTTGTGTAACGTCTCTTGAGATTATTTCGCACTTACGTTTTACACACACAACTCGGTTCCTGCATAACGCAGTATAGTTAATTATTAAAATAGCTCTTCCCAAAGTCGTCGGAAATGCCCACTTTGGTTAATTTTTTCTCGTCAAAAATACTGTCACTATTATGTTTTGAAGGATTATTTTCGTGCAAAACATTTTTGATTACGCTAGATAAAGTACAAAATGCAGACGTGAGGGTGCAAATATGGTTTTGAATAAAGCACTTTCAAACTATTTTGAGGTCATGTAAGACCTAATTTTTGTTAAAATTTACGAGTACAGGACATATGCTCTAATTTGAGTTGATGCTTTAATGTTATTGAAGGATTAATATTATAGTTTTTTTTAAATAATATTGCAAAGCATCACGAATGATAATTTTATTTTTGATGCAAGCATCTAAAATGCATTTGCGTCATCTAATTGACTTCGGGATTCACGCAAGTAATTGATTATTGTTTTTAATTAGATCCTCAGAGTTGTCTTATATAACATAAGTATTCAGTATATGTTCAATCAATATTCAAAAATATTTGTTCAAATATTATAAGACAGGACCTAACTGTGTGAGGAGGAAGGTCCTAGGAGGAATATTCAGGGGTATAAGTAAAGAATTGAGAATTTTTTTTATTAATACCACTTAAAAAGTCAGCGCAAAAAAAGGTATAGTCTATGCAATCACGCATATTAACTTACTGCCTGATAAATTTAGTATTTGGTTAGTCTAGTGTATTTAACTTCCTATCGTGATACAATCAGTACTTCGCATATTTGTTTATTTCTCTACAGTCGCTGAGTTTAACTGGTTTGTTCCAGCGTAGGAGTGACTACAATGTGATGGATACTCCGACCCGTGGCACTGCTTCCACTGCGATCGCACTGGTGAGTCTTTTACAATTAAAACCATTTATTTGTCATAGACATTTTAAAATATATTGACAATTTTGTCTAATAATAGCCTAGCTACGGTAGAAAATCCCTAAAAGAACCATGGTACATTAGGCATGACATAATAAAATTTAAGAACATATTTTATATGCATCTGTGGAAATTAGGAGATGTATAAATTGATAAATGATAATGATAAATGATTTATTTTCTTTTCAAAATTTACAGAATAATGTACATTTGTTAAACAGGAAATATACTGACCACTTAATCCTGTTATCTGACCATTGAATATGAATGTAAAAACAAATAAAATTATAAATCTACAAAACACATGTAGATTCATTACTTATGGTTCTTGAGATATACGTACCTAAAGATCGCTAAGTTAACGTAGGCAAGAAACAATCATTAAACCCCGCTAATAAAGTAACTGATAATTTATTCTCTATAGGGCGAAACTTGGAAATTGTTATATTTCACCGCTGATTGATTTCAAAAAGATGAATCTCTTGACGTTCATGATTCCCCATTTTCCATTGGTCAATAAATTCTACCTATTTTGTCGCCAGTTTGAGAGAAAACTAGGGACACCGATATCGACGGTAGGAGGTTCTCGTCTCTTGGACTCATTGAAAACGATCCAGATCCAGCGCTGCATCGTTGTGAAAAAATTATTTTAACGTCGGTAGTCAAACTATTGACACATTCGCGTTCTACATCATATAACGTCTTTGCTGCAGTCCATCGCTCGCCTGTTGAAACAAATCTCGGATGTTTTTACGTCGGTAGTCAAAATATTGACACAGTTTCGCGTTCTACAGTGTAAGGCCTAAGCGTCCTTTGCTGCATTATCGCTCGCCTGTTGACCAACAAATCTCGGATGTTTTTACGTCGGTAGTCAAAACTATGACAAACTCGCGTTCTACAAGCCAGGCCCTAAGCGCGGGCCTTTGCTGCAGGCCATCGCTCGCCTGTTGACGAACAAATCTCAGATGTTTTAACGTCGGTAGTCAAAACTATTGAGACGAATTGCGATCGACAGCGTCAGGCCCTAATCGTGGCTTTCGCTGCAGTCCATCGCTCGCCTGTTGACCAACAAATCTCAGATGTTTTAACGTCGGTAGTCAAAACTATTGACACAACTCGCGTTCTACAGCCTCAGCGCCGGGCCCTAAGCGTGGGCCTTTGCTGCAGTCCATCGCTCGCCTGTTGACCAACAAATCTCGGATGTTTTAACGTCGGTAGTCAAAACTATTGACACAACTCGCGTTCTACAGCCTCAGAGGCCCTAAGCGTGGGCCTTTGCTGCAGTCATCGCTCGCCTGTTGACCAATAAATTCGGATGTTTTTACGTCGGTAGTCAAAACTATTGACAATCGCGTTCTACAGTCAGGCCCTAAGCGTGGCTTTGCTGCAGTCCATCGCTCGCCTGTTGACCAAAATCTCGGATGTTTAACGTCGGTAGTCAAAACTATTGACACGATTCGCGTTCTACAGACAGCAGGCCCTAAGCGTGGGCCTTTGCTGCAGTTCATCGCTCGCCTGTTGACCAACAAATCTCGGATGTTTTACGTCGGTAGTCAAAACTATTGACACGATTCGCGTTCTACAGCGCCAGGCCCTAAGCGTGGGCCTTTGCTGCAGTTCATCGCTCGCCTGTTGACCAACAAATCTCGGATGTTTTAACGTCGGTAGTCAAAACTATTGACACGATTCGCGTTCTACAGCCTCAGCGCCAGGCCCTAAGCGTGTCTTTCGCTGCGGTCCATCGCTCGCCTGTTGACCAATAAATCTCGGATGTTTTTACGTCGGTAGTCAAAACTATTGACACGATTCGCGTTCTACAGCGCCAGGCCCTAAGCGTGGGCCTTTGCTGCAGTCCATCGCTCGCCTGTTGACCAACAAATCTTGGATGTTTTTACGTTGGTAGTCAAAACTATTGACACAACTCGCGTTCTACAGCTTCAGCGCCAGGCCCTAAGCGTGGGCCTTTGCTGCAGTTCATCGCTCGCCTGTTGACGAACAAATCTCAGATGTTTTAACGTCGGTAGTCAAAACTATTGACACGATTCGCGTTCTACAGCCTCAGCGCCAGGCCCTAAGCGTGGGCCTTTGCTGCAGTCCATCGCTCGCCTGTTGACGAACAAATCTCAGATGTTTTAACGTCGGTAGTCAAAACTATTGACACGATTCGCGTTCTACAGCCTCAGCGCCAGGCCCTAAGCGTGGGCCTTTGCTGCAGTTCATCGCTCGCCTGTTGACGAACAAATCTCAGATGTTTTAACGTCGGTAGTCAAAACTATTGAGACGAATTGCGAACGACAGCAGCGTCAGGCCCTAATCGTGGCTTTCGCTGCAGTCCATCGCTCGCCTGTTGACCAACAAATCTCGGATGTTTTAACGTCGGTAGTCAAAACTATTGACACAACTCGCGTTCTACAGCCTCAGCGCCAGGCCCTAAGCGTGGGCCTTTGCTGCAGTCCATCGCTCGCCTGTTGACCAACAAATCTCGGATGTTTTAACGTCGGTAGTCAAAACTATTGACACGATTCGCGTTCTACAGCGCCAGGCCCTAAGCGTGGGCCTTTGCTGCAGTCCATCGCTCGCCTGTTGACCAACAAATCTCGGATGTTTTAACGTCGGTAGTCAAAACTATTGACACGATTCGCGTTCTACAGCCTCAGCGCCAGGCCCTAAGCGTGGGCCTTTGCTGCAGTTCATCGCTCGCCTGTTGACCAATAAATCTCGGATGTTTTAACGTCGGTAGTCAAAACTATTGACACGATTCGCGTTCTACAGCCTCAGCGCCAGGCCCTAAGCGTGGGCCTTTGCTGCAGTCCATCGCTCGCCTGTTGACCAATAAATCTCGGATGTTTTTACGTCGGTAGTCAAAACTATTGACACGATTCGCGTTCTACAGCCTCAGCGCCAGGCCCTAAGCGTGGGCCTTTGCTGCAGTTCATCGCTCGCCTGTTGACCAACAAATCTCGGATGTTTTTACGTCGGTAGTCAAAACTATTGACACGATTCGCGTTCTACAGCCTCAGCGCCAGGCCCTAAGCGTGGGCCTTTGCTGCAGTTCATCGCTCGCCTGTTGACCAACAAATCTCGGATGTTTTTACGTCGGTAGTCAAAACTATTGACACGATTCGCGTTCTACAGCCTCAGCGCCAGGCCCTAAGCGTGGGCCTTTGCTGCAGTTCATCGCTCGCCTGTTGACCAACAAATCTCGGATGTTTTAACGTCGGTAGTCAAAACTATTGACACGATTCGCGTTCTACAGCCTCAGCGCCAGGCCCTAAGCGTGGGCCTTTGCTGCAGTTCATCGCTCGCCTGTTGACCAACAAATCTCGGATGTTTTAACGTCGGTAGTCAAAACTATTGACACAACTCGCGTTCTACAGCGCCAGGTCCTAAGCGTGGGCCTTTGCTGCAGTTCATCGCTCGCCTGTTGACCAACAAATCTCGGATGTTTTAACGTCGGTAGTCAAAACTATTGACACAACTCGCGTTCTACAGCGCCAGGTCCTAATCGTGGCTTTCACTGAGGTCCATCACATGTCCTATGACCAACAAATCCCATATGTATTGACGTCTATAGTCAAAGCGATCCAGACGACTCTTACTCGGTAGTTGTACGCGTTTGTTTTTGTTTTAGCTTTGGTTGTATACTACAAATTTCAAACAGTACAAGTCAAACTCATATCGGCTATGAGCTTAGTTTTCTTTGGTTGGTCCACCTATAAAGAATCATAATTTTTGCTACTTAATGTAACATTTTTTAGAAGTTTTTAGATCATGTTGAAATGAAAGTGTCAGAGGTAGTGGAGGTTGGGATGGTACGTGATCGTGGTGGGATGTGCGGTCAGATAACATATAAATCTCTGAGGACATGTTTCAGTGACACTGTGAGGGGGTAACATATGACCTATACCCTCTTTCCCTCCTGCCTGAGAGTGTTAAGGCATATGGGTATCTATCTACCCAGTCTTGATAAAAGTTCATTTTTTATTTTACTTTTTCAATGTTTTGAATGTACTGTATTTAATATTTATTGTTGTTAATAAATTTAAAAAAAACATCACCTGTTTGCAAAACTAATCAATCCATATGGTTTATGCTGTGTATGTTTCAATTAATTGTACAAGCAATAAAATAGTTTTTAACATAACTGCCAAACAAAGAAACAAATAAAATTAATCCCCTAAAAATCCCATAGAATAAAAAAGTAAACATATTTTGAGTGCAAGTTGGAAATATGATAATTTGTTATTTTAAAGTGTTAGAATCTAAATTTAATTTCATTTGTCATTACAACAAAGTTATTCTCATACAACCTGACTAGCTTTTAAGGGAAAATTCTGTCTATCATTTATACATGTAAACATGCCTTGCAGTTGCTTCAATTAACCAGACATATCGGTCAATCAGAACAGGTAGTTTTTTTGTACTCAAAAATTGGGTTTTTTGCGTCTGTCATATGTAATTTCAAACGTTTTTAAATTATCTTTCACCATTAGAATCAGCTTAAAAAATTACACAATTTAGTTCCTCTAAGTTTTTCTCTATCTCCAACAGTTACCAAGATATTAAAAAATCTAAACACAGTACGTTGTATTATGGGGCTCCAATGTTAATCTTATGAAGGATACAGAAAAACTAATACTTAACTTATCAATCTATATTTTTGAATGAAATTATATTTAATTATTACTATTAATAATTAATATTAATTATTATTATAAACTATTATTTAAAAATCATAGTTTATGCGTTTATCATGTCAGCTAACCTGCATACTCTTTTTCCCAATTTAATCACATAGGGAATAGGTAAACTTCTTTATTTATGGACATATGTTGATGAACTTTGTTATAAATGGTCAAAAATAAATTGTTTATGCTAGAAATGCCTACTTTCAGTGTTCCTCACAGCGGAAAACCTGCATACTCTTTCCCATGTTAATCTTACGGAGAATAGGCAAATAACTAACTAATATATTTATCAACAGATATTGATAAAACTTGACGTATAATATTACATTATTGATATGGAAATTCGCTTAGTATGCAGGTCTGCTGCAGTGGGGGTATTTATATATAGAGTTACCAATAACTTTACTTAAGGTAATATCTGAGTTAGGTTTTCCTGGTGGTAATTATTGTAATCAATTCAGGGTATATTTAAGTGTAGTATCAGAAAGGCATATTTTTTCTTGAGATGAAATAAAATGCATAATTATCGGATAATATATTTAAAATAAGTTCTATAATTACGTTATAGTTCTTCAAATTTGTTAATCATGTGGTTCCTAATGTGGCAAAAGCTAACCCTATTGTACTGTAATCGACATAAATTTTCTAGTTTTGTTGGAGTTTTTATTGTATTAGTTTGGAGCAATTTATTAAAATGCTATTTTTTGTTTTATTAATATGATCCTAACAAAAATAATATTTTGTTTAAAGATTAAAATAAACGGTATCAGTGGAATGACACATTACTTTCTCCCTTGAGTAAATTTAAAAACAGCAACCTTTAAAAAACTATCATGTTATTTAAAGTTTATCTAAATATCATTTAAAAATCATCGTTACAAAAATAATCATCCAATTTAATAAATTAACACCAATACAAAACAAGTTAAATTAATTATTAGCCTTTTTGGACCCCTGATTTAGTTATTTTAGACCCCGTTTGGCAACTAAAAAGGTCTTAAATTTGGGTATTTCACTAAACCTTTTTAAGTGGATTTTATTGGGTAATACAACATTTCACTGCATACCAAGTTTCATGGAAAACAGTTGGGAAATAAAGAAGAAATTTAGTTTTTAATATCTCCCATAAGAATAGCATTGGGCGCCCTTAGACAACGTACCACGTTTACCATCAAATTTAAATTTAAAATAAATGAAATGAAGTAAATAAATGAAACAAAATTTAAATTTCTTTAAGTTTTTAAATTAATTTTTTCTCCGGAACCGTTAGTCATAGACTATTCAAAATACTAATTGTTTTATAAAATTATTATTTTGCCAGAAAAATCTAAAAAAATATTTTTATCATTTTAGAGCCCACAACCTTAGAAACATTAGTTGTACAGAAATTACGGGTGGTGTCATATTTTTTGGGACCTTAATATAAACCATGAAATTTTAATCAAAATCGTTAGAGTGGATTTTTAGAAGTATGTCTTTTTCACAATGTTAAAATGTGATTTTTAACTGCCCTTAAAAATCGGAAAATGTTCTGGTTGTATAACCAATGTACACCCGTTTACCAAATTTCACACAAATCGGACGAACAGTGTAGTTTTGAGGTTTGTACACAGACATCAGCACGAGACAGACAAATATCAGCACGAAAACCTTTTGGATTCAGAGAGCCTCAAAACGGATAAATCCACTCTCAACTCAAATTCGATAATTGTTACGAAAACAGTACTTTCTCCATATTCTATGTAACGTATCATGGAAGAAAGTAAAAATTGAAACCCCTATTTCTTATATATATATAAAACATCCTTCAGATTGAATAATTTGTTCTAATTAAAATAAATATGCTTTACATGTTTACAACCATTTGTTACGTGCATTATTGTACCATACTAATGGACTTAACTTCAACCCAGTTTTCTAATTGGAAATTCAATAAAGTGAGAAAAAAAGTTAAAAATTAGTAGACCTCTCTGAACATTGTTCAGTTTTTAACTTAACTTATTATAGCTTTACATAATAAGTCACATAAATGAAACACGTTTAGTTGTCAGGAAAAATTATCCTGTAGTGAAGTCGCTTGATGGGGTAGATCATTAGCGATTAATAATTTTGTTAAAAAAACAAACAGAAATAAAAAAAAAATACCTAACTCATTGAACGAGCAAAGAATTTTATAAAGAGTAAGGATGTAATGATAGGGCATTTGTGCCCCCCGGGACATAGAGCGTAGAGAAGGAGCAGATATCCGAGGGTTTATGGCGCATAAAACTGGTCCTTGTAAGCCAGAACAAACCGCCTTTCCCTGCAATCATCTCTTTCTGTTAGCTATCAAAATAATACATTAAACCATCAGTTTTATTAGTTTATTGTTTTATTACTTCTGTGCCGTGAAACTGTTTGGGAAATAATATAAGGAGTGGATGTGGTTAAATTTGTTTAGTTTACAATTACTTCGTTGGTTATATTTGCATATACTTTCTTGTGGATCAAATATTGTACTTCTATCAATTACGTTCAATTGTTATGTTTTGTTTGATGTGGTTATTCAGTTTATATCAATGCTTCAATGTTTGTTTGATAAATGATATTCTAAACCAACTTTAGTTATTGGTATTACATTTAGTTGAAATGTATTTTTTATTAATTTTTCTACATTTTCCCTGATTGAAAGGAAATCTTATCTCCATAAAATTCTAGGTTTCCCATAACTGTTATTTGGAGTTTGCTAATTTGGTTTGATGATATGTTTAAGGGCTCTATTTTTATGTGGGATCGAACTCCTCTTACCATACTGTGGAGATTGTTGGTCCAGGACATTTTTTCCAAATTGAATCGAAATACCAGAAGGATATATTTTAAGCTAGTAAAAACTATGAAACTTATCAAAATATGAACTTTGAGGTTTTTAGTTTTGTTGGATTTGTAAAGTTTTAGAGATTGACTTTAATATATTGGGTATTGCATTAAATTATTTTATCAAATGTCCAATATTTTAGTATTGAAGTTGAAATTGTATAATCATTTTTATGTTTAAAACATTATAAAATTAACACGTATAAATGCATTTAATGTAATAACATTAATTTTTATGAATAAAAATTCAATAGTTATATTCACTATACAACATTAATTTTTATAAATAAAAATTCAATAGTTATATTCACTATATTGATATGTGACCAAGTCAGAGGAGTTTAAGTATTTAAAGACCTGAAAAAAAATAAATGAAGATCTGGCATATACACTAAACAGTATACTACTGTACTAAATAAATACCTCATGCTTTAAAACAAGCGCTGTCTGGACAAAACTTTATTTCTGTCCGATGCTTTTTTATTTTTTATGTAATACGGGGTATTTGGTCTCGGGAAATTGATTGAAGCTAGAGGCTAGGGAAAATCTGGGGTTCACTCTACATCCCTTCAAAGTGTCCATGTTCTCGTTAAGTACCTTTTGATATGAATATGTCTTAGCTCTGGAGGGGGGGGTGTTGGCAATTTGTAAGATGAAAATCTGGAACAGTCCATAGAGACTAATAGAGCTATTGTATTAGATTTTTTATATATAAGAATAAGAACAACTGTTAAGAAGAACTGTAAACATTCCCTTTAGACATATCCATGATCTAACCTATTTCTCACCGGGAAGTAAATACAAACATTTTTGATATGGATATGTCTTAGCTCTGGGGGGGTTTTGGTGATTTTTAAGATGGAAAATATGTAGCAGGTTTCCATAGAAACTACCAGAGTTATTGTATTGAATTTTTAATATAAAAGAATAAGAGCAGCTGTTTAGATCAACTGAAAACATTCCCTTTAGACATATTCATGATCTAACCTATTTCCCACAGGGAAGTAAATACAAACATTTTTGTAACTGCAGTCAACCAAAGCAGCTGATTCAGATTGATTTAATTTTTCACAGTAAAATTTGTAAACGAAGAATGTTTTATTTCTAGGTTAGTTTTAAAGAAATTTTGAAAAAAAAATAGTTATTTTTGTATGGTTTTGTTTTTTTTAATGTTATGGAGGATAGTTAAATTAAGTTTTATTCTTTACAAATATTTTTAACGTTAAAAATTTAAAAAAAGAATTTTTACAATTAAAAATGAAACGTGGCAGACATTTGGAATGAAAATACAGTCGAATGTAAAAGGGAGAGGAGCTACAAAACGATATTCAGGAAACAAAGTCGGCCGTAAGTAATTAACTTATCTAATACATGTTTTATTTTAACCGAGTACAGCCCGTTATTTTAAGTAAAATTAAAACTTTTATTGTGTTTGTGTTTTATTTGGACATATTTTGTATATTGTTTAAAATTTAATTTTTTTAAGTTTTAATTGCTCACTTACAGGTACCAAGTCAATTAAGTGAATAAATAGCTAGTCATATCAACTAAAATCGTCCTTGGTGATAAAGCGTGGCTTGATAAAATAAATAAACATGTATTAAAAAGTATCTTCAACGATAGATAAGGCTTACATTTAATTGAATTCATTAAATTAACTCAGTTAAATTAAGAATTTTTAAACTTGTTACGAAGAGAAATTGAAACGCTCGGGAATTGATCATGTAACTTTTCGATTAGAAGTCCTCTTGCTTAGTTATTAGCAACAACAACCTTTTTGATTAGAAATCCCCCTGAATAGTTATTGGCAACGACCACCTTTTCGATTAGAAATCCTTCTAGCCAGTTATAAGCAACGACAACCTTTTCGATTAGAAATCCTTCTAGCCAGTTATAAGCAACGACAACCTTTTCGATTTTAAGTCCTTCTGGCTAGTAATAAGCAACGACTACCTTTTTGATTATAAATTCTCTGGCTAGTGTAATAAGCAACGACATCCTTTTTGATTATAAATTCTCTGGCTAGTAATAAGCAACGACGAACTTTTTGATTTTAAGTCCTGGCTAGTGTAATAAGCAACGACATCCTTTTTGATTATAAATTCTCTGGTTAGTTATAAGCAACGACGAACTTTTTGATTTTAAGTCCTGGCTAGTGTAATAAGCAACGACAACCTTTTCGATTAGAAGTCGTGGATGGTAATGAGCAACGACGACCGTTCTGACCAAACTGCTATTTATAACTGTTATTTTAACTGATATTTTCCTGCAAACCAACCAAACTCCCATTAACATTTTGATGTTGAAATTAAAACCCAAATCATAAAAGAAATATAAGTACTATTAAATTCAATTGTGAAATATCAACAACTTATGTATTTTATAACGGCTGCTTTCTTGGAATTCTGTCAATCAGAGTTTCAGGTTATCTTGTTAAAACACCTTCTCAGCTTAGAATCTAACTGCAGTTAGGTCCTGAAACCCTAATAATATTATATGAAATTATTTTATGGTCAACAGAACCAAGTGGTTTTCTTGGATGACTGAATCTGGGTCTCAAAGGGTGTAATGAGGGGGGGGGCAGTGAGACATCTCATTAAAACTACACCCCGTACCCCTTCTCTCTTTACAACCCTCTCCCCTCCCACGCCAATCACACTACAGCCTCTTCACAGATTTTCATTTCAGACTCCATAAACTTTCTTCTTCGAGCACACAAACCACTTGGATTGCTTCCATATTAAAGTCGCGGTACCACCAACATCCCTTTTTAAGGTTTTTCATAAAACATTCCGTTGGTCTTTTTAACATTTGTATCATTAGAAGTGCATACAACATAAACTTTTGTTAGATTATTTTTATGAGACTAATTTAAATTGAATTTTCTTTTGTTTACCAATATTTAATGATTTTTACCAAGCAGAGTCTCACAGCTCACAGCAGTCTGTATCACTATGCATGAACGTTTTCCACTAGTTACAATAAATAGAAATTATTGAGTAAACTTTTCTCATTCCAGCTTTGTTTAGCCAATATTCATAATTTTGTTTTTCACATAAAAAATTTTAGTCCTAGAATGTATTGATTTACGATTTGGTATCTAGCTATGTAACACACCAACACAAAGTTCTCTTTTGAAAAATAAGAATGTCCCTAACTCTTATCACTATTGCCCCAAACAAAAAACATATCTAATATTTTATTGGAAGAAAGAAAAATATACAGACTTGATGTAGGTCACCTTAACAGAATAATCCGGGAAGTAGAGTTTGAAAACAATGAAAAGTGTTAAATATTGTTCCTAAACGTTTAAAACTACTTGTATTATTATGATCCTCCATTGTGTATTTAGTAATCCTAATGGCCTTCCATACATCACTTGTTTAACAAAACATTGCAATTTAAGAATTAATTTAAATTAAACTACCGTACTTAAAAAAAGACTCACAAATATGAAATCAAAAGCAAACAAACAAGGATCACCAAGAAACAAGATTCAAAACTAAAATACTGTTACATTATAAAAAATAGTTTTAATAATAAATAATTTTGTAAACACATTTAGCACATAATGCGCTGCATACGTTTAGAGTAACTGGACTGAATTAGCCTTGCTGATTTGCTAGGGAAGGAAATATACGATCAAACCATTGTATCATGAAGGGGTTTTTAATCATTATCACAAAATCGGCTGTCACGGCCATTGTTCCTGGAAAACAGTCGTTTAATTTGAACAGCGGTTGATCCAAGGTTAGTTAAGAGAGCTTCCAATGTGTCTTAATTCATAAATATATATTTTCATAAATATATATTTTTTATACTTTTCTACTATTCATAAATTTTCTACCTTTTGCACTAGAATTAGTTTTAATAATGTCTTGTGTTTTACTAACATTTTCAGTTTGAATAAGTTATTTACAGTTTAGTTTAGAGAAGTTAATGCTCTAAGGTCAATAAATTCATTATCCTCAACATTAAAAAAATCTTCATAGTTAAGATTTTCTTATTCTAAATTTAGAAAGCTAGTTTTAATATAGTTTGACTTAGTGCCTTCATCCTTAGAGCTAAATCAATTCAAATTCTCTCAAGCTTTCTGATTGAATTTTAATTGATATCTTTTTAGCGAATTTCCCTTAGGGAAGAAGCTATTACCGTAGGTATCATGGCGAGACTTAAGCCCGAGACCATGTTATTTTTTTCTTCTTTAGGTGCCCAGAGACTAAAAACAATAGTCGTTAAAATTTATATATATATATATATATGTGTGTGTGTGTGTGTGTGTGTGTGTGTGTGTGTGTCTGTGAACACGATAACTCTCGTAAAAATGGTCCGATCAAGACCAAATTTGATAGAAACGTGTATTCCTACATTTGCTCAGACGAGTTCGTAATCCAGACATATTGGTCAATCGGAAGGGATAGTTTGGGGGGGTTTTGTACCCCAAAAATGGGTTTTTTGCAATTTTCCAACGTAATTTTTACAAATTTCAAATTTTATCTTTCACCATTAGAACCAGGTTAAAAAACTACACAATTTAGTTCCTTAAAGTTTTTCTCTATCTCCAACGGTTACCGAGATAATAAAAAATCTAAACACAGTACGTTGTATTTTTGGGCTTCAATGTTAATCTTATGGGGGATAAGGAAAAATTAATATTTCCCATATCAATCAATGCTTTTGGATTGAACTTGGTATTTACCTTCATGTTGTTGATACTCACCTGTTTCTGCTTAAAATTCATAGTTTGTGTGTTTATGATGGCAGCAAACCTGCATACTCTTTTCCCATGTTAATCATATAGGCAATAGACAAATTCCTTTATTTATGGACAGATGTTGATGAAAGTTAGTATAAATGTTAAAAATAAAAATTGTTTATGGTAGAAATGCCTACTTTCAGTGTTCCTCACAGCAGCAAACCTGCACACTCTTTCCCATGTTAATCTTATGGAGAATAGGAAAATAATTCTCACGTTTATGGACAGATTTTTATAAATTTTGTCATATATTATTATTATATTATTGATTTGGAAATTTGCTGAGTACGCAGGTCTGCTGCGACGGGGGTATTTTACTTTATTTTTAGTCCTTAAGCACTCAACATCCTTGGCATTCCAGTAGATAAAGTAAGAGAAATGGAGCTTTCTATGTCATCAAAGGTGATTTTAGCTGGGTCCTCATCTGACTATGGATTTATTTGGTCGATACAGTCAATGCAATTCCATTGCTCAATTTCTGACTCAGATAAACCTCTACCTCTAATACTTTTGTAAGAAATATTACATCATTTCAAGTGAATTGATCTCATTACAAAAAATATGCCTTTACTGACATTTAAGCCACATTTGTCGTATAATGCTATTCTAAGTGTTGAAAGTTTTGCTGATTATGTGTATACAGAAATTAAATGTTCCATAAATTAAGATTAAATAATAGATTGATTTAATGTAATATGAGTTCTTTAGATTTTTTGTAAACAAGTAAGTAAAGTAAATTTTTGGAACTGGCTGATTTTTGGAACAGATGTGATTCATCAAACTAGTTTTTAATGAATTGTATAGTGATCCTCTTATATTTTTTTCCTGAAATTTCTACTGGCTATTAACATGGGTAAATATTCAAACATTCAATTCCTCTGGACGTTGATTCGAGTTTTACACCGAAAAGTTTTACACAAGGTTTGTTTTGAATGGAAGATAAGATTTTGCTTTAATTGCTGAAATAATCGCTTGAGTGTAAAAAAATGTTTTAACCCAGTTACCGATTATTTTTAGCATGTTCGATCTTTTATTGAAAAATCGACATCGTTCGTATAGATGACGGTTGATAAGTAGCAATAGAAGAGATCAGCTGGTCTAGAGGAAATGGTTGGTGGCCATCGCTTTCATCGATCTCAACAATGACACAAAGTTCAACAGAGCCCACCAACCTAAATCAAAATCAGCTTGTTCATTCAAGAATGTGAGATAGTAAAGTGTGAATGAAGGTGGAGCTGAGAGGGTAGTTTATCATCCGGAGGTATGACAAGTTATGGGGCGTGGCTGCTGGTAGTTGAGGAATCCACTCTACTTGTTCTCACAGGCTTTTTTTTTCTTTAACAAATTTTATTGTGCTCTCAACATTGTTCATTGAAATTAAAAATACCCTCAGCAAAGAAAGAATAAGCGAGCCCTCGCCGAAATACAATGTTTTATAATACCAATTCAAATGGCATTACTACTTTGCTGTTTATGACAAATTATTTTTGCTATTTATTAATAATTGAAGTAAAATATAATGATAAAGAGATAAAGTAAGGTATTGTAAAGTAAAGGTATAAAGTAAAGTATTGTGTACTATATTGCTGTATGTTGATATTATAAATTAGTTTAGGAATTAGTATATTAAATGTTCCAGTCCTAGAGCTTTATAAATTTGATGAGCTCTGAAAAAACGCTTTATGAGGATATTAAATTTGATACAGCAAATTCAAGTAATATTAGATTTTACATTTTCTAAATATTAAATTGAACTTCAAAAGGCTTGCTTTCCTGCTTTGTTTTACTGTAAAACGTAAATAAAACTAATAATGTCACTAAATAATCAATTAAATATGACTATCTAACCATATGTCCAATGACCAAACGGTTATAAAAATATTTTTTAACCATGATGCACCTATTTACAAATGTTTTCCAATTTACTGCCTAGTAAATAGTAGATAATGGAGATAAAAAGAAAATTTTATACATCTAAATGTTTTGTGACCAACTTATCCCTAAACTTTGATGGACTACTATGACAAATAGTACCATATAGCATATCCAAGTAATCAATTTTGGATATATTTTTTAACACATCACAACCCCCTCCCAGCTGCTTGGTTAAGAATCACTTGTAAATACGATGAGATCTACAGTTATTGTGAATAAATAATTTCATGTAAGCAATTAAGTATAAATTTTGAGGAATGATTTAAAATAGTTGTTAAAATTCATCATTCATTATTAGTCCCGAACTGCAATTAAAATTAAAAAATAATAATAGTAATTTAATTACTATTTGTTATGTTGATTGTATTGGTTATGTAGGTTTTATTTACACAAATTTTGAATTGTTTGAAAATGGCGTCAGCCGAAACATGTAACAAATAAAATAATAAACCATTGAACTGCGGACTAAGTTATTTATTATCTTTTTAAAACAGTTGAATTTGAACTTAGGCCTACTTCGTTTCCAATCACTCACTGAGTGTAGCTTCTATCTTGAGATGGATGTTGATGGTTTCAATTTAAATGAAAACCATGCAGTCTAGCAGTGGCTTACCCAGTTACTCGTCTCCGCCAAAGCAGGCTTTAAATTTCCCCTTTCCGTCTAGGCTTAGGTACAATCCGTTTGCTATTTTAATCAGAGAATCTGATGGTTTGTATTAAAAACTTTCTTAAAATACGATTTTATGTAATATTTATTGCTGTGACCAGTATACTGATCATAAATCTTTTTATCTAATACAGTACTATAATATGAACAAGGTGTATTTTTGCTCAAGGATCGCGATAACGAATTTGTTTAAATTATGAAAATAACTCATTTCCGAGTAGAAAATAAGATCTAGATGTGTATAATGTTAAGGATAATTCCGGTTTTCTTGTTATATTAAGTTTAATATCTAAAAAATTAACATTAAGCTTATGGATAATCAAATGTAAACAATACAAATTAAAACGTTTGTTTATAACCATTTGACAGTTGTTGATTGAAGACGGCGGTGAACAATATGTTCAATGTAGGATGTGAAGAGGTTTTGCATAAATATTCATTTGATGTATTTTGATCATTTTTAATATTTAAAAAATTATCGAATTAATAAACAATTTGTAAAAACTAAAGGGTAAAATAACTGTGCGAAAAGCAGAGAAAAGAATGTCCAAAATCTTTTGTCTTTTGATATAAAATTTATTCATTGTATTGCTTGAAGTAACTGTAACAAACCAATAATTAGTGTTAATTAAACTTCTCTGTTTCTTTTCAATCTTCATTCCGTTTCTAACACAATCAGTTGATCACAGGCTAATAATAACTATGGATAATGAAATAAACAGTATATGATCAGCTCAAACGATTGAGGTTGGCTAAAACACCCTCAACGACGTCTAAGCTTAGCAGTAGCACGCTTAGTCTTGCTCAGTAATAGCACGGGGGATTTTCGCGCGGAAAGTAATGAGATCGATCACCGTCCGGGAAATCTACATTTTTGTTCAGAGTTTATTCAAGTTAGTAAGAAAGAGTTGGTGCTATATTAATTAAGGTGTACTAAATCGGTTTTATTTAAACCATATAAACTGTGCGTACATTGAGTAATAAATGTGTTTCAATTTTGCTAATCAACTTATATAATACATGTCATATTCTATCCGAGCAAAGCTCGGTCACTGAAATATTAATATGAGAAGTTAACAAAAACTGGAAAATAGAGTGTACAACTCCATGGAAAAAGACTTCCATTGAGTACTATAGACGTTTTTAAGAGAAAAAAAACATAAAATGATGCAATCTACTAAAATACTTCAACTTGACAGCTAAGGCATCTGCTAGCCTAACGGTTAGCGTCTTGGACTTCCGTGCAGGAGGTGACGGGTTCGATCCCCATAAAGTTTAGATGGGAATTCCATAAGAAAAACTAGTGTACTTCGAGGCTGCATGCTGACGCCTGAGCCTGACATTGGCAAAACAGAAAAAAACTTGACAGCTGCTGAAACTGGAGGATGTGAGATTTGTAAACACTTTACACATAATAAATGTCAGGATTAGAAAAATTGATAATAACCCGTGTACTGCGAGGCTGCATAGGTAAAAGCTGAGCCTGCCGATGACAAACAAGAAAAAAGGTTAAGTACCGTCATTGATTATGAATAGAAGAATGAATAGAAGTTCTTCTATCATCTATGGTACCGTATTCAGATAATGATTGAGGTTAATTCAGCACTAGTTGTTGAGCCAATCTACGAAATACACCTCCTTATTCCACATATCTTGAGTTCAAATAAAATCTTATGTTCATTATTACTAGCCAGCTAGTTGAAAGAGCCACTTTAGTGCCTGACTTCACTGCTCATAAAACCAATGCTATTCACATAATGGGAGTCATTAATTGCTGGAACTATCAGAATTTTAAAGCCATGTATGAAATTATTGTAATGACTGAGAAATATTTGATTGCTGATGGAAATGTAAAATTTGATATTGAATTTCGATTTTGGCAAGGGGACTTGCTTGATACTATCTTATAGTGCTTTACCCGCCCCAGTTTCCTTTGTAACACAGTCTCTTACCACAGGTGCAATGTAAAAACCTAAACTTGGGATGATATAATTTTTTTAACTGAGGTGTACGACTTATTGTTTTTGTTTGAACTTAGGTTGTTTCCATAGAATTGAAGGATGGGCAAGTACAATTTGAAAATGTCTATAATTGACTTGAGCAATGATGATTTGTTGGATTATCAGCTGTCATCTGCGGACTGGAGCTATAAGAGCTGGGTCAGTAATATGTGGGCTCGCAGCTAATCCAATATTGGGAGAAGCCAGTCAATAGCCAATACTACCACTGTCTGCGATGTGCGAAAATGTTCTACTCTGGTTGTTCTGTCATTACTGAACTGCTGAACGCCGGAATGGATATTAAATGAATTAATTGGGAGCAGTGTTACCAATTAAGGATTCAATAATAAAAATAATGTATACGTTTTTTTTATTGACTTGTATAAAAACGAGAAATATTTATTAAAACGTCAACAAGTTACTAACTTTTATTGTTTCATCATTGTTATTGTTTTCATTCGATTATTAATATATAAATATTTTTAACAATACTAGACAGTAAAATCTTCAACAAAATATTTTGCAAAATTCTAATAATAAATTAATTATAACATTTGACAGTTAAACATCAATCATATTTTATGAATATTAAATAACATTTAACGATGTCCATCGAAAAATAATTTAACATTAAAACGAGACAAACAGTGTAAATGTAGTGTGTTAAATGAGTCTAGGCTAAATTTTGACAATTTCAGTCATAGAAAGATACTGTAAATAAATATTGACCCCCATACTAAGGTCTACTTAAAAACTCATTTAAGCTATGGAGAAACGAGAGGCAACTTATTTAGCAGTTTTAAACCCAGAGAGAATTCAACCTAGGCACATTACAAGATTAAAATTTCCAAATTGTATATGTATATTTTAAGATTAATGTGATTTTAGATTGTTTAGTTTTATAACCAACTAAAATTAAGTGTGCAAACTAACTAATTTTTTCTGCTAGAGGTGATCATCACGTGTTAAAGGTTAGATAATATGTGAAATATGAACTAAACTGAACTGTAGTCGAAACATTTTTGTCATTATCTATCCTTAATATCTGGTTTTTAGCAGGTTTCTTTGATAGAAGCATCAGTAAAAAATAGTATATTTCATTACTAGGACCAAAAACTGGGTTTTTGATACAAGCCCAAGTTTAACAGCCCAGGATGTTGAAGTGCGTGTATGTATAAAATAAAACCAAATTTGGGCCGTGTGAAGAACTATATTTTTCGTCATAAAGCAAATGAAATGAAACAAACTCGTAAAACATAAATTGTTGTAGACTATTTTTGTCGCTTTAGACTAAACAGCTGGTTACTGTAGTGTTGTAGTTCTTTCTTGATTCTTGTCCCGATCGGTTGCTTAGGCTATGTCAGTTATTGTTATCGATAGTATGATCTAAACCATTCGATAGTTCGATTTAATAGTAGATTACCAGTTTTACAATCGATATATCCTGAACGTCCGAAATACACAAAAAGTAGATAGTGATTGTTGCAGTTACTTTATCGATTATTTACAATCCAATGCTGACCTCGAATGTCTAGGGTTCAAAATACCATCATAATGATAGGCTTTAGTCCTAGGAAGAAAACGAACAACTTTTGCTATTCAACACATGCATCTAAAACAGTTGTTTTTGAAGCAGTATGAAGAAAAAGGTTTTCGTTATTACCTGTTTTATGATTTTTCGAGTCCTAGGCCGCAAAAGTTTATTGTTGATGATACTTCTTATTTGAGCTCAGCAATCACATAAACTAAACAACCAATCAGGAATCAAGAAACAACTGCTAAAAAGTAATTAGCATAACAGCTGATAGTTTTTTTTTGTTTTTTGTTAGCTAGTTTGTTTCATTTTATTTGCAGTATGACGAAAAATATAGTTCATCACACGGTCCGAAAATGGCTTTTGATACATACTCGCACATGTAACAAACTGCTTTAATATTTCAACATGAGAGTTGAATTAGAAAAAAATTGTACTACCGATATTTTAAAGATGTAATAGCAACATATTTTTGGAAGTCTCTGGCATAGTAACTGTTAACTTTGTACATTAACTGTTTGATATTATAAAGTTAAGTAACCCTACAGCTGGATGTTTTCACGATAATTTCTACTGTACTGCCGTAGAACCTCCACATAGGTAGAGCCGACGTGCTACGTTTGGGAAAGTATACAAACAAGCCACTTTGAAGTGGCGATAAATAGCTTCTGCTGTGTTTATGCTTATTTTTCCATCTATTGTTATACTTGCTTATCTGTAAACTACTTTTACGACAAACCGGTAACTTTGATCTATATGTGGCAATAATTGCAAATTTTGCATACCACAAGGACTAGTGAAACCATAGGTATAAACTGTGTTATTTTCATTATTCACCATGGAAATTCATAGCACACTTTATTATTCTTTATATGTATTTTTAGGATGGATTTTCTAAAACTCGGTACAATGTTACTTTTTTATTTTGGGGTCCATAGTTGTCTAAAACAATCTCCAGTAGAATTGATATGTATATGTGTGTGTGATTTTTTCCATTTTGATTTCTTCGCCGTGCAGCTTCGTCACGCATCCTGCTATAGCACAAAATGTCCATTCCAGATGCTCCCTCCTCCTTTAGGTATTGGAGAGCCCCCTTATAGTTTATTTCGCGTAAACAAAAGAACTGGTCTCGGTCACTGGCCAGCAAGGGAAGATGCCTCGGACCTTTCTTGGGGAATACTGATCGCTATCAATTTGACACGTGGTTTCTATCCTGTTGAAGAATAAGGAGTGTCTTGAATTTAATAATAACGGCTGTTATTATTAAGTTGAAAAACTTAAATAAATAATTGATTTTTTATTGAAAAGTGTTTTTGTACATCGTTTTAGCGAATCTCCCTTAGGGAAGAAGCTATTATCGTAGTCTCATGGTAAGACTTAAGCCCGGGACCATGTTATTTTTTCACGTTTAGGTGCCCAGAGGCCAAAAAACAATTGTCGTTAACAATTTTATATATATATATATCAATAAATTAGAAATAATTATGTTTCATCACAGTATATTCCGCTTTCCGCGTCTTCAGGTGACAATAAAAAAGTATAAAAATTACACAGAAATAAAAATAAAAATGTAGATATAAACAACAAGTGTAAAACTCATCTGAGACTCAGTTTGGGAAAGGAGGGGTTAAAGTAATGAGAATTGGTATGGTCTTTTTTTGTAACTTCCAGGTAGACAACTCCAGGAACTCCTATGTTAAAATTGGAGCAATGTATCAAGTACTAGCCAAAGTACCCGTTCTTCGCACGGGCTAAAAAGGCTGAAAGGTGAAGGCTCTACTGATACATTTAAGGTATTTTTTTATTTTGTGTATTTCTACGCCAGTGGCATTTTTAACGTTTTGATGGGGAACGGTCCAAACCCATCTTAACGGTATTGTTAATTAATTCTTCATTGTTTACAAAATGACAAAACAGGAGTGTCTACAACGTTTCAAAGTAACATATGTCAAATATTGGGAGAGGATAAGGATTAATGTAATAGAGACAGTCGTCGGAAAAAAACTTAAAATCTACCATTCCGCTATTTCAAATAATTCACTAATTTCGATCCAGCAGTTTATCTGAAAAATCAACTTAATTTCTTCTTCTTCCCGAACTGTCAAAATATAGTGCAAACGGATGTTGTCATTAGAAAATGTAAACATTGAAACCTAGGCCGGTCACGGCAGCTCTTTCTTCTTCTTCTCCTTCTTCTCGAACTGTCAAATTTTAGTATTCACAGCTGTTGACATTCAAGTAATTTTATGTTTTCATTCTCTAAAAATGTAAACATTGAAACTTAGGACGTTCACAGGGCGTAGCCCGAGAGGATTTTAAGGAAATGAGTATGCCTATGTGTTGCATGAGTTTAAGATCTACCTTTGCCTAAAATTTCAAACCGGTCGGTTCAGTATTTTTTGCATTTACTTGCCACAACAAACCCACAAACATACAGAAACCACCTCTTCTTTATAATATTATAGAAGAAGATGAATCTGAACCTGGGAACAGGAAACAAATATTTATTATAACAACCCTTTACCGATAAATTACGACGCTGTAACCACATTCTACTCTTCATGATATTTGTTTTATTGTTTTTTTACTGGTATTGATGAACCTCTACATAGGGCTGATTGGTTGTTGCAGGGGTGAAGACAGAAGGACGGGGTCACCATGCTGATCAAGGAGTACCGCATCCCCCTCCCCCTCACCGTCGATGAGTATCGCATAGCCCAGCTATATATGATAGCGGTGAGTGAGGATGGTATAATTTTATAATAAAGTGTGAAGTAAGTCTGCTTCTTAAAATATTGTATAATTACCAGTATTCACCTCCTACTGAATAGATAGGAGGCATCCCCTATCTACGTGTCAGTTGTCTGTTTCCTGGTGCACCCACCCTGTAGTAGTATTAGGCACTCCTCCTGTTCACAGTCATAGTAATTGACATAGAGAAAAGTTAATTTTTCTATAGCCCCTCATAATAATTTGTGCTTATCTGACTTCAAATACCTTAACTGTTGTATTTATTGTCTGACGATTATTTTATAGACAGACTTGGCCAGTAGTTAGCATTTCAATAAAGTATTGTTAAGGTTGTACCAGTACAACCATTTTCAATGAATTTTTAATGAACCATTGACAATAATAGTCCCATTGTTTTTGTTTTATTGTAGTTCAATAAACAAGACTGGGATGTTGGCGACGTCCTGTAATCCAGCTACTTGGAGGTCACGAATTGTGGATATTTGTGAGCGATGGTCGGTGGATGTAGTGTTCTCTTGTGTGGATTAACGTTTGCACTATTGAATAGTGTGTTAATATGCAAATACCATCCTCATAATTAGACCAGTTCGTAATTCAGAGGTCGTGGTTCGGATTCCACGTTAAACTGTAGTTTTATTAGGTGCCATCGGCTGTTGGGCTATTAATTAACAGTCCTGTCTAAGGAACATGTCAGCCTTGGTCAGTAACAAGACTACAAGATCGCGCCACAATCATCCCACAATCATTTCTCATTCATACTTAGCTTAAAATACCTACCTGGGTAGGTCGCTATTTCAAATGGTAATGGTAATCTAATCTACCCGTGTGCTATTATACCGGTAGCTTAATTCCAAATCGATGTTTGTCAGCCTTTTCAACTCATCAACTTATTCAAAGCTTAGGGATTTTCAGGCTGCAGTGTACATTATATACTGTCAGACTGTAATTTGTAGCATTTCTGATGTTTTGTGCCTGAGGGATTCACATGGATATGGGGTACAACTTCAAGGAAGTAGAGGTTTTTAGTATGGAGGTAGTACGGGAATTAAGGCCACTGTTGATATTTTAACTGATCCACAAAGACTATCCTCATAATTAGACCAATTCGTAATTCAGAGGCTGTGGTTCGGATTCCACGTTAAACTGTAGGTCCCTTAGTTGCCATCGGTTGCTGGGCTATTAATTAACAGTCCTGTCTAAGGAATATGTCAGCCTTAGTCAGTAACAAGACTACAAGATCGCGCCACAATCATCCTACATTCATTTCTCATTCATACTTGGCTTAAAATACCTACATGGGTAGGTTGCCATTTCAATAATCTAATCTAATCTAAATGTACTACATATATTAAATAGCCAAGACATAATCAATATTGAAAAGAGGCCTTTTAGATATAGAAATGTCATTCAAGATCTTTATTTTATATAGATTTATAATTTTTCTTTGTGTTTATTTTGTATAAAAAGAAGATAATTTTTACATAACTTAATTCAAATAAATATTTATGATTCATTTTATAAAACAATTGTCGGTAAAAATGCTTCAGCATCATCAACGTTGAAAATTTTAAACATCATTCTTCTTTTTCCATTAATCCTGATATTTTACAAAATGGAAACTGCCCACGTCATAAACAGTTCTGTCAGTAGTCTTTTGACTAATATTTTACCTGGCTTGTGGGGAGCCACACTGTATCCACATATATCAGTGGCTGTTTTTCATTTTGCCGGATCATTAATTGACCACAAGCGAGTGACTTTGCTAATTGTTTGTGAATGATTATCACACCGCTTCCTCCATACGCTGGGAACCATTCATCACTTCTTCTCTGCTGCTAACTGATCCTTTCTCAAACTATTTATCGTTGAATTTTTTATAGTTTACAGCTTATGTTTGTAAAATTAAAAATTCTAACATTTCCACAGAATGATATATCCTCAAGAATTATTTTTTCAGAGGTAACTAAATTAAATAACAATGAAGAATCAACTTAAATAATTAGTATTTTTTGAAATCACATATATTTCAAAATTCAAAAACACACCACAATTCTATATGAATAGAAGCTTAACTTGGAGCTTAACATTTTTAAACATATCAATTAACATTTTTAAAACAAAATTTTAAGAAATTTACAAAACATTTTTTGTTAATTCCACTTAAATATAACTTGTGACAATTTTTTTAAATTTTGCCTAAACAGAACAAAAACGGTTTTAAACGTTTAATAAATTCTGTATAAGACTTTGGTGTTCAAGGTGTATATCAACGTTTTATACATATAGCATTTGTATTGTGGACCACATTTGAGTTTATTAACTTTTAAAATTACTTACAAATGTTTTCTAGAGAATTACAATCCACAGTTAATAGTCAGTCCATTTGTAAAGGAAAGAAAATATATTATGATTTACTACCTACCGTTCAACATTAAATCACTCACTGGTAACAGTTTTAAAAATGCATTGAAAGTTTATGATAGAAATTACACCATATTCCCCCAAAAAATATTAAAATTTAATTTTTTATAAATACAATATAAATACTAAGTATTTAGATTTTTTTCGCCATACATCCTTATATTTGACTAGCTGTCCCGGCGAACTTCGTAACGCCTCACAGTAAACACATGTTAACTTTAAGATTGGCCATGTTCTGAAGTCGAATAGCAATACGGCTTCATTGTGAAAGGTTATATATTCTGGGTCGCTGCATAGTGAATAACAATACTGAAACGATAAAACATAGTAATATCATTCCCATAAAACAAATAAATCTGAGTGGATTAATTCACAATTTTCAAATCCAATCCAAACCCAAACGAAACCTAACTGTAATACGGCTTTTATAGGGAAGATATACAACAGCTGATTATTATAATAAACGTAATAATATAAACATTGTAATTATCATATAAACATGTGACTTTAATCAGACAGAAAATAAAAATATAAATACATAATCCTCCAAAACCGTTAACTATTACCGTGGTGAATAAAGCTGTTCATTTTTTACAGTACACATTTACTTCATAGTTTAACATTAATGAATGATTCAGATGGCATTGGACAGTAAAGCATACGGTATTGCTAATGGAAAGTAAACCAATCAGCTGTAGCTAAGAAATCAAATGTTTTCATTGTAGACAATTTGTAAACAAACTTACTCTCCATAAGGTTAACATTAGAAATTTAAAACGCCATAAAATGGAAACTTATGGGGTTTTCGAAAATTTTTTTTCACTAAAACCTTCCCGGACACATATAGAGCAACTTCCTAAAATTTCATGGCGATCGGATGAGTAGTTTGGCAACGCATAAAGGACAGACAGACATACATTCAATTTTATATATAGAGATAATGTATTTTTAATAGACAATTATATTGTATAAGACTGACTATGTCCATTCTTGTCGCACATGTTCCAGACAATAAATAATTTTATGTCATTTATTTCATTTCATTTGATCTTTAACAAATTATTTTTTTTTTGTTCTTTAAGTGCATGAGGCATACAACGCTGCCAGCAGAAAGCGACTTATGGTTATTTATCTCTTTAATCAAGCATGAATGAAGATTAGTGTAGAATGAAATATATGACTACTGTAGCTTTGTTTTATATTGTGTACAATCAATTGATCCGTGTTTACATTCCAAAGTACTGTACTTGGTGAACTCTAGTATTGAATACTGCTTAAAATCTCTGAAACCTTAACTTCTTAGTGGCAGATACTAAGAAATTTCTGTTTAAATATTAAATTAAATAGGCTTGAAAAATTTTTCTCCAGGTTGTAGAAAAAGTTTAGTCGTACCGTGGTGTGGAAAGTAATGAGTCAGTATGTGGTGGAAGATGACATCGTTTGAACGTTTAGTAGAGTGACTTGAGCAGCTGAGACAATGCCCGATTGTTGCTGCAGTGAGAGCTGCTGTAATGACAGCTTTTCACCCCCACCCCTCTCCTCCCCACTCACCCTCTCTCACCAACCCTCTCCTCCACCCATTACATGTCAGACAGGACAGTTTTCTTTTGCTCTACTGAGAGACGAAATTATCTTACTGGTTGTGTTTGAGTTGTAAGTTTTTTATGTTTTATGATTTTTGAAAACTGTAATTATTAGTTTTTTATATATCCAGACCAAAATTATTATGTTGTTTAGTAAAAATTCAGATCATTAATGACATTTTGTACTTTTTCACCTCATTGAGTTTTACTATAACATATAACATTTTTTAAATATTTGCTGTGTTCAATTTTTTGTTATGCCTCACATTATAGGCTTGGCTTGAATACATAATAGAAGTGAGCATAAATTCAAAATTCAGCCATAAAATGTGGTAAATCTCTATAGTTGAATTTACCATCTACTTGGACAAATAAATTTAATTTTGAATATAGTAATTTACCTAAGGTTGAGATTAACTACTGAGACATTATGTTAAGTTATCAAAAAGTAAAGTTATTTGTTAGATATCTAAAATTGATTCTGAATAAAAAAGTTACATAATTCAATGACAAATTCATGACAAATAAATTGCACAATTTATTTGGATACTGGAATGGTGGCGTGTCCTGTAATCCAGCTACTTTTAGGTCACCAATTATGGATAGTTATGTGCGGTGGTCGATGGATGTGATATTTTCTTGTGTAGATTAATGTCCAAAACTATGGAATACTACGTTCATTTACAATGATTACCTTATAAATAGAACAGTTCATAATGTAGAGGCAAAATTATGATTGTGACCCCACGTTAAACTGTAGATCTCTTAGATACCACTGGCTGTTGGGCTATTAATTTACAGTCCTGTCTGAGGAACATGTCAGCCTTAGTCAACAACAAGAGTAAAAGATTATGCCACAATAATCTTACACTCATTTCTCTTTCATTCTTGGCTCAAACTACTTACGTGATAGGTAACCTGAGAGTCCTACGAGGTCCCCACGAGAGATAATAATAATAAGTGTATAAAGTGTTGTATAATTTTTTTGACATTTATTAAAACATTTCATAATTATTAATTAAGTGTTACCCAATAAAATGTGTTATCCTTTGGCAGTTAAGACTTATTTTATTTTACTGTAATATATCCATAATAATTATCCAAATAAAATTTATTATTTGTTACCTCTAAACAAAACTTATCAGATTGATTATAAAATTCCAAGTTAATAAAACAAAGTTGATAAAATTGTATTTTTTAAACATTTTATTACAAATATGAGAGATTTATATCAAGCAGGTGATTAAGATTCCCAATGTGCTAAGCTCCTACCTGCAGTTCCTGGCTGGACACTCTAAAATGACACCATAACACCCAATGGTAAATATTGCGAACTGGACGTCAGCCAACAAGTACTTCTGTATTTGAAACTACCTCTGGCCCTACTTATGTGTCCTATGTTGATCTTGTTCATTGTTATACCAACAAAATTTTCATTGGGCTATAGATGTATTAGATTGCTTAAAATACGGAGAAAAATACTCTTAGGTCTTTTGATACTTTTAGGTATTTGATATTCTTATAAGGCTCTATTAACAATAATTCTTAATTTAGAATAATTTTGTATTTTTTTACATAGAATGTAAGATATTTTGTTACATCAAAAAAATTAATTAAATAGTAATCAAAAGATTGGAAAATTGTGTAGAAATTTTGAAACTGTAATCTTCTCAATTTGTATTTGTTTATTGTTATTTTTTATAGTTGTTGTAAAGAAGTACTAAAAACATGTCATTACCTTGAATTACATATAATTTGGCTTTTGTGAACATCGCGAAGGAAGGGGTTAATAAGAATCAATACATTTTCTGTATTTTAATTGGGAGGTAGTTGTTCACAATATTTAAGATAATGGATCATTTGTGTAGAGTGA
This sequence comes from Nephotettix cincticeps, assembly GCA_023375725.1. Lineage (NCBI taxonomy): Eukaryota > Metazoa > Arthropoda > Insecta > Hemiptera > Cicadellidae > Nephotettix > Nephotettix cincticeps. The sequence goes on from CM041791.1 coordinate 30,103,344, forward strand.
AGTAATGTTTTTGGATGAATCGTTCATCATAGAGAGATGTAACATAGGCTGGCCTCAATATGAAACCCAATGTGGGTGGAGGTGGACAAGCTGAATGGGAGCATTTCTGTAGAGCAGATTTTGCTGTTGACCCAATTCCTCAAGAAACTCAATAGTTTCATTACCTCTTTAAAAGATTTAATTTGAACATTTTTGCCTTCAGGATTGAGATTTGACTAAATTAAAAGGTTGCAGTACCTTCAATCCAATAGTCCAATAGAGAACAAAGTATTCCCATTATCAAGCATACATTTGTCCTTAAGTCACTTCAGAACATGTCTGTAATTCTTGTGTAAATAAATAACACATTTTCACAATAAACTCTTAACACGTTCACTCCGAAAATTTTTTCCCGATTTTTTAAGTTTTTGGAAACACCGACGTGTACCACCGGTGGTACACCCAGTGATTCTCAAAACTCCGAAGTGCGCCACCGGTGGGCACCGTTACTATGGCGATTGCACGCTATAAATTGGCATTCCGGAGTCTTTTTTAATGGTTTAACCATGTATTCGTGGTTGTAGAAGGCACACAAAATATGTGTACGGTGGTACATGAACCAAATTTAGGTTACAATACAAATAAAACACCAAGTTACTATTATTATAAACAAATTTTTGTTTTTTTGAAAAGTCTATTGTAATTTGAACACGTACTTACTTTTGACTTAAATTTAATTCGCGCGCCACCGGTGGACCCGTCAGAGCGAACGTGTTAACAGATGAATTTAACATTCAAAATAATTGACTGGCAACATACAAAAAGTTTAAACACTTGGCAACGCAGATGACTAACGGCTTGACTAGCCGATACCTGTTTGACGGTTTTGACATTGGAGTGGGGGAAACAGTTCATTGTGCTTATTTGACGTTCCACTAACAATACCTTCGATCCTGTCAAATAATATTTTGGAGCCAAAATTTAATTTTTCATTGAGCACATTATCAGAAGACTATTTTACCGCTCTATAGGCATTCATCAGGGGGCCTTTCTTACATTTATGTAGGATGTGGAGATTTTCTCTGCAGCTGCTCACATTCATCTTTCATTTGAGCAACTCGGATCATCTTGTGATTTTCCCAACGCACACAACTATTAGTATTGTTAGCAAGGGTTGTTGAAAACTGTATGAAGTTATGAAGTTTAATTTTAGTATTATTACATACAGAAAAAATCACGGGAGGAGAGTAAAGGAGCGGGAAGTGGTGTGGAGATCATGGTGAATGAGCCGTACTTGGACGGGCCTGGGGGACAGGGGCAGTACACCCACAAGATCTACCATGTCGGCAGCCATCTACCAGGTGAGACAGTTCTACCAGTAATGAGCTTTTTTAGTTTTACTTTCATTATTATTACACTATCACTACCAGTGTAATGGTCTGCGATTCCAACCATTTGTCTACACACAAATAGAAACACTTACCTCGGTCAATAAACCATTGTAAGTGAGGTTCCCAGTGAGGTCACCAATCCGAAATGACCCCGAGGTACTTCAACTGGTTCTACAGATCAAAAACATCCACCTGAATTCAAGTATACATTTTGTGCTGTGGTAGTATCTAGCAAATATGTCAATGTCATTTGCCTAATTTAACTCTCTAGATCTTTTAATTTTCATTCAATGTACATCTGAGTGTAAAGAAAGTTGATCAGAACAACTTCAACTAAAAAAATGTAGTCAAATCTAACTATTTTTCTGTTTGTATTTACATGTTAATCATGAGAGCAGACAAGTTTTATTTAGCCCAAAACTCTTATAGACCAAAAAAGTAACATTGAACAAACGTTATACTGAGGCGAGGAGGATGAATAATGTAATTAACAATCACAAAACAACAGGCTTGCATGACTGCTGTGATGAGATGTGACCATTAGAATAGTCCTTTTATTGGAGATTACAAGGAGGATTGTGATGTTGGGATTGGCATAGGGACCATATAGAGGTACCACAGGTTCAACATGACTCACTTGGGTCGTAAGTTAAAGTTTGGACTCTTTCACCAGTGGTTTTATTTTTTGCATTCCTAATTTTTAACATTGAGGTAGTATGATGCAATTCAGATTATTTTAAGTGCTTGAGATCTAGATGGTGTGTTTGTCAGGCTGGATCAAGTCACTGCTGCCCAAGTCTGCACTCAGTGTAGAGGAGGAGGCTTGGAATGCGTACCCGTACACCAAGACTCGCTTCACCTGCCCGTTTGTGGAGAAGTTCTCCCTAGAGATCGAGACCAAGTACCTCCCTGACAACGGAAACCAGGAGAACGTCTTCCAGCTTAGTGGTAGTGAACTGCGTAACAGGATCATTGGTTAGTCTTTTTGTCCCATTAGACTAATCATTAAATGTAAATTAATGATACTTATAAACCAACACATACTTCCTCTCTAACAGTAACTAGAAAAATATATATGTTTATTGAAATTATCTCATTGTTAAATACTTATTACAATTTAACAAATTTATTATTAAACCTGTAAAAAGTAATGACTTTTTAAAATGTCACTATTTAAGAGCTGGTAAAGAGTAAGAGGAAAAAAAATCAAATCACACCTCAAAGGAGTAAAATATTTTTCACTAACTTTTATTGCAGCTTACTGTAAATATAGTAAAAAAATGTATTAAGTTCAAAATACCTGTTAGTGCTTCGGGCATTCGCTGACAAATGAAATGTTGGAAGTCATTCAGACGTACTCAGGTTTGAATCCTGACCATGAGCAATCCCTAGTAACCTTTCCAATGAGTGGTAAAGTGGTGGGAGGCACTAACTTAAAGAAACAAGAAAGGCTTGGGTGGAAGTTGACAGCATTTGTAGGCTTTTCAGTAAAAACGTGTTTTGCTTTTATAGACAGTGGTTATAAAAGGGGGGTCACGATTAATTAAAAAAAATTTAATTAACATAATGAGATGGGCATAGTCCGTTTTTAGACCGGCATGGATTAATAACTAGTAACTAGGCCCAATGTCCTCTGTCTGTGGTGCAGATGTGATAGACGTAGTCAAGGACCAGCTGTATGGCGGGGACTACGTGAGAGAGGAGGATCCCACCATCTACCAGAGCCAGAAGACCAAACGTGGCCCCCTCACTGAGAACTGGCTGCAGGACTACTGGAACGAGTGCAAGGTACATGAGAAAAAATTAAATGTAATAAACTTCATAAATAGAGAATTGTTTAAGTCATAATTGAAAAAATCTCTGTAGCAGGAAAATTCCATACCTAAGTTCATACAATATTTTCTGGTTTTGTTCCGATGTTCGGAGGAGTACAGGCCTCAGTGTGTCGGCGACAAAGAACGAGGAGGATGCTCACTACCGCCGCAACGTACGGGGATTCAGGTTGTTCCCCCAGTACCGCCATAGATTGAAGCACATCCTCTACGGCAGTGCCGTTCTGTTCGAACTGTTGAGACGGGCGAACAGCAACGCAGTGTCGACTACATGGAAAAGGTTCAACGAGCCTCAGACGGCGGACGGTGAAGGATCGTGTCTGTACTGGCAATGCTATTTCGCTTGCCCGTCGAATTTCGGTTACTTAATTGACAAACAAGTAGATGAACAAAAATCAAACAGAAAAGATCTCGCCACGTAACGCTGCTAAGGTCGTCGTCCCGATAAATCTACATAGGTACATAGCGGTCGATCCTGAGGCCCTTGAACCATTGGTCACATGCTCCGAGTACGGTGCAAGTGGGTTCGTATTTAGAAGGTTGACGGCGGGACGTGTGTACTACGAGATTGGAGAGAAGTGGCAGGAGTAAAGGGGAGGAAAAACCGCATCTGTAGATAAACACACGCGAGACTGTGAAAATGGAATGGAAGACTACAGTTCGAAGCACGGCGACTCCATCACGCTTCGAGACTATATAGCGATGTATGAAAACCACAAACTGGCGCAGTTGCGATTCAAAAAGTACTCGCGCCGAAAAAAAGATTTACGTTCAGTGTGGTGAAAGAGTTTTTCCTGGAAATGAGCATGACGATATTGTACGGCACGAGTTACAAGTTCATGAACCACACAACGTTCAGAGGCCACTGCAAGTTCTCCCACGACTCGCTGCTACGTGTGTTGAAAAGAAGCGGCAGGACGGTGATACTGGCGAATGAGGCCTACACCACAAAAAAATTCTACCGTTGTTGAGGCGGCTCCGATGTCATCGTGAGTCTTTCGTCGGATCGTTACGTACATTGTCCAGTGTGTTGTTGCAGAGTAAACGGGGACAACAACGGATCCGCTAACATATTGCTGGAAACAACCGGCAGATGGATACTCGAAAATAACAGTTAGTCGTCTCCTCCCACGGTCGGGTCATCGTCGTGTAGAGGTGGCACAGACTCTCTGACATAAGGTCGAGAGTCGTATCCCCGAGAAGGCTTGTCTTGCATTCAAAGGGTTAATATAAAAATATATATATAGAAATATAAAAACTGTGTACTCTAAAACATAACTTTAATCATAGTTTTAATTTTATATCTTTTTAAATATTGGATTCAGAAAAAATACTTTTAAACAGAAGTCGTAGAGAAACTAGTGTTGAGAACTAATTGTAAAGAACCTGGAATAATATAAAGAAAACTCCAGGAGGATTGTGTAAGTAAAATAGACCTATGGCCAATAAAGCAAACCTCTATTACACCCAGGAAAGGGGGTGGGGGAAAACTCTTGGGGGGGAAGTGGGTACCTTTCGGAAAAACATGTCTTATGCTATCACAATATAGCAAATCCAGATTTTCACCAATTAATTGAGATAAAAAAAAACTTTTATTCATTTGGCTCACTGTCAAACATTACACATTCATCTAAAAATACATACTATCAATTGAACTTAACTAATATTTGTGTACAGGGAAAGTCAATGCCTCTTCCTAATGGAAAATCACTCATGTGTGCCTACAAACTGTGCAAGGTTGAATTCAGATATTGGGGAATGCAGACCAAACTAGAAAAATTCATTCATGATGTGGGTAAGTGATCTGAAATATTTTGAATAGTTTTCATTGATTGAGAATTTAATTGTGTATGTCTTTATCTTTGGTTACTTGTTTTTTGACTGTGTAACAAATACTGATCATTAAACCTTTGAAAATCGGTCAGTTTTTTAGAGGTGTTTATCTTCATTGTAGTTTTTTAAGTACTCATAATTCTCTAACGAAAGTTGTGAGCTTTTCCAAAATATATTTGCAGCCATAAAAAATAAGAATCTATATTTTAATAAGTTGGTGATTGTTTTCATAGTCAATATTTCAGTAGAAAATTTTAAAAAACAATTTAAAGTTTTATAATTCTATTTTGGCTGTGTGTTCTTATTTGGTACTAGTACTGTACATTTACTAACACTAAATAAAATTAGGTTTCATTTTGCATTTAATTAAAACTAGCCATAGATAGGCTCCTAAAGATAGATTTTGGTCAGGAATAAAATCAAATTTTGCTTATATAGTTTTTCATAGATTTTTAGGGCATAACAATTATTTAAACAATAATTTAAAAGCCTTGAGCCGTTTTAACTATGAAATCTATGAAACAAGTAATGAATACTCCAATTTCAAAGGAAAATTTTAGGTAAGTTTGTTTTAAGAAAGTTAATCTCTGTGTTATATTGTTGGTAGCTCTGAGAAAGACCATGCTAAGGGCTCACAGACAAGCATGGGCCTGGCAGGATGAGTGGTATGGACTGACCATGGAGGACATCAGGCAGATTGAGAAACAAACACAGGAAGCTCTGAAAGCAACCATGGCTGGTAAATTAAATTAATTTATTGAAAGCATTTCTGTACTTTCCGTTGATAAGCACTGCTTAGCTGATCCACATCTGCCCATTTACAAATTAACGTTTATGTCTAACGTATTGAAAATTAGACTGTTCGTTCTTAATTTGTTGCCTGATGATTTACTTCCTAACTAATATGATTTCTTCAACTTAATGGTTTGCTTCATTTTGTGCCAATTCTTATTGAGCAACTTAAATATGACTGTCACTTTTAGTATATAGTAGACAGTAGCCAATAAGCTTTAACATACCCGTGGAGAATAGTTCATGCATCAAATGTAATACAAATATACACTACACCAGGCTATTGTATTCTTCAGGAATTCTCTTTCTGTAAGGAAAGGCTTTTCCAGGAGCCACAGAGTCAATTATCTTACGAGGCACTGCAGTTCTAGAGGTTCTAGGTGCCCAGGAAGGTAGTTGAAGAAAAGGGTGCCTTTGTAGGAGAGCTTTGTCTTGAGGTGGTGTTGTGGTAGGGAGTCTGATGTGTGTCTTGCTTGTATTGTGCTGGTGGTGTAAGTCTTGGTTTCTTGGCTGGTCTGTGGTTACTGCATGTATAATTACTTCTCGAATATACAAGGAAGTCAAAGATTTTTAGGTGTTTAAAATGTTTTCTGCAGGTGTCTTCAAGATATTTGCTAAGCACCCAATTGTTCTTTTTTGTTGCACTAACACTTTTTTCATGTTAGTGTCGAGTGCATTGAAAAACTAAAATTAGATAGGGTAAAGTTACTCCCTGATTAAGAGTAATGCCTAATGGTGAAGAGTAATAATATGTCTGCTGGACTGTAAAGCCACTTGAAAACTCATGGTCAGAACATTATAATCTCACTTCAGGAAGGCTGATTTAAAGAGTTAAAGTTTAGAAGAGTTTAAAAGAGTTAAAGTAATCATTGAACATTTTTCAATGATTTTTTTTTTCATTGAAAGGAGCCTCTATGAACTACTCTAGGATGTTTGTTATATTTTATTTTAATGCTTAAAGTTTTTGGGAAATATTGAGGCAAGTCATTGACTCTTATGTATTTCTAAAGATAAAATGTCAATTTTATTCTGTGTATCCAACAATCTACTTTTTGTCAGGACTAGGCTGTTTACTAAGATGTCTGTTTTTCCAGGAATGGAGGATGGGGAAGGGGGAGGTAAGGATGAGGGGGAGGGGGCGACTCCTACCACCAACAAGTCTCTGGCGGTAACGCTGGGTAGCATAGAGAAGACGGAGCCTGAAGTAGCGAGCCCAGTCACCAGTCATCGGGAGAGTAGGGTCAACAACACCAGTAGTGACGTCAGTCCGGATGACTCGCCGTCTGATGTTATGCACAGGTACCTAAAAAATATTTAACAATAAATGTTCGTAGTATTTCCCAAAGCTACCTTGAGTTAGCTAGTTATAATCATATATATATATCTTGAGAACATTTAAAAATTATAATTAGAACATTTAATTTATGATTTAGCCTTGTGCGGTTTATAATTGTGCAGGTAGGTCTAATTCATTATCCTCTGCTTAACTTATTCCTCCCTCACAGAGAGCTGCCAGAGACGCGCAAGGCCCAGTGGACAAGGAGCAACTCAAAAGCACACTTGTCTCCGACGACGGCACAGAGCTTTGACATCGCAACTGCATCATGGCGTATGGAGAGCATTGTTCGTGACTCTGATGATGACAGTTGTGATGATGAAGATGAATTCTTTGATTGTCAGGGTGAGTTGAATTAATTTTAAACTTTAAACCCTCAATTTAGCTATTTCATAGTGGTCAAAATATTTTAAATTTTTGAAATTTTCTTCAGGAAATATTGATTAAGTTGTTAAAGTTATTTTTTGAGCGATAATTCTCATGGTTTTGATAGAAATATATATATTTCAACATAATCATAGAAAATAGCTGTCAAATCTTTTTAGGCATACTAAAGTCCTGAAATACCTACTGGAATCTGTATTAACCTCTATAGCAAAAACTCACTTATCAGAACTGTTTTTCAATATGTTAGTACCAAATTTTACATAAAATTTTGTCATCTATGGATGTATATAGATTTCATAATAGTGTAAAATTTCAACAGCTGTTTGCTGTTTTTAAACCTTAAATTAAAAAGGTGTTTAGAATATGTTTTGCATCTATAATAAAGAGAACTAATAACAAAAGTATACATATAACAAATTGCCTCCACCTCCTCTTGCTTCAGACTCTGTTAACTCTAATATTTTGTTAGTAGTACCTCCATGACATTCTAAACAAAGACCATTAACCATTTATCTTGTACTCACAGTTAGTTTTCACACATAAAGGTTATCATTTTTCACCACTATAGTAGCAATAAATATCACACAGCCTTGTAATTAGTATTTTGTCCTGAAAACCAAATCCCTTAGTAAGTTGAAAGGTCTGTAGTTTGATTTTCCCATTTAGAAAAACAATTATTTGTAATAACTCATTCCCTAAATAGTAGCAGTGACCCTCTCCTCTTAAAACTTGAACAAGTTGTAAATAGTGCAGATCATTATTTTGTTTGAAGTTGTAGAAACTAACAAAAACACACATTAAAACGTGATGTGTTGGTTTGTTCAGCATGGTGTGTGTATTTTACTGTAGTAGATTCTATTTTTAATTTATAAATAATGTGATATTTTTAGTTGAGCGATTTTTTTGATAAATATTTGCCATAGATTACAATAATTTGCTTTGAAATTTTCTTTAAAAAAATATTTTTACTGTACTATTTTTACTTTATTATAACTATTAAATATACCTGTAGTTTGACTTTTTTATTAAAAAATACTTCCTGTGTTGAATAATGGAAGGAGTAAATTTGATATCCCTTTATAACTTGTTTGTAACTTTATGTTAAATTTGATTTTTTCAAAGCTTTTGCGACTCAAACTCGTCATATTATGTTCTTTTGGATTTATAAACTGTTAGGGAGCTTAAGTAATAAAAATCTGGTACATTCATATTAATGTGTTTATTTGCTAAAATGCAATCCTTCAGTTATTTTACTATAAATACTTGGAAATCAATACCGATACTTTAAAATACCATACATATTTTGGTGAAAAAATTTGTAAGATAAATTGCCTATTGAGTCCATGACTGTTCATGGACTTTGGAAATTTGACTCTTTTACCCACCAGAAGCTACTACAGAGGTATTTTATGATGAGGATGTCAATTTAATTGTAGTGTTAGGGTAAAGTTTTCGCTCTTACCCTGCAAAGATTTTAAGGGAAGTTTATTTTTATAAGCCAAATTTGAGAGTAGACTTTATCAAAACATTAAGTTAGAAAAATTGTCAGTGGTTAAGCTAAGTGTTTTGAAGTTTTATACCCTTAATTTAAGAATTTAAAGTCAAGTTTTCTTTTATGTTATAAATCTACTAAACAAAATAATGTCTAATATTTAAAAATACAACAATCACTGGTTTTAACTTTTGCATGTTTATAGTAGTTGTCATTTTGGCTACAAGATTCATAGCTAATACATTTAAGAACATTTTGGATTAAATACTATATATTATAACATAAAACAATGTAATAATTATAATATGCCATTGGTTTTTCATTATTATGTGTTAAAATTTTACATAGCCACTTTATACCCACCTTACCTTAGCAAGTTTAGCATTTGCTTAAAATACTGTAATGATTGTGAAATATGATTGTAATGTAAAACTCATTTATTCTTCCTTATTTTAAAGGCCTATGGTGTTAAAGTTTAGAGTAAACTCTCATCATAAACCCTGTCTAGACTATTAGGTATACATTCCCTAAAAGGAAATCCCGTTTAGGTCATTAAAATTATGCGATTTATAAGCCTGAAGAACATTATAGAAATCAAAGGAGTGTTCTATGCTCCTTTCTCTTTTAAAAACTGGTTATCATATGAAAAAATTCTGCTATCCCTTCAAAAAGGCTGAAGATTTAATTAGTTAATCAATTTCACCAAATTCAAATTTCACAAAAATATATCTGATTCTAAAAAATAAGCTTATTATCAAACTTGGATATTTTCAAAATCATAAAGCTATGGGTCTTGATGCTAAGAGACTTAGATGTGCGCTAGACGCTCTCATTGTTTCTCTTGATGCCAAGAGACTTGGATGTGCGCTAGACGCTCTCATTGTTTCTCTTGATGCCAAGAGACTTGGATGTGCGCTAGACGCTCTCATTGTTTCTCTTGATGCCAAGAGACTTGGATGTGCGCTAGACGCTCTCATTGTTTCTCTTGATGCCAAGAGACTTGGATGTGCGCTAGACGCTCTCATTGTTTCTCTTGATGCCAAGAGACTTGGATGTGCGCTAGACGCTCTCATTGTTTCTCTTGATGCCAAGAGACTTGGATGTGCGCTAGACGCTCTCATTGTTTCTCTTGATGCCAAGAGACTTGGATGTGCGCTAGACGCTCTCATTGTTTCTCTTGATGCCAAGAGACTTGGATGTGCGCTAGACGCTCTCATTGTTTCTCTTGATGCCAAGAGACTTGGATGTGCACTAGACGCTCTCATTGTTTCTTTTTTCTCAGGGTTTGTAATCCCTGCCATTAAGGGTACGTTTCTCTCTCTCTTTTTCACAAACCCCTGCTTGTAGCTACTCGTAGGTCCTTAGTTTATATTTAGGACTCTTGGACAGTTTGAAAATGTGCCAGAGATCTATTATACTTTGACAAACTTAATTATTAAGAGGTATTTGAGTTTTTACTTAAATATCTCTGTAACTCAGTAATCATTTCTATTATTATCAAGATGCATATTCCGATTTATACATGATGTGAGTTCAAATTAGTTTTATATCTGTTGGATGAAATTTTCCTTCATTTTAGAAGTTCCAAAGCCACATTCAGAATTTTTATTAATATTTTTCAAATACAAAGCTAATCTATTTTCAATGTCCTTTTTAGTTTTAGGAAGTTGCCAATAGGAAGTTAGGCTATTAACTCTTCACTAGGGGTGTCAAGGAAGTGACCTCTTGAGTCATAGGTTTTTAGGCTTTTTAATTATTTTTTGTACCTATCTCCACTGCTGGTGACGTACCTCTTTCCTAGAATTGACATTGACCATTTATGAGCCCCAAATTCTCTTTAGATGAAAATTTACAACAAAAATGTATGTAAAACGTTTTTTGTTGTAATACTTGGGTCTAATGTCTATAAACAATTTTATAGCTAACTCCTAATTTTCAAATATATATTATAGTTGTAAAAGTAATAAATTATAATATTTGTATTTTTTAAATATAACTACCGGTACTTATCTTTATGTTTCATTATGATTTCAGTTTATTTATAACTATTGGACTTTAATATAATTTTAAAAATATATCTGATTACTGATAATGGTTTTTATAAGTATAAAGTATGTAATTTAAAAAATTGTTCTATCATAAATGTACTGTTTTTGCATAACCAGGTAACTTCCGTAAGCCGACAGAGGTCTAATTATATTTACTTCTACTACCAATTCAAATTATTTCAAAATTTTAATATTGCCCTGATTCCTTTTTCTAAGTAACTTTTAAAGCTACTGTTTTATTCAAAAAATATAAGCTGGTATTAAGTAGGGTATACAGTCTAAAATTAACTCTTGGCATTCATTCATAGTTTTATCGCTACTAACACCCAGCAGATAAAGTCATAAATATATTTATGAAAAATTTGTAGGAAATGATAATGTAAATTCATTAAAAAAGAATTAAAATGATGTATAATTTTTAAGATCAGGACTACTTTCTCGTGATATTTCCTTATTTTCCACATAATATAAGCATTTGTTACCGGCATGTAAATTTTTGTCACATTTTCAGTCCAAGATTTAGACGCCCTATTGCTAGTAGTGCTCACTGTTTAGTGCATCTGTTTTATAATACAGTATCTAGGTGTTGGTGTTAGTGATTTACATATGATCATCGTAGTACTGTTTTAATTCACTCCATGCTTAGATTTTCGTATTTTCAATTATTTATAGTTTATTACTAAATACTATTTTTTGTTGGTTTTATTACTAAGAGTAAATAAAAAGTTTTCTTTGTATTGATAAAGTTTTTAGTAGACTTTTTAAATAAATAAGCCCTTTTCAGCTCTACTTTTGATCGCAATTTCATATTAATAGAATGTAAAATGTAATAATTTATTATTTATACAAGATTCAGTTATTTAATTGTTTTTTTTTTCTTTAGTTGATCCCAAACCTTTCTCAATGAGACCGTTTAGAAACTTCATCTGGTTAAGAGAAATAGCCATCTGGTTTGTTGAATGGACATAAAAATGAATGTATGTGTACTGTTAGATCTGATTTCATGAAAATCTAATTTTTTATTATTGATGGATGAACGAAGTGAGAACATCTGTGAATCATAATGGATGGTTGTGGTTAGTGGAGTCAAACTGTCAATGGTGTGTCAATGGGTATGTGTTTACGTGTAATATGATATAACGGAAGGATGGTTCTAGGATCAGGTTGACACTTGCAATGTACGTTCTTCAACACCCTAAATATCTGAGTTTAAAAGCCAGGCGAATCAGTATATCCAAAGGGAAGTTTAGAAGGGAAGTTTTACTCTAAAATGTGGTTTTACAGGTTTTCACATCTAATTTATTAAACAATTAAATTTTTATTTCAATTATTGAAATCAGCTCAAAAACAAACAATTTAGTAATTTCTTTGCTCTATGTTACTGAAATATAGAAACTAGTAAACACAGAAGGTTGCATTTAGGTGCCCCAAGGTACCTAAGGTAGGTTGTATTCAACGATATATACTCCTGGATTGCGCTGAGACAGATTCGCGGTCTGTGTAAAGGAGGTACGCGAGGCCAAAAAGAGCGAATCTAACAGAGCGCTTGATCTCATTGTCACGCTTGTTTACAGCACTGGAAATATATAACTCAATTTAAACTTATATATTTGTAATCTGCATGAAATTCCAAATGTAACAAAAAAAGCTAAAAACTTTAGGAGTAGCAAGCATTTTAAATTTAACTACAACATAAAAATAATTATGTATCTCTTCTTAAAATATTAAATATTAACAAAAAAACACAAACATGCCCCCCTTAACTATACAATTGTAAAAGAAGCAAAACAGGTGCCCACTGGAATCCCAATTAAGCCTACAAATGCCGTCAATTTCCACCCAAGCCCATCACCGTTTATTTAAGGTGAGCTTCCCTCCACTATACCCCCACACATTTGCAAAAAACCAAATTCGGATTGCTCATGGTCGGGATTTGAACCCCAGCACTTTCGAATAGCTTCCAACGTTTCAATCATCAGTATAACGTCGTAACCACTGTGCATAGTCGGAGAAAGCGCTTACTTGGTAGTGGCAAAACAGTGAACTGTATCAAAAATTCCTGTATTAGCTCCAAGAGGGCAACGGTGTCTATCAAGTTCACTAAATTGACGACAGATGCCTCTACCTGCCACGTCTTATTGAATTTGTAAATGTGTCATGAATTACGACTTTACCTCTTCTAAGGTTAAAGGTATTGCTGAGTTTTTATTTGTTCATACAGACCCAAAAAATAATAGTAATAATGCTATAGACAAAAACAACAAAACTGATGTAAACTTAAAAATGTGCTTATTTTGACTACAACCTTTTAAATTTAACTACAACATGAAAATAATTATGTATCTCTTCTTAAAATATTAAATATTAACAAAAAAACACAACGGCCGTTGCTTGGGGACTATTCAAGATAACTAAACGATTTAAACGCCAAATAGAAGAGAAAAGAACTAAGTTTTTTTCATACCTTAATATGTTTCGATGTGAGCTCCATTTGTTGCTCTGCATACATCGAAGCGATATTCGATTTCTCGCCAAGTGTTGTGAAGCATCTCTGGTGTCACAGTTGCGATCGCATCCGAAATTCGCGAACGAAGATGTTGCAAATCACGAATTTTCTCAGCATAGACAATGTTCTTTACGTATCCCCACAAAAAAAATCCAAAGGGGTCAAATCAGGACTCCTGGGAGGCCAGGGAATAGACGCACCCCTGCCTATCCAACCATTTGGAAACCTGTTGTTAAGTGTGTCGCGCACTTCCCGACGGTAATGAGGCGGAGCGCCGCCCTGCATCAAAATGACTCGTTCACCGGCTTGTTCTTCAATTTCTTCAATTTGAGCGACAGTTCACTAAATTGACGACAGATGCCTCTACCAGCCACGTCTTATTGAATTTGTAAATGTGTCGTGAATTACGACTTTACCTCTTCTAAGGTTAAAGGTATTGCTGAGTTTTTATTTGTTCATACAGACCCAAAAAATAATAGTAATAATGCTATAGACAAAAACAACAAAACTGATGTAAACTTAAAAATGTGCTTATTTTGACTTTGTCCATCCCATTACTCGAATATTTTACGTACTTTTAGTAATCCTTTTATTAGTTCACTCTAATATAGTGTCAATAATAATGGTTTACAACCTTAAAAAATGTTATAACAAAATTAAACTGTAGTTGCATTTTGTTGCTTAATCTCAGTATACCTGAAAACTAAATATTTTACTTAAACTTTCCCATTGATATGGTGATTATTATGTGTTAAACATTTTTTATTAGATGATACATTATACATACATCTTTTTGTCTACTTAAAATATAAATACGATATGGGTTATCCTTCCAAATAAAGTTATTTTTAATCGTTATTAGAATTATATTTGGAGGTTGCTCTTATTGTCTATTTTGTTTAGAAGATTCTGCTTCTTTGGCCAAATGGAGTTCTTTAAATCTCCTAACAGAAGAAGATGATTCAACCTCACCATCTGTCCTTGTTGAAAAACAAGGTAATATAATAACTATAAACAACTAAAATTTATTTTTGTATTCCTACATTTCATTTTTGTTATAATTTAGTTGTTATTCTTTTAAAGAAATGTATAACTAATTGCAGCTTTATATTCACTACATTACATTACCTACTGAAATGACGACCTACCCAGGTGGGTATTTTAAGTGTAGTTAGAAACAAGTGTGTGATGATTATGGCGTAATCTTGTAATACTGTTACTGACTAAGGCTGTTATGATCCTTAGACAGGATTTAACGTGGGATCCAAACCACAATTTTGCCTCTGAATGATAATACTTGCCTAATAATGAGGATGGTATCTCTGGATTAATATAGTATTCAATAGTTTGGATATTAATTCCCACCAGGAAATATCTAATCTACTGGCCATTGCTTATTATAAGTATTCAAAATATTGTCCTGAAAGTAGCTGGATTACAGGACACCCCTCAGCCTCAGTTGATTTATTTATTTATTTACAATTCAGTCGTTCACAAAAGAGAATAAAATACAATAATACTAAAAATTTTTATGAAAAATCAAAAGAAGATATACTCTCATATAACAAAATTTAAAAAAATATATTGTTATACCTGTAACAGAACTAGTGTGGTAAATCATTCTCCTTAAAGTCATTCTGATAGTTTGATGTCTATAACTTGTTTGTTCAGCTCATGACGACAGCATATTCTGTGGAACGTACCTGAAACGGGCAGCCAGTGAAAGAGGCCGTAGTGTAGACTTCAGCTGTCCGGGTAGTCCTACTCTGCACTCGACCGCTCACCCAACCTCCTGCACCACTACTGTGCTGTTGCTCGTGCTGCATGCTGGCAGTGTACTAGGTAACTAGTTGTCTCTCTTTTATTTTTTAATTAAAAACTATTAATTTGTTAAATGCCTGGAAAGTCAGTCGACCGGTCTTTGCCACTTACAACGCTACTTGTATCATAATCCATTAACACGTTCAGTGCGATGAGCGCCGAATGGCGACCGAGCGCTGTCCAGTCACACGGTGGGCGGATGCCTATCGGAGCTTTACGCAACATTACATTTGGTGCTAAAATATCAGCTGATAGTTAATTTCATGTGTTTTTCTGCTAAATTGTGTTGTTGTTGATGAGTTTGGTTATGTTTTGATGGTGATCGTTAATAGTTTTGTGTGTATTTGTAATAGTCATATTTGTGAAAGAAAATCCAGGACCTTCAAACAGTAAAAAACAAAAAGGTGACAGGGATTGCATAAATCCATACAACCTATAATACAATACAGTTATAATGCTGTTGGTGAGATCGATCAACAGTATTATAACTCTGATGAAGATTATGTCTCATCCCATGAGCATGCTTTGGAAGATGGTGGTGGTGGTTCAATAATAATATTGAAAAACATGTACAAGGATTTCATGTTGCTCGCACGGTATATTCTGCGCAGTGGGTTTCCGCGTGCCCTACTTATTGGTTCAAGCCTTTGCCAATTAGAGCGCTTGTTGCAGTTTAGGCTTTAGCTGCTGAGCGCGCATCATCTTTCACGTCGGTAGAGCTGGAGTGTCAAGCTAAATGTGACACAATTCAGCTCTTGTCATTAAAAAGACTAAGAGATTTAGCTGCAAAAAACGTGTCAGTGGTCTCAAACAAAAACAAATATCTGATTTCTTTTGTCAGAATCCTGAATATTTTAGTCCATGTGCAGTACTGTAAGCTATAATTTACATATTGAAAGTTTTGTTTAAAGTTTCACCGTTTTTTAATTGCTTCCTCTGGTTGGTAATACTGTTTTAATACTGTTTTCTGCTATTGGCTGATTTGTGCAGCTGCCTGTTGGTGAAACGAGCTAGTCTGCCTAACCTAATCTGTTTTTCAATCGGTTAGTTTGTCTGCCGCAATTCAGGTATTCATGTTACATACAAACATATTACTGAACTCTGTAGACCCTAAATTCAAAGTTTTAATTACATCTCCATTTTTGAGCTTGGTAAAATGAAGTTTAAATCGGTTATCTGGATTATCAAGGATCAGGACACTGTCATGCATCAATTAGTCCGTATAATTGATGCTCTGCTGTACATAGATCCTGAAACTAGTCACATTCAAACAACTGTTGATTTAAAGATAGCAGGTACTCTAACCTTTAAATTAGTCAATTCTCAATCCTGGAGGCAAGGTAAATAAATAATTTATCATTTTATTATTTTTACATTGCAGATGCAAATGTAGACCTGACCGCCAAAAAGAGTGATATAACGACATTCCGTGGAGCTTTTGAGTGTGTGATTCGCTCCCACTACCCAACGCTCGTGGGCCACATCCACATCAAACTGGTATCCTGTCCGTCCATATGCACTGATAGTCTCAGTGTTCTGTCCAGGTAGGCTACTCTCTAAACCAAGCAACACTATTAGTTTCTGTACATCGACATTTTAATACACTATCTTTTACCATCATGTTCACAGTTTGAGCCCATACAGTTTCGATGTGTCTCCCTCGTGCAGTGACACTCCTCACGTAACACACGACTCGGTCCCCATTGGAGCCATTCCTCTTCTTTCCACAGCCTCACAGGAATACCACGACGCCATCAGTCGTACCATCAATGCTGCCAACCTCGCGTACCAGGACTTTCTTAAGAGCGAGGAAGGAAGAGGGTTCAATGGTCAAGTCAACTTGATTGGTGAGTTTATTTTAGTTAACACTTTCGCTAAAAGGGGCGTCAATATCCTCTCCCTGATAACGGCACCACTGCCGCAGGGTGGGAGTGGTGTGTGAGCCCAGCCTCATACTGAGAATGTTAACCTGATTGCCACGTTTTGTTGTGTTCTGACACAAATTTTGGTGCGCTTCGTCTCCATGGCGGCCACTCCTTGCTTTTGTGTTTTTGCTTTGTACTTGGTGTCGTACTTTAGCAATATACATAAAAAACAATCCCACACTCCACACTAAACTTGTTTACAATCCATTCTCTCCCTTTTATATTTTACTGTAGCTTGTAATCACTTTGGAAGTACCAGCTAATTTGTTCTTATAAAATTTGTCTTATAAATTATAAGTTATACTTTTCTTCAGAAAAAGACTTTTATAATTTTTTTTATTTTACACCATTTTTTGGCGATTAGTGAACTTCGATGTACTTATACTAAGTAATGATAATTACTAGTAGCTAGCAATGTTTAATGTTACATTAAACGAGTTTCTAAAATTTATCTGCTTAAATAGTAGTTTGTTAGTATAGCTTAAGAATTACTATCAACAAGCAAATAATATCTGGTATTAACCCTTTGAGATCGAAATGGCGAGTACAGGTCGTCGGACGCCATTTTCCCGAAAGCTTGAATGCCGACCCATACCCACCGCAATGTATGTAATGTATGTAAAACACACTCAAAGTAAACTTAAGACGAATATTTGATGTTTATATGCTTTTTATACATACATAACTAAATTAAACGATTATTTTTCTTACTTTGTGCGTTTGTTTTTGTCCTTACAATATTTATTTTCTCCGTGTACTTCTCCAAGCTTAAGGTTGTGTTTGTCATCTACTTGAAGTGATTGATGTCGTTGTAATAAAGGTTAGTTTTATGCAATGTTTACTTGTATCAGTGTTTCTATTGTTAATGAAATGTCAAATATAGTTACAGGTGAAGAAATAGATTAATTATTATTGAATGTTGATTATGATAGTGATGTTTGTGGAGTAAGTGTTGGCAATGTTTTCTTAGTAATATTAGGGGCTCTCCCCTTCAAGCTACATTATATATTTATTTTTTATATTTTGTGATCATAGCCAAATACAAAAATGGACAACAGCCCTTCTCAGCCTTGTCATTGATACTAAAAATATTAAAATGGCTTTTATCACCTTACAGAAATTGTTACTTGTTTAAACATTTTACTATTTTTTCTGCCACAGGTGATTCCATGGGATCTATCCTAGCTTATGATGCTCTATGTAGATCCAACTCAGACACGCTATCAAAACAAGAGATAGATAACATACTAGATGCTGAAATCACTGGTGAGCCACTGCTTATCAATCATTACTGTAACTATTCCTTTAATAAGATAATTCAAAGTACCGGGAGACAAAGCTTTGTTCAAATAGAATAAAACACGTATTATATAAGTTAATTAGCTAATTTGTAACGTATAAGATTTATTGTTTAAAACTTTGTTCCAAATCTGGTCTTGGGTGTTAGTAGGATTTGTTCACTGTAAAGTCACTTTCAGGCTGTTTCGATGTACAGTAATTATCAATCCTAAAAATTATTCTCAAAACATTTAATACTAAAAACATTCAAATAAACACCAATTGCTTTATTGTATGAAGAACTAAATAATAATAATGATTGCCATCAATATTAATATAAACATTTTATTACTAACTTGTATAAAGTCTGAACAAAAATTTTGCGTACCTGGTTGGGGATCGATCTCATTACCTTTTGCGCCTGGATCCTCTGCGCTATCTCTGAGCTGCGGCGTTGAATAACCTTAGATGTCATTTAGGGTGTTTTAGCCATTCCCAATTATTGGAGGTGATCATATATAATTTTATCCCTACGATTATAATTAGCCTGTAGTCAACCGATTGTGATAGATATCGAAAGAGGATAGAAAAGCAAAAAGGAAATTTAATTTACACCAATTAGTTTGTTAAATTGGCTCATTTATGCAATACAATAAATAAGTTTTCTATCAAAACACAAAAGATTTTGGAAATACTTTTCTCTGCTTTAATTTTGCACAGTTATTTCACTCTTTTGTTTTTACAAATTGTTTACTAATTTGATAATATTTCATTTATCTCACACATAAAATAAATACTTATGCAAAACCTTTATTCACATCCTACATGGTGGCGTCGTCCTGTAATACAGCTACTCTCGAATGTGGATAGCTGTGAGCAATGGTCGGTGGGGGTAGTGTTCTCTTGTGTGGATTAATGTCCGCACTACCGAATACTAAGTTAATCCGCAGAAAAAATCTACATAATTAGACCAGTTCGTAATTCAGAGGCAGTGGTTCGGACTCCACATTAAACCCCCTCAGTCCCTTAGGTGTCATTGACTGTTGTGTAGTTTCAGGCAAGACCGGTTTATCTGGATTAATGTGGCGAAGTCTGAATCCAGATATCCGAAAACTTGGGTAATCTTGAAATAAAACAAGATAAAGAGGCCCACGTCGCATAGACAATGATTGTAAATAGCACCTGCAATGTTAGTGCTGCAAACTGCATATAACTAACATATAGCGAATAACCACAAAATATCACAGGGGTTTTTTATAATTTAATTTAAAAATAAAAAATCATAATAATTTTTGGAGAAAAAATTAGTACTTTTAGCGAATTTCCCATAGGAAATAAGCTATTATCGTAGGTCTCATGGCAAGACTTAAACCCGGGACCATGTTTTTTTTATTAATTTTAAGTTAGAAAAAACACACCACTTAAAAAAGTAAACTTATTTGGCGTGTGTGTTCATATGTCAGACAATCATCGTACGCGATACTTCTTGCTGCGAACTACAAGTAGAAAAAAAAGCAGTTGCATCTGAAATTTTGAAGGTGCTCGAGATAAAACTTGATTTAACAGTTATTGATTTTGTTAAACCTGGCCCGGATAAACCGTACTTTATTGTATCTAGTTTCATTATTTTACATTGTAATTTCTATTATTGGTTTTGCTCAATTAATTAATTGTTGCAGTAGAGCAACACCTGGCAGCGCCATTGCCTAGGAGAAGATCATCGTCCACCAGGTAGGTCAGTGATGAATGCCTCTGTAACCAATACGCCAGAGTCTCGGTAACCTGAACCCCGGTAATCCAAACTACCTGATGGGAAAAAGGTTACTGAGTTTAAAATATTAACAAAACAATGTAATCTCAATTATAACACTTTAATCTACAGCACAGTATCACTGATTATTCATTACTACATACAGTATGTTAATTAAATACAGAACATAAGAATATAGTCATTGTCTTTTGACATAACAGAGAAATCCTGTTTGCCAATCCAAAGTTGTGGCATTGTCTAATAAACATCAAGCATTCGGATGTAGCTGTACACTTTTGTTCGATATACTGTAGGAAGATGTCTAGCTACACTCATAGTACATCACTATAGATTCTATTCTCAGGGTCTGAGTCTTTATCTTCGTTTTTCGGTGATTGACTTTTCAAACATTTCAGTTCATCTTCATTAATGACCGTGATCGTGGAAAAAGTAGACCTTCAGATGACAATAATTTCTCATTGCTTGTTTTTATGTTTTTGTGTGTGGGTCATGTTTTATATTTCTAATTACAAGACCATGACGGATAAAACGGTCTCTGAAAGAACACTTGATGTCGTTCAGGCAAAACATGTAGTGGACAAGCCTATACATGAACTGTGATAAGATGTAAGTTAATTGGTCTAAAAACTCCTATCTTCTTTACTTTTTCCATGACCTAGAAAGGTACATTCAAAATACATTCTGAAAATGTATATTAAGAAGAAAATGTTATCTTCCCCGGGGATAAGTTGATACGTTAATGACTTGAATATATATTAGATTAGTAACTTTACCATGTCCTTACAAACATAATTCATTATTGAAAAAGCCTAATGAAGGAGGAGAATCACAGAAAACATTTGGTATCAAAATTGCAACTCAGAACTTGTTGGCTTGATAAAACTCTTACTCTCTGGGGACTTAATAATCTCTTGGTAATTGCTTATCAACAGATTTCTTAATTCTTTATTATAAAGTTGCCCATTTGGAGAAAGATAGAAAAAATTGTGTATTTGGTCTTCAGATGTCTTATCTGAAGTAAAGAGTTTCTTATTAACAAATCTTCTTAAATTGAAAATTTTCCAAATTAACTTATTATTACTTCAATGAGTTTATTTAATTATTTTTGAGGTTTAAGTTTAGAATTTTATTTTTGAAATTTCAGTGACCAGTCCAGCCAAAAGTTGGATTTTGAAGTGAATGAGCTATTCATGTTCGGAAGTCCACTTTCTTTAGTTCTCGCCTATCGAAAAATTGCATCTACTGACGATAAAACAAGTAAGTATTAAAATATACAAGAATAATTATTATATGTAAATGAATTACCATTTTAATTAGGTTAACAATGAAACTGTTTAAATCTAGTTAACAGAATGTATTTTAAGGTGCTGAGATTCTCTTATATATCTTATCTTATATATTTTTTTAAATCAGACAAACAAACAATAAACTGTTTCATTTCAAAATAGTATTTCATGCAAAAAAACCTTATTATAAATATGAATATTTACAATTCAGCAAAATACACATGCTATGTAGGAGAAAATACATATTTTTAAATCAGCTGATGGGACAGTTAAAAGTGATGAAGTAAATGCAACATAGCTTGAGAGGCAGGCCATTTCATGACGTTTGCAATTGTAGAAAACACAACCCTTTACAGAAAAATTTACTTTGTTTTAACCGAATCAAAATCCAATTACAAATTGTTAATTCATTTACGATTGGCCCCCTAGAGTCTGAACTAATCATTGATGCATCAAAAATAGCAATCCGGAGGGTATAATATAAAAAATACATGTACGAGACAAATATTTGGACCATCAATTCAAAGTCTGTATGAAAAAAATAAATAAAAGTTTCACGTTTTGGCATTGCAGATAAACCTTTGAATTGGATTGCTTCCTATATCAGAGATGGATATCAGATTGTAACAATTTGTCATACAAGTCAAGAAGGCCTAACCAAACACTATCGCCTCCAATAAACAGAGGTGTGCCTCAAGGCTCAAATCTTGGTCCTGTGTTGTTTCTCCTCTTTGTTAATGACATAACAGAATCTATAACCATCGGATATATCTGCCTGTTGCTGATGATTTCAGCCACTGGTTCTACAGCGGGGATAAACATCTTCTTCGGAACAAAGCACAAGAAAGTTTGAATGAGATGAGTAACTGGTGCAAAGACAACAAATTACTACTGAATAAAGGTAAATCCAAGGCCCTCACTTTTCACAATCGGAGCAAGCCGAACAGTGCCCCCCTACTCCGACTTGATGGAGTTAGCATTAGTGTTGAAAGCCATGTAAAATACTTGGGACTAGCCATCAGCGATGACCTCAGGTGGCAACATCATATAGAGAAGATATCACCTCGACTCACAGCAGTGTGCTACATGATACGTCGTCTGCAAAACCTCATTGATAAGGACATCCTTATGAAAGTCTATTTTGGATGCCTCTATAGTATCATTAAATGTGGAATTATCATCTGGGGGAGCAGTCATCTGGCTCAACGTATCCTCTTATTGCAGAAAAGAATAGTTTGGACTATCTCTAAGGCACCTTATCTTGCCCACTGTAAACAGCTGTTCGTTGAGTCACAGATTCTAACCTTGCCGTCACTTCTCATCCTCGAGGCGACAATGATGGTGAAAACCAAGCCAGAAGTGTTTATTAGAAGTGAAAATGTGCACAGCTACAATACCCGCCATAGAAAAAATGTACATGTAAAGTAAAAAAAATTTCTTCTACCCTCTCAAAAAGTGTTCCAACATTTTTTGGAACCAAAATATTCAATAAAATACCAAGTGAGATCAAGAACATAGAGGATGTAGATAGACTCAAGAAGGAACTGAAGAGGTATCTGCTTAATAGGCCATTTTAAGCTTTGGAGGAATTTTATAATGAATAGGTCAATAAGAATATGATGACAATGGCACATCTGTGTTCCAATGGGAGACTAACAAGTATCAAGTAGGACTATTAGTTTTAAAGAACTTGGGAAACATGGATAGTTTTAAAACTAAAATACTTATAATTTTTGCAGAATTAATTTAAATACCGATGAAAATGCTCTAAATAGGATCTCTTCTAATGCACGTTGCCACATTGCTTCATTGCAGACCCCATCCCCCGACCGGCTGTACAACAGGTGTACAACTTGTTCCACCCCACTGACCCTGTCGCTGTCCGGTTGGAACCCCTCATCTCTGCGAGGTTCTCTATTCTCCCTCCTGTAAACATTCCTCGATACCAGAAGTACCCACTGGGCAATGGACAACCATACCATCTTTGTAAGTTAGTTTTATAATGTTTGAAATGCATATAATTGTTTTGAACTGAGTAAAATGTACAGCATTTTCCTTCTTTATTAGAAACACCAGGCTTTCCAGAAACTCAAAAATTGGACCCTTGATTGTTCAACAAGTTTGGAATACTCATTTTAATCTATTATGTGTTAAATGTTTCTATTTTGTTAAGTTATTCCTTTTAAAACTAAAAAATAAACAAACTAGTCTGAAAATCTCTTATAATTTGTAAATAAACAGTATCAGTAAGGCTTGGTGCACACAATGTTGAGTCTAGCAACATTTGGTTGACTAAAAGTGTTCATATTCATAATTGTCAAGGAAACAACCGAAGGACGGCCACGCAACTGTTGTTCGCGGACCCAATTTGCCAGAGACAGCTTTGCTACTTAATTGTTGCAGGACTGTTGCTCCAAGTTTGGTAACCATTGAAATGAGTCTAGACGCATGCATAAACTACTAGTGTCACTCAGTCTCAGTCGACTATCATGGGAACTGTTAATTGTTACTTGTGTTTGTTCTCTTTATTAATTTTTGAGTGAAGTTCGTTCGGAAAAAGGATATGTTTACTCAATGCGACCACTTGGCATTCTCTGCTGGAACAGCTAATCTGCTGTTTGTGTCTTGATATGAAATTTCTGGTCTTACATGTGTTAACAGTTCATAAAAACTCCCGACACTAATTCTTAAGTACTTGAAAAACCTTTCTGGATGTTACTATACAAAACATAGAACAGTCCTTCTACAAGTCTCCCACTATATATGAGATGAACCCAGTATTTCCTCTTATTTTTTAATAACAAGGCACATACCATTGCTGTATTATTGAAGTCCATACAGTCTTACGTCTTAAAACAGCTGTGTCTGCATGCACACTCCTGCTCAACTGTCGGTGGGATTCAGAGGCTCCGAGTGAGTTACACGATTGAGCAACTGTTGCTAGAATCTAAGTTACCTGTGTGCACCTGGCCAAAACTGGCACATTGATACTTCCTTTCTCAAAAATAACTTACAAATAAAAATTATATATATATATATATATCTTTAAATAAGTCAACCGAGTACCCTTATGAAACATTTTAATTATTACTTCGACATGTTTCGGGAATCATCCCATCTTCAAGAAGTACAAATGTATATATATACGTTTTTCATAAGATCGTAAACAGTAAGTTGATCTTTTCTCTACAGCTTTTTATCATAGACTAATAATTCAAAATTCTCATTTGCGTTTTTTTTTAGTAAACTTTAAAGATGACAGCCAAATCAAGATAGGATATAACAATCATTTTGGAGGAAATCACCTAAAAACTAATATAAAGAAAAAACAAGTCCTCCTTGTAAATAAATCTTACCATAGACAGACAGACTTACTTAAAACTGGGTACTTTTTTATGCATGTAAATAGAAAACAAATATTTTTATGGTCATAATTACTGAAAATACATTTGATCTAGTCATAAGTTCAAAAAAATAGAACTATGGGTCTAAAACTAATTTGATGTTTGCTTGAAATTCATAAAAGCAATGAATATTTAACGATTAATTTTACAATCAATTGGACTTTTCCTATTGCTCTTGCTCAAGTGATAACCTAATAATTTACAATAAATATTGAATATTCAAGTTAAAGATATTAATTATATCATGTTGTCAATAATACTGTAGGTGTATAAATACTATACACCTATCACGGCGACCTACGTGCATGCCCGCTAGGAGCGCTTGGCAAACGTGATGGATGACATCACCACTAGCGCTCCTAGCAGGCACATGTGCGTGCCTACCTATGTGCAACCTATGTGCAGGTTGCTGCCACTGGGATGGTGGTGGGGGCAGTCGTGCTCCATCTTTTGTTCCGCGCACAAGCTATCTTGTGTCGTCCCGCTAGCTCAGAGGTGGAGTGCTGTGTTATTTGTTGCTTTATAAATAAAGTGTTTTATGTTGTGTATGATAGGTGTATAGTATTATTGACAACATTATATAATTAATATCTGTAACTTTAACATTTAATTTTTAATGTAAATTATTAGGTAATCACTTGAAAATGGGTGGAGTTTCTCCACCTCCAGAAACGTCACGTAGTTTAGAACACAAGAGCAATAGGAAAAGTCCAATTAACTGTAAAATAAATAACTAATTTGATGATTTTATTTGTTAAAGCAACAAAGTTTTGTTAGATATAAGGCATTATTACTCTATAATTCACCTTATAACAAACATTTTCTCTGCAGTGGAGATTGTACACACAAATCCACAATTGTTTACGGAAGGGCTGAGTGTCGCTTCCCCATCCATCCACTTACGCAGATTGTCCGAGGTCAGCATACAGAGCACCATGTCAGGTGTGGTGGACTCACTACCTCTCCACACCATCAATCAATGTATGTATTTACTTAAGGGTACAGGTACTTCTTCATTTCATCTACTACAATTACAATTTTTGTTTTATTTAGTGTAAGAATTAAAATTAAGATTATTTTGAATAGGAAGTGTTGCAACAAGACCAAATGGAAGCAGATTGATTGAAGTATAAAGAGCCACAAGAGAAAAGGGTCCATTGGGAAGACCAAAATTAAGATGTACCGGTCAAATAATGAAATAAATAATGAATGTTCATGTGTGCGGCTGAAAACTGAACAGAATAGAAGAATCTGGTCTACGAGGCTAAAAACTAAGCAAGAATCAAGAATCTTTTTCACCATGAAATAGCATAATGGTTGCTATAGGTTTTATCAACCAAAACCAAATATAAAACTAATGCAGTAAATCAAAACATAGACATACAATGTGTTTTAGTTTAGCACAGATGTATGAAGCTTAATAAAAATAAATCACTTATCACAAACTCATCACTAAACTATAAAACTCATTATTTGAGTAAAATGATTCAAGTTTTAACCATGATTAAATACAAGAAAATAAAAGAAGTACTTTAAAACTTACAAATAAATACTCCAGTCAATATTTAAAAAATCTCAATTAAAAATAAATTATAAAAGTCAATATTATAAAAACGGTATTCAGGGCCACGTCAGTAAGTAAGTAAGTAAGAATTAGACGAAGTAGTTACTCAAACATGCGCTATGACAATTTCTTTTTCACTATGAACTGATGTGACGCACAGATCATTTCTTGTTGCTCAGTGACGCAGAAGTGGTGGGGGACCAAGAGGCTGGACTATGCGCTCTACTGTCCTGAAGGGCTGGCCAACTTCCCCACCAATGCTTTGCCCCACCTGTTCCATGCTAGCTATTGGGAGAGCTCTGATGTCATTGCGTTCATACTCAGACAGGTGTGAATTTATCTCTTCTTACATTCCAAAGTCATTTAACCCAAACTGTTGAGGATTGGAGCTTATGTTCTGATTTAAAAAATCTTCAGCATGCTTTTCAACTAAATATAAATCATGTTAGTTTATAGTTAGAATTAAAATTTAAAGAAATTAAAAGGAATGAGTGTTAAAAATGAAATGAGTTTTAGAAATATGAAATCTTGTATAATTTTTTAATGTTGTACTATTTTATTTTATTTTGCAGATTTGCCGGTTTGAATTCACTCCAAACTTGACTCAAGATGATAAAGACCATTCTAACTTCAATCCAGGTCAGCCGAGAGAAAAGTGGATAAGGAAAAGGACGTCAGTGAAATTAAAGGTAAGCTCAATCCAGGTCAGCCTAGAGAAAAGTGGATAAGGAAAAGGACGTCAGTGAAATTAAAGGTAAGCTCAATCCAGGTCAGCCGAGAGAAAAGTGGATAAGGAAAAGGACGTCAGTGAAATTAAAGGTAAGCTCAATCCAGGTCAGCCGAGAGAAAAGTGGATAAGGAAAAGGACGTCAGTGAAATTAAAGGTAAGCTCAATCCAGGTCAGCCGAGAGAAAAGTGGATAAGGAAAAGGACGTCAGTGAAATTAAAGGTAAGCTCAATCCAGGTCAGCCTAGAGAAAAGTGGATAAGGAAAAGGACGTCAGTGAAATTAAAGGTAAGCTCAATCCAGGTCAGCCTAGAGAAAAGTGGATAAGGAAAAGGACGTCAGTGAAATTAAAGGTAAGCTCAATCATTTAAATGAGACACTAAGACTTAAGACTAAGACTAAAGCCATTTAGCTTGAGGTTATTTTAACCCTTTAAGGCGTAATGACGTACAGGTGCAACACAGACGGGCGTACTGATATATGAAATGCGCCTTCAGGAGTACAAAAGAACAAATTAAAAATGAATTAATAGTTAATATAATGTGTTACAAAATGGATACTAAAAACATATTTTTGGGGTTTAAAAGATTGCTTTACTCATCTTAATGAGTACTGTTTTTTTTTCATTGAAACTCGCAATATATTAATGAAAGTAACGAAGAAGTAATGAAGAAATTGGTATGCAGCATGTAAAGCTTTTGATCGCATAAAATGCAGTGAGAACTAAACTACTACATTTCACATACCTGGTGCACAAACTCTTTACTAAGGGCTGTGACAGATTTAATCTCTATTGTACAATCAGATTCATACTCTGCACTCTTTACCACATCAGCTGTGATGATGTTTTAGCCAATTTCACACGCCCGTTACCTCTCACATACACCTCAAATCACTAAACACCCATTATATAATCCTTGCCATTGTTCAGAAGTTAAGAAACAATAGGTGATTCCTGATATGTAACAAAACGTACTGGTACATTTTTACTCCTCAACTGTGTAATAGTCTATCTAGGAGTATAGACTACTCAAATGGTTAAAGTAAATGTAAAAGAATGGCATAAGGGTGTTGTGCTTTGTAAAAAATTGTTATTGGTTGAGTCTGGATAGTTTAATATCAAGAGTTACTACTTGTTATATTATTACAAATGCGGATGAGTTTGGCTTAGAACTTTCAAAAAATGTTATCGGGGTTGATTATGCAACTTTTAGGTTAAAAGCAAGCAAGTTAATCATTCAGCTGTTCAACAAACTACTATAAATTCAACGCTATCTCTAAATTACTAAAAATATCTGTGCTTTTACTAAATTATAATGAGAAATTTTCTACAAGTCCTGAAAAGTTTTATGCAGTATTGCGTTTCTGTAAGTGAATGTCATTTTGATTCTGTTTTTTATCTGTTACAGAATGTGAATGCTAATCACAGAGCTAACGACGTGATAGTGAAGGAAGGAGCACCTCAGACACTGATGGCTAGGTTCATGTATGGACCGCTGGATATGATCACACTTGCTGGTAAGTTACATAACCAGTTTTATTTATTTTAAGTCCGACCGAAAATCTATCAGCTAACTATAGAATTGTTTTACCAAAAAAGAAACGTGTAATAGCCTCCTATATAAGAAAATGATAATGTGAGTAATGCCAGAAAACTTTTGTCACTCAACAACTGAGTTATGAGTTGGATATACTTTTCAGGGGAGAAGGTGGACATTCACATAATGAGAGATGCTGGCAGTGGGGAGTGGGCCTACCTGAGCACGGAGGTGACGGACAAGACTGGCCGAGTCACCTACACCATCCCGGACGACAAGGCGCTCAGCTTCGGCCTCTACCCTGTCAAGATGGTCGTGAGGTACTGCAAACAATTACAAAACATTAATCTAGATAGTATATTTTATAATTAATTTGCCATGTTTATTGATTGTGGTTTAATTAATTATTTGTCTATGCTTGTAGAGGTGATCACACTTCTGTAGACTTCTCGCTCGCAGTGGTACCTCCGAAGACGGAGTGTGTGGTGTTCAGCATCGATGGCTCATTCACTGCATCTGTCTCTGTGACAGGCCGAGACCCGAAAGTGAGGGCGAGTGCTGTAGACATTGTCAGGTAACCAGAGACAACGATAGTTTGATATAAAATCCTAAAATTACCAATCGATAAATATATCTTGGCTTTTATCTACTATATCTTACCATCTCAGATATTTTAATGGTGATTAATTGCAAGCTCGTAATTTTAATAAGCATTTGAATACATTATGCAAATTTTTAATTTTTTTGTAACTGTTTTCTCATGACTTTATTGATGCTTCGCATATTCTGGACTCGAGTTGTTTATATTACAAGTTCCAAGGAAATAAAGATAGTTTCTCCGAGAAAGAAATGTAATAGCCACATAGCACTGAACATTTGGCTACCTACACAGTTAGCACCTTGGACATCACTTTAAGAGTTGTGGGTTCAAATACCACAATCTTTATGATCCCTTGTTTAAAGATTTGTACCATTTAAGAGGTCATGTAAAAATGCCTATTAACACATTTGCTGCGGGATATGAATGATAGGCTTACCTATAACACTAAAAAGGTATAGTAAAAGTATAGATTCATAGTTTTATGTGTCAGAATGCATGTGGTATGGGTTTTTTCTGCAAAATTTTTTATTCATGCTGCCATTTTGAAAGAGGAGCGCTACATGATACCGTCCACACTTAGCACCTTCTTCTGTCCAGCTGAAGCTTCCAAGATTGCTTTTAGTTCATATTTTTATAGTCACACTTGTGTTATGATGGTAACAAAACAAGAAAAAAACTACTCAATTTGATTACAAAAACCTAAACAAATTACAAACCACTTCACATGTCTCATCACAAGTCATATGGTTAAAAGAAGTCATCGGCAAAAGTTTATTTTTTCATTTTCATGCCCCAAACACTGACATTCCCAACTATGCTCTCACTGAAGCGCTAGCACACAAATACTAAGTATTGACGCAAGCTTCCAACGAACGCCATATGACATGCTCCGGCCTCGGTGTAATTCCAGCGAGTGCCACACTTTCTCTACCCATAGCAAATGTGTTAAGTGTTGAAGGAACAAACAAATTTTAATGGTAGGAAACATATTAATGGGACAAGGTAGAAAAATTTTAAAGAGAAAATTAAGTTATTTAAAGTTTCCTTTGAAGTAAAGCCCTTTGTGTCGCATCAAATAATTTTATTTGTATTACAGGCACTGGCAGGAATTGGGCTATATGATCATATACATCACTGGGCGACCAGACATGCAACAGGCCAGAGTGTTGGCCTGGCTCTCGCAACACAACTTTCCTCATGGCCTGGTGTCCTTTGCCGACGGTCTTTCCACCGACCCTCTCGGTCACAAGGCCACCTACCTCAAGAACCTCATACAGGTGCAGTTTTGCAGTGTTAAATTATTCTGACCCATCTCATCCTCCCAAGAAATACTTATACTTTATTTAAAATAGAGGTGTGCTGATATTAAAATTATTTTTGGATTGGATAGCTCAAGTTCGGATCGATAGTTAGGGTTCAGGTTGGATAAAATTTATAATTTTAGGATTTTCATATTCACAATAACACATTGAAATCACACTTATCTAGGAATTAATTAGAAAAAAACTATAAATATGCTATATAAGTTATTAAATTGGATATAAAAAATCAAAACGTCTTCATAAGCTGGACAAAAAAAAAATGAAAAATTTTACTTCTCTACTTCACTACATTTAAAAGTAACAAATTTTAAGATAGCGTATTAAAAAATGATATCAACAAAACCCTTATAACTCACCAATAAATTAAATCAACAGATTTTAAAAGTTAATTATATGCCTCATGGATAGACTGATAAATAATAATCCCTAATTTTATTTAATGATTTTAATAATCTAAGTATTATTTAACAATTGATAATGGAGCAACTCTACTAGCGAATTTCCAAATCAATAATTTTAATATATGACAAGTTTTATAAAAAATGTCCAAAAACATGAGAATTATGTGTTATTTATAAGATTAACATAGGAAAGAGTATGTGCAGAATAGCACTGTGAAGGAACACTGAAATTGTAATTTCTACCACAAATAATTTTTATCTTAATATTTATACCAACTTTCATCAACATTCCCATAAATAAAGTAATAAAAAAAAAAATATCTCGGTAACCATGAAGTGAGAAAAACTTTAAGGAACTTAAATAGTTTTTAAGCTGAACCAAAAGAATATAAATTAGATTTTTAAATTACATGAAAAAACTCATTTTGGGTACAATAAAATACCGTTCCTATTGGATATGTCTGTTCGAACTTGAGCATTTTGTAGTAATATTTCTACCAAATTTGGACAGATCATATTTTACAAGAGTTTGCTATAACACATATAATACATATATATATATAAAAAATATTAACGACTATGTTTTTATTATAAAGAAGAAAAAATAAAATGTTTAAGCTCACATGAGAATGTGAAATTTACTTCTTTATAAATTCGCTAAAAAATGAATCACCACATAAAAAGAACCAAGATGTGGTTTGTCGTCATCAGCTATCTGCATATCGGGCAGTCATGTTACAATATTAAAACCCCTGAAATTATGGAACCTTATCGTAATCTAGTTATTTAATCTTAAAATTATCTAAAAATACATAATTTAAAAACTAATGATGCGTAAAATCATCCAAGAAAGAAACAAAGAGACTATAGAATGTAAACTAATGGAACCCAAACACTGACATTCCCAACTATGCTCTCACTGAAGCGCTAGCACACAAATACTAAGTATTGACGCAAGCTTCCAACGAACGCCATATGACATGCTCCGGCCTCGGTGTAATTCCAGCGAGTGCCACACTTTCTCTACCCATAGCAAATGTGTTAAGTGTTGAAGGAACAAACAAATTTTAATGGTAGGAAACATATTAATGGGACAAGGTAGAAAAATTTTAAAGAGAAAATTAAGTTATTTAAAGTTTCCTTTGAAGTAAAGCCCTTTGTGTCGCATCAAATAATTTTATTTGTATTACAGGCACTGGCAGGAATTGGGCTATATGATCATATACATCACTGGGCGACCAGACATGCAACAGGCCAGAGTGTTGGCCTGGCTCTCGCAACACAACTTTCCTCATGGCCTGGTGTCCTTTGCCGATGGTCTTTCCACCGACCCTCTCGGTCACAAGGCCACCTACCTCAAGAACCTCATACAGGTGCAGTTTTGCAGTGTTAAATTATTCTGACCCATCTCATCCTCCCAAGAAATATTTATACTTTATTTAAAATAGAGGTGTGCTGATATTAAAATTATTTTTGGATTGGATAGCTCAAGTTCGGATCGATAGTTAGGGTTCAGGTTGGATAAAATTTATAATTTTAGGATTTTCATATTCACAATAACACATTGAAATCACACTTATCTAGGAATTAATTAGAAAAAAACTATAAATATGCTATATAAGTTATTAAATTGGATATAAAAAATCAAAACGTCTTCATAAGCTGGACAAAAAAAAATGAAAAATTTTACTTCTCTACTTCACTACATTTAAAAGTAACAAATTTTAAGATAGCGTATTCAAAAATGTGGTTTGTTGTCATCAGCTATCTGCATATCGGGCAGTCATGTTACAATATTAAAACCCCTTTTTAACCCCCTATTTAATCTTAAAATTATCTAAAAATACATAATTTAAAAACTAATGATGTGTAAAATCATCCAAGAAAGAAACAAAGAGACTATAGAATGTAAACTAATGGAAAATTTGTTGGTTATGTGAACACGGAACAACAAAATAAGCCAAATTTTGTAAATTTGACAACACTTTATAGTATTACTAAAAATCTGAGATCTTGAGAATACGATAACAAAAACTAGTCCATCAAAACAAAATACTTAAAGGTTAGTTTTATTGTCTATGTAGACGATGAAAATAAAGTAATATATACTATTTTTGCTACAAATACCATCACAAAATGAGCTCTTATGATGATTGAGCTTTATTACCAAATATTAGATCATTGATTCAAGGTTTTTCGTTGCCGAAATCATATTTTATGCGAAATAATATCAAACCGCAAACTGATACTCAGTGCAACTATCGATAGCTCTAGATTTAGTACAGTAGAACCTCTCAAACTCGACACAATGTGAACTTAAAGGTTTTCGAGTTTTGAGGATGTCGAGTTTTAGGGAACTTATATCAAAATAA
Source organism: Nephotettix cincticeps (assembly GCA_023375725.1). Classification (NCBI taxonomy): domain Eukaryota; kingdom Metazoa; phylum Arthropoda; class Insecta; order Hemiptera; family Cicadellidae; genus Nephotettix; species Nephotettix cincticeps. The sequence goes on from CM041791.1 coordinate 30,136,949, forward strand.
CTAAGGGTTAAATAAAAACGCTTATTTAGAGTATTAAAACAAGTTTTCTGCTCAAATTCATGCAATAAAGTGGTATAGGCCTATTCTAAAATTTTTTTACATATTTACTCATCATTTGATGGAAAACAGTAAAGAGGAGTATGTTTACCCACAATGTTTACAAAAACATATATTTTCAAAGAAACATGTGAATCAAAACTGACACCATCAAAAATTAAAGAAATGAACCTTGTCACAATCGCAATAACAAACTCAGGCACTGGAGAAGTGCTAGCAGCTCACTGACGTATTAAGCAACAATAGAAACGCGATAGCGTTGCCGCCCTCACTGAATATATTAAAATAGTACATTTATTGATTTATTATATACAATTATACATTTATACTAAGCTGAATGCCAAGTGACAACAATGAGGCGAGGGTAGTTTATGACCTGCCCGGGAATCCCAGGTCAACACACGTCCTCACAATAAGGAAAGTAGGCCACAGGAAATCTCGAACGTGTGCAAACAATAGCCGCCCCAGCTAGGCAGCAGGTAAAGAGTGTGTTGAGTGGAAAACCCAAAACCTAGTGTTAGTCTCTAGCACTTATAGGCGGTGTAAAAAAAATATTAAAGCCCTGTCGAGTTTTCAGGAATCTAGTTTGAGAGGTTCTACTATATTTCAAAATGAAATATTGTGTTGAACTTGATAGGTTAATTATGTAGTTAAGAATCAAATAATCAAACTACATTCTCGGACTGACCAATCATGTCCTTACATTCAAATAGGATATGAATTGAGTGATATCGTTATCTGCTTCGACACTTTTGTTCGATTAAAGATGTTCCATATCGCCTATGAAATCTCAATCAGAAAGTTTTGCATTTATCTTTTGGTTTTAATGCTTATTTATACGGTCTATCTGAAAGCTCGGATATTTACTGGACTTTACCGAATACTTTTTCCGCATTTGTATCAGAGCCAGATATCCCATCCGATCCGACTACTCGGATATCCGCACACCTTTAATTTTAAAGGATAATCAGTGTGTGCTATATCTTATCATCCTAAAGATTAACCTTTAAAGTTTGTTCTTTAAAGATTTTGGCTGGATTGATACTCTAAGTATCAAATAAAATGATTATATTAGATTAGAATTTGAATTGGTGACCTACTCAGGTAGGTATTTTAAGCAAAGTATGACTGAGAAATGAGTGTAAGTTTATTATAGCGCAAACTTGTAGTCTTGTTACTGACTAAGGCTGACATATTCCTTAGACAGGACAGTTAATTAATAGCCCAACAGCCAATAGCATCTTAGGGACCTACAGTATAATGTTGGTTCCGAACCATTTTTGCCTCTGAATTATGAATTGGTTTAATTACTAGGATGGTATTTGTGGTTGATCATAGTATTCAATAGTGCGGACGTTAATCCACACCAGAGAACAACATAACACTGACTATCGTTCATAACTATCCACAATTCGTTACCTACAAATAGCTGGATTACATTATTAACTGTATTATAGATTAAAATTTCGTTAGTGAATATAAGAGTTTGCTATATGATTATTCCAGAGCTTTCATTGTTCGATTGTTGTATTCACTGGAAACAATAATGTTGGCTCTTTATGGCTATGTAATGGCATTGTAATACCCGAGTTATTACAGAATTACTGTACCAAGTAATTCTGTAATAGCTTGGTTGTTAATCAACTAATTTTAATGTTGATGGTGTCAATATGTGTGTGTTAAGACTTTTAATAAAACATTTTATGTATTATATTTTAATAAGATTTGCCTTTATTCAGTTATTTTAGTTTGAATTTTTTGGATATGTGCCATATAATTCTTATTATGACAACTACAGTAATTTTCCTTAAGAAAATTTGCTACAAGTTCACCAATGTAAAAAGTTTAAAATTATATTTACTGTCCAAAAACCCCATTAAACATAGAGATTTCCACAAGAAAAATTGTTTAATTGTCATATTTCAAAATGTTAACTATTCATAAAAAGTTTTATTTCCATTTGTTGTCAGATGTTTGATGCTACATGTATATCTGGTTTTTGAGATATTAATATTAGTTTTCATATGCTCACAGAACCATGGTGTTATTGTTCACGTCGCTTACGGTAGCAGCAAGGACATCAGTGTTTACACTGCAATAGGTCTGAAGCCTAAACAGATCTTCATTGTTGGAAAGGTATGAGGAAACAAACACCTAACCTTAAATTTTGTTACACTGAAAACCTTTACTGTTCATCAACATGGTCTTAGTTCTGTGGCCTGAACGATACATTCCAAGACAGCTAGATATGATAATAAAAAAATGTGATCTGTGAGGACTTAGCTGATACTGGCTTCATGAAATTGATAATTACTTTAACTGTAACTCATAAAAACTAGAACAATTTATTGTCAACTCATTAATTATTTATACTTTAATAACTTAATCAGTGTGATTAAATTTAAATTAACTTTTCATTCATGATTCTAGTTTTGCCCTTTTAGTGCAAAAAAACATAGAAAGTGTTGTATAAATGCCAGGTCATTTTTTATAAATTTGCCTCAGCAGTACCAGCCATTTTCCTCTTGTTTCTGGTGAGAAATGTCAAGCAATTTCAATTGTTTTGTAAAGGTTCACTAATATAATATCAGTCAGTATCACTAATGTCAGTATTGAATACATTATTTCTAGAAAGAATAAGTAAAACATAACAAAAATACAAAAAGTTCATTAATATCCCTAAAATTGTAACAAACTGCGACATTATTTTTCACTCCAGTCCACTCACTTGATCCGCAGTGTGATCCTGTAAGCAATAAAAATATCTGCTGATTTGAATATTATTATTGCGTTGATTAATACCTTAACAAAGTGTATCCTAACATTTTACCTTTCTTTATAAACATTTTCATGTGAAATATTTTTCATTTTGATATGTAATATTAACACTATGGTTACTTTTTCTGACATCTGTATAAATGGACGTTGGCATTTCTCGACCTGGTATTAATCGTCTGTATATTCGAGCGTTGACAATTCTCATACTGATTTAAGAATGTCCGTTTATATGGACGCTGGCATTTCTCAGTTCGGTTATCAACGTCTGTATGAATCAATGTTGGCACTAAAAGGGTTAATATTCAACCACAAGAAAATCAGAAAAACAGCTTTAGTGTGTGAATGTTAACATAGGTCTCTAAGAAGCACCACTCACAAGCCACGATCTTGGCGGAGGGCTATGCTGCGCACCTGTCCAACCTGTTGTGTCACGGCAACTCCCGTCCCGCGCAAGGCAACGCGCGGATGGTACTTGTACCGCGAGGCTTTGGACACAACGCCTCCATACGTCGCAGAAGGTACATTACTCTTGCTTCATTGATTATCAGTCAATGTTTTTCCTTTTATATACCATGGACTAGTCAAGTAGATAATCAGTAGGATATCTTTTTACAGTTTGTGCCTTTTATTTTTTATTGTAAATACCTTTTTGTATATTTTAATTTTAAAGCAAGTCTTTAGTTTTGGAGTGATTTCAGAGAGTAGGCTGCTTTAAAAATATGATTTTTACTCTTCCTTCCTACTTTAAAGTTTTTTGTTTTTTATTTTAGTAGAGCTAAAACGAATTCTGCTTTAAAATGAAAGGGGAGAGATTTTATTATTTGAAGGTTCTGAAACATTAAAAGGTTTTACTTAAGTGCTCAATCCAATTTCTATCTTATCTTGAACTTTCAATGTAGTTTATTTTAAAATGTGGAGAGTTAGTTCACTCTATAAATTGTATTATTACTGTATTTTTCCTGTTAGAGGTTGTTTCTCCATATATACTTTTCAATTCAGTGTTCATTAACTATGCAGATTAATACATTTTTAATATGGTATGAGAACTGGATTAGTAATAAAATCTGTTCAATTAATATCATAGAATAATTGAAGAGGGTCATTTAAGAATATTAAATTATTTTGATTTATTGAAAAAGTATGCTTATGTTTGAAACTTATGTATTAATTTTAAATAATTATATCACAAATTATATTGTTTTATTTTGTTATGATTCACTATAGTTTAACTTAGTTTCGAGCGCTTGGGTACCAACCAGTTTGGTCATGGATTTACAACATGAGTTCATTTTCTGGGTTTATAAACTAGATTTTCAATTTACGTTAGGTGCGGAGCAGGGATCGTGCCCAAAAGAACGGACGTTTGATCCGGCTCATCTGTTTAGTTGTTTTCTCTCGAGTTTGTTCTGAGGGAAGTTTGCATTTGAAGGCATCAAGGTAATGATGATAAGATTCATTGATAAAATTAACAGTGGTGGTTGACTGAACAGCTGTTGCATCTGCACACGCATCTTGTCTCCAGGGACACGTTTCGTTCGCTCAGCTCTCACTTCTGTCTTCGTCTCCGCTCATGTTTGTGGTGTGAAATTAAAACTGAAACATAAACGATTTAGTGCAATAATGTGATAATAAAACAAGTGAACAGACTAAACTGGAAAAGGCTTTAAATTATGAAGAATAAAGTTACAAAATGTGTAGAAATAGATTCCTTTATTAAATTTTTTCAATGCTGCAGATTTTTCTTTAAAAAACTAAAGGGTAAATTAAAAATACAAGTCTAAATAACAACTTATTTAAGCCAATAATATTTTTCAGTTTTAAAAACATCTTGATTCTGTGTTGGCGTTTTGTAGGTGTTTGTTAAATAAACATTTATTTAAATAAAATTTCTTTCTTCCTTCAGTGTTGTACAATACTCTTAAAGAAGTGTTACTAGTTTAAGTCACGGGATTCAACGCATTGTCTGAGGTAGGAAAAGTTCTTACATTGAAGATAAACCTAACCACCCAAAGCAACCACTTAAACATCCATTATTTTATTTTGTTTTTTTCACAGGATGATTCTTTATTACTGTCTGAGAAATATCCCAGAAATTGCTCTGTTGGAAAAATGAAGCCTAAACTATGTTAAGTAAAAAATGATGAACAGGGGTTTTACTGGAAGTTTGTTTTTGCTTTTTTGGGCAGGCAGATTTCATAACTAACAAAGATCAATCATAACTAACTATCTGGGATAGTGACAGTAGTTGTCATTAGGGTTAAAAATATCCTAAAACTAAATATTTAAATTTATAAATGTAGCATTGTATGTAAGTATGTGTGTTTTTGTGTGTTTTCTGGTTTTTAGAAAAGGCTGTAAATACATAATTTACGTGCTTACTTTACATTATGTGTTTATAGTTCTAATTGGCTGCTTGAAATTTTGATTTAGTTTAAAATATTTCCTCATCTGGAAATTTCATACTACAGTGGAACCTCTCTATAACGAACCTCAATGTAACGGATTACCTGGTATAACGCATTATTTTTCAATCCCCTTGAAAACTTCACATAACTCAATAGAAAATTTCCCTATGTAGCGAACCAAAAATGTATGAAACCCTTCATATAATAAATATTTAAATTTATTGTGTCTGTTATTAATTTTTACCCCTGTATAACAAATATCAAAAATCCCTATATAAAGAACATAACCTCTATATAACGCATTCCCACGATCCAGACCCCTGTATTACATATTACATATTCTTTTTAAAGGCCTTTACTCGAGCAAATCTAAACTTGTTTTCATTTTCCTTCCTTCCGCCCACCCCCTATTCTAAAACAATGGTACATATTGTATCAGTTTTTTTGTGTATGATTGACAAGTTGGTGGGTTTTTTTGTGTTGGTGTGTTATGGCAGAAAAAAGTAGTAGAAAAGCTCTTAGTGTTTTCAAATTCAAACGTATAGTATTAAAAATCCTAGAAGAAACCCCACATAAGAGTAAATTGGACATTGCAAAGGAATTTAACTTTACACCAAATACTCTAGCAACAATCGTCAAAATTAAAAATAAATATGAAGACGAAGGTGGACTTTCTGGTCAGTGTAAAAAGGCTTAACCGAAATGAATGAGGCTGGAATCGAAGGTTCTGAATTACAAGACATTGAAACTGCTATCATATTATGGCTTAAAAAATGCCGTGACAAAAACTTAATAACGTAAATAAATATAAAATAATACTGTGTACATTCCACAAACAAATATTGTTATCAAATCTACACATTTAAAAACATAACATATAACTAAATATCTACTTTGAATAGAGGTTGGACATATTCAATATTCTTCATTTGGGCGTTATAACTAACCCCTATATTACGAATTTTGGCAGAATTTAACCTTGGTTAACAAACCTCGTTTTTTATAAAATCCCTGTGTAACGAATATACTTCTTAGTCCCATAAAATTTGTTAAAATCGAGGTTCCACTGTAGTTATACTTTGATAAAAAAAACATGACCTTGTTTTGAGTTTGTAAAGAATTTTAATTTTTAGTATTTTAAATCATACCAGTTATTCATAAATTGTTTAAAGTTTGTTCAATTGTGCATCAGTAACTGTTACGGAGTACAGTACAAACCTCTGATTAGCACAGTTAAACGCCTTTGATGGCTAAACTAAGATGTTTACAATTTGGCGCTAGCCTAATTCCTAGCAGACACAGACGAAAATGTTATCTATTTTTGGATAGTCCTTGTATTTATGCTAAAAACTGTGAAAATGCTTTAATGTTTGTATCTTTTGGAATTCTAAGATAGAAGAAATAAGCACAATAATTTTTAGCCTGGGTTCATTATAATAATTTATTCTAACATCAAAATTTCATGTGACCAATTCTCTTGTGCATGTTATGTCCTGCCTAGCATGTACAGGGGTTTCCTCTTAAAAAGTAAACAGTTTCAGAAATAAAACTGTGGAATTACTTTTATTGGAGATGTGCACTTAAAACTATATATTTTAAAATTTTCCCCTCTTACTCTGCATAATGTTCACTTAACTACTTTCATTGCATTTTTATCTGGTTTTATAAAAGATCGTGCCAAACAAGGAAGGAATGAGGAGTAAGTAAAGTTTTATTTAAAGGCACCAAAATTTGATATCCCCGATCACCACACCTGAAGCACATCTCTAATAGTGTCCTAGGAGCATGTCTGATGTGTCACAATGTGTCCGTGTACGTGTCAGTCTGCCCTGGATCAACATTATGGCTGGTATGCTTTCGCTGAGTAGATTAGTCTGGAATTATATTATTTTGCCGAAAAAAGGTATGAAGAGAGCTGTTTTTATTTTTTGCTTTTTTGAACTAGGGTAGTTAAGTATTTCTCAATATTTTTTTTATGTTGTAAATATTTAATATGATATTTCATTTTTCAGGTTTTTCATTTATAGTTTAACTTGAACAAGTTGTAACCTTTATAAATGAAAGATAAAGATAACTCTTTTTACCAATTTTGGTGATTGAGGATAATGTGGGGGTAGATTTTATAAATGTCATTATTTTTATCTTATTTACTACATTGTATACACTCCTTACGTGAGATATTTCAACACAAAACTTTATGGACTCTAACTATTCATCTAAATGATAATAGAAAATAAATAATTGACTCTACACTGTTTGATTGTTGTAGTGATTGTAGGCAAACCTACATCAGAAATTTTGTAGATGAGTACTCTCACTCCCCCACCCCACTTTGTCCTTCAATAGCTGCTAGTAGTTGGCCAAGTTTGGTAGCAACTGACATTAATAATTAGTATAATTAATAGTGTCTAGTATTCTATTTGCAGCAATTTGAATAATATGTGAAAATATATATTCTGAATAACGATTTAAGAGTCTGCATCAGTGGTAGCCATCTTGGATTTTAGTCCCGTAAGAGCAATGTTAAATTCTGGCGCCTATATCTCCTTGACCTATTGGCATAAATTAACGGAAAAGGTGTCAAATTAAAGGTATTACGGTCCTCCAGGCCACCACCTTACAGAACATCTTATTTTCGCTCTCAGTAAAAAATAATAATGATTTATTTTGTAGGATTTTTTGGATTTTTGTGTTTATGTCAAGTTAAATAATTGAACATATTGAAAAGGTCATGCCCTTGAGCCACATCTCATCAATGTACTTCCAAAGTTTTACATTGATACTTTGATAATTAACGCCAATACACACGCCAAAGTGAAGGTATGTTCTGCCAGAATTTAACATTGCCCTTACGGGACTAAAATTCAAGATTCCTACCACTGATGCAGACTCTTAATTAAATATTTTAATGGCCTGAAAATTTAGTTTTGGCTGGCAGAAATATGTTAAATGTAGCAGAGTTTATAACCTATAGAAACTATTTATTACTAACTTTTTTTTTATTTAGTTTCTTTTTGATTTTTTGTTGAAAATCAATATTTTTAGGGTTGAGAATATTACAGCAATTGATGTGAATGTGTGGTAATTAGGAGTATTTAATTTTAATTAATAGCTTTTTGCTCAATTATCCGATAATGTGATAAGACGTTGTTTATTTCAAAAAGTTTTGTATATAATATATCATCCTGAGCCTCGGAACTTCACTGACCACTTCAGTGTTGAATTAGCCTTATGAGTGCTTGGAGTATATGTTTTTTACCCTTATACATTTTTACTGTATCAGTCTTATAAAATGAAAACTGGGCTTAAAACTGTACTGGATCTGTTTTGTTTTAAGTGTGTTGATTCTTAGTGAAAGTGTTGAATTTATATTTATAATTTTAGTTATCATAAGTGTACACATACTAGAGCTCTTGTAGTTTGAACTAATTGGAATCAGGTCTTATTTGCATTATTGATACTTTATACTTTTAACTGAAATGGCACCCTTCTCAGGTAGGTATTTCAAGCCAAGTATAAATGAGAATTGAGTGTAGAATGATTGTGGCTTGATCTTGTAGTCTTCCTTGGACATAACGTTAATTAATAGCCCAACAGTCAATGGCATATCTAAGGGACCTAAAGTTTAAGGTGGATTCCGAACCACTGCCTCTGAATTACAAACTGGTATAATTATGAGGATGGTCTTTACGTATTAACGTAGTATTTAATAATGCAGATAAGAGAACAAGAAATATTCGGGGAAGTACGCAGACTCATTGTGTTTACGTGTAACGCTGTTTCGTATTTTTTGAGAAAAGAGCTGTTTTTTATATTTGGTAAGTGAAGGCACAAAAAACTATGTTTTTTTGAGTTAGATAGGAATCTTGTCCAAGAAGTAGTAGGGCTTATGTTATTTTAAGTAATGTTTTATTAAGTTTATGGTGAGATTTATCCGAGAAGTAAACCTAAAGTAATTATAGTATTAATTGGATTGAAATCAGTGCATATAGGAATACCCCCTTCACAGCACATCTGCTTACTCAGCGAATTTCCACCTCAATAATATGGTAATAATAATACAAGTATATGACAAGATTGATCAAGCAATGCCTGTTGATAAATTACAGTATTTTGCCTTTTCTCCGTAACATTAACATGGGAGAGAATATGCAGGTTTGCTGCTTTGAGGAACATTAAAAGTAGTATTTGTGTTACACACTGAAAGTAGGCATTTTTACCATAAACTATTTTTATTTTGACCATATATCAAGTTTTATCAAAGATAAAGGAGTTTGCCAATTCTCCTTAGATTAACATGGGAAAGAGTATGCAGGTTTGCTACTGTGAGGAACACATAAACTATGAATTTTTAGCATAAACGTATGGATCTTAATTACATGAAGCTAAATACCAAGTTTAATGAAAAAATATTGGTTAATAAGGGAAATATTAATTTTTCCTTATCCTCCTATTCCTAAAACAGAATTTTTGAGAACACAAACCCCCCCCCAAACTATCCATTACGTTTAACCGATAAGTCTGGTTTACGAACTCGACCCAGCAAATGTAGGAATACACGTCTCTACCAAATTTGGTCTTGATTGGACCATTTTTACGAGTTATCGTGTTCACAGAGACATATGGCATATATATACATATATAGATATACATATTTATAACAATTTTAACGACTACTGTTTTTTTATTCTGGGCACCTAAAGACGAAAAAACAACATAGTTAAGTCTTACCATGAGACCTAAGACAATAGCTTCTTCCCTATGGGAGATTCGCAAATAACTATAATATGATTGAATACTATTGAACTTGAATACAATATAGAATACTATGTTAATCCGCAATGACCATCCTCATTATTAGTCCAGTTCGTAGTTCAGAGGCAGTGGTTCGGACTCCACGTTAAACTGTAGGTCCCTTAGTTGCCATTGGCTGTTGGGCTATTGATTAACATTCGTGTCTAAGGAACATGTCAGCCTTAGATTAGATTAGATTATTGAAATGGCCACCTTGCCACAAGGTAGGTATTTTAAGCCAAGTGTGAAAAAGAGAAATGAGTATAGGATGATTGTGGAACGATCAGTCTTGTTGTCTTCCTTAGACATAGCTGTTAAATAATAGCCCAACAGTCAATGGCATATCTAAGGGACCTACAGTTTAACATGGAGTCCGAACCACTGCCTCTGAATTAAAGTTATTTGTTCTAATTATGAGAATTATGGTCTTTGCAGATTTACGTAGTAATTAGTAGTGTAAGTAGTAGTAGTGCGGACATTTGCAAACAAGAGAACACTACACCCACCGACAGTCGCTCACAACTATCCACAATTTGTGACCTCCAAGTAGCTGGATTATAGGACATGCTAAGGTCCCAGTCCAGTGCAATATATGATTTATTTCTTTATATAATCCTATATAGTGAACTATTATTACTGTGTGGGATTTTAATTGCAAGGTGACCGAAATAGGATGTGTCTATTTTATACTCCTTAAATCCTGTAAAACTTAGGGAAGTGTAGTTAGTTACTGTTGTTGTAAATTGTGTACTAATGGTCATTTGCGTGGTGACGCAGTGTTTTGCGCAGGTCAGCCAAGCGTACCACATCATTCCCTCTGAGTGGAGTCAGCGCAACACCCCCTCCTGTTGTTCCCCCTGCCACCAGTGAGCGACGCCATGAGAAGCTGTGACGCTGGTCACTGCTCTGCGTCCATCGGGACAACGTTTAGTCTGCGGGCACTCATGTACAACCTTGTCTCATTAGGCTGTTGAGACTGTTTATAAACATAAAATTCATATCTTAATTTTATAATTGTGGGTTGACTTCAGAAAAATCGTATTAAGTTTAAGATAATAAACAATTCCTAATAATAGTATTTAAATCTTTGCTGGTTGTTAAATCATTATTTTATGTCTATATTATCCTATCAGTTAATTTTCCTATCATAGGCTCTGACAATATTTATTTAAAATATGATTTTCATCAATTTCAGTCACACTTTTATTTATATATACTTTTTGTCTTCATAATTTTTACTTACGATACCTTTCTGTCATTGAATAATACTTAAATAATATCATTTAATATCTTAATTGGTATTATTTCAATGACAAATAAATTGTTTAAAGTTTTGGATTGAGAATATATTGTGTTCATTATATATATATTATAACTTCAAAAGAGAACTAATTCAAACCATAAACTTATAAAAGAATAGTTTGACCTGGATTTGTACTTGATAGCTCGCAAGGCTCCTTTTCACTTGTAACTAGTAGGTAGTTAAATGTCTGTGTGTAGCTAAGATCTCACACTGAGAAAGGCTGTGAGCGTATCAAATTATAATAGGACGTTAGCACATTGTACAGGCCAATTTATAGTTTCCTCTAATCTTTCAATCTTTAAAATTAACTTTTTGTGAATTCATTGAATATATCAAACTGCAGTTTTAAAGTTTTATTCTTTTTCCAGAAGAATAGATTTTAAATATTATTGACTTTTTAAATCCTTTTTTCATAAAAATAATTAAAATCAGTTTAGTTAATTTTTTTTATTTCTTGAAATTACTATTTGCATGAATTGATAATGTTTTTTACTTTTACTCTTACAGACTAATATTCTTCATTCCAGGTGCCTTATCAGACTGCTAAGTACATTTTTTCCGAGTTCATTTCTTCTTTTGTGAATCAGTATCTGTACAATATGCGAGTCCACACCTTATGACGCTTATAGGTGTTTTCTCTTCTGCAACTGAATGTTGTCAGTAGAATAGAGTTGTTGCTCTGTATATAAAATTGATGTTCTGTCTTTAAAGTTTATTGATTGTTTAGAGTTTTTAACGATGTATTTATATTTTATAACATGTTTATACATACATATATCGATTCTAAAAATTCAACTCGCTAGTTTTACAGATCAAAATGTCAGCGGTTTTATTGCTTTGTGAAATTTTGCTATGAAGATTAGGCTGTAATATACATATAGACTAGTGTGTTGTTAGTGTTAGGTTTTGTGTTGCCTTTTGTCAAAGATTCGCTTCTGATTCAAAATGTATTTCTTGTTTGAGAACTGATTCCAATTTTTCCGCTGTGTTTGTTTCTGTTAACGTTTGCAACTGATCTCGTTTAGTCGGTGTAACCACTTGTCCATTATTAGTTGTGCTTGTTGTTTTTCATTGTAGTTTTCAGTGTTGAATTATTTTCATTGATGCCTAGCTAGACGTGTAGCTCTGTGTTGTTTTACATGTTGTAAATAATAAACTGTAAAAAAGCATTTAAATTTGTATGAACTTAAATCATGATTTTCACTTAGTAATGTTTAATTTTATCTCAGTTCATCAGTAATTTTATACTAAATATGATTAATGATTGTTGTTTCCTATCATGTTGTGTTGGGTCAGACATTTAACTTGCCTTATTCAGCCACTTAATATGTGCGCTTACTTTTTCAAGTCTATTACTTAAGTCATCTAAATAAAGTAGTCAAAAGAATTAATAAGGATGATCAATCAGAAAGGATGTAACATCGTTCCACTTGAGTATATTACATTATGTTTAAATATTATATTGCATTGTAAATTTTTGTACATATATCTGTGTAAAATTAAAATTACACTTAATTGTTCTTACAATTGTACTGATATGTTATGTATTTTTTAGTACTTCCATATATGTTTATATGATTTATATGTTTTTATGATTTTATATGCTTTGTTCATTAGATATATGATAAAGGCCTAATATTTACATATCATTTTTTATTTTGTTAAATGTTTATGTCAGTGTATTATTTATTAAGGTTTGGGTACGGAACTGTAATGTTTTAAATTTGTATTCCCTTTAAAAAGACTATGGTTCCTTATACATTTCATATCTATTATTTAATCTTAAAATATTTAACTTTTCTAACATATTTTATTATTATCATGAAAGACATCAAAATTTAATCTAGAAAGAGTATCCAACCACATTGTTGAATGCTAATGTATTTATAATACAGGCCTGAGTACTGCTCTCTTTTGTTGATATTGTTAGTGTTAGTAGTAATAATACATTTGTTATGAACATGGAAACTGTCTATTTGCCTATCTTAAATTATTTTTTCTTTTCTTGATACAACCATTAAATTTAACACGTTCACGGCTACGTGGACGCAAATGCGTTCATGGAGGTGCATGTTCGCCATCCTGATGGACGCATTTGTTGCCATCTAGTAGTGCATGTTTTCATGGCATATTACTGCTACAGGATAAGAGTTTGAACTTAGGAACTTGTGCCAGCCCTAGCAAATAGTACATTGTATATCATGTTAACGTAGGCTGTCTTGGACGGTGCTGCTACGGGCGCCCTGGGGACTGCTTGTCAGTAAGTTAGACAACCGGCTAAAAAAACATAAACACCTTGTAAAGAGTGTGTATATAAATGAATTTAATTTTTTACACCAAAAAACTGTACAAAGTTTGTTTTTTATGACTTTTGGTGTAGCAAACAAGTGTTTGATCACCTCGTGGCAGCAAATGCGTCCACGTGACTTTTTTTGCGTCCATGTGATTTTTTTCTTTGTGTTAGTGTAAAAAACAATAAAAGGGACATAAACAATCACTTCAAAAATATAAGGATATACTACTTTACTTTTCGACAGTGCAAACATAATCCCTAGTGCTGGTGGCAGCATATGAAACCACGGAAGTAGGCGGTCATTTTCACACCTTCAACAGCTGAGGGAGTCAAAAAGAGATGTTTACTAGCATAACTAAAGTACAAAGTAAGAATTTGGTATAGTTTTACATTCAGGATGGCGAACAGGGTTTAGAAAATAGGCTTAGCCCTGAACGTGTTAAGTAATGTAGAATTATTTTTATTATGAATCAAAGATACTTAATCATGAGAACACAAGTATTTTCTAAAAGATGACGTTCTTTTATTTGTATTTTTTTACGTACCCTTTATATAAAGAGAGGAATTAGAAATATTTGTTTGGTGGAGTGAAACTTTGGGGTAGTCACCATTTCAATAATCTAATCTAATCTAATCGCAATCAATAAAACACAGATATAAAGTTAAAAAGATTTTATACCAACTCCATTAGTAACATTCAAGCCCACAAACTGCTACTATTTTAATATGCAGGAAAATTAAAAATTGTCTATACATTTTAGAAGTTAGGAAGAATATCATACTGATTATTTAAGAAACACAAAACCCTCACTAGTGTCAGTAAACAAATTGATATGAATATTACTAAAGGGGTTTTATTGTAATATGTGTTTTTTAAGACAAAACCCCATATTACTGGCTTGTTCTCAGTTTTAAATATTTATAGCTTTTGCGGCTCTTTATAACTTATGATTTTAAAAAATTACTACAATTTCTGAGAGTTTAAATTAAACTCAGAGCAACTTGTTTCCTTCGCCTTTTGATATTCAATTTGCATTTCTAAGTTCATAGTTTTTTGGTTTTGATTTTTCTTATTCATATTCATTCAATGTAGGTAATAAGATGGTTTTCTTAACTATTCATCCAATGTGCCACAAGTTAATACATTTTAAGTGTTATTTTATATACTTTGTTGTGTTTATGTTTTAAAAGAGAATGATGGTAAAGTTACTGTTGAGTGTTGACGATATACTATTATAAAGATGTTTGTGAGCAATGCAGGCAAATTATGTTGGGTTATTATTGTCAATCAAATCTGGGAACATAAATTTTTTAAATAAACTACTGGTATTGTGTGTTTACTACTGAATGATTTTGGGAAATCTGTTTAAAGATATCTTTGATGTTTAGGGATATTTGAAGATGAAATTTATTATTGCTCCATATGTATGGAAACTATGGTCATGAAGGCCTTCCTCCAAGTGCTTAAGTTAAAACTTATAAACAAAACCACCCAAAAATAAATAGCCAGTTAAAACTATGTCAATAGTGAATTGACAATGTTCATAAATTTAAGCTTGAAATATCGGTAATCCAAAAAAATGGAAATTAATATTTTAATAATAGGTACTATTTTAAAACTTCTGTTCATTTCTACAACACACTTACAAAATGTTACAGTTACAAAATTTTCAAAACTTACAAGTACATAATAAAACACAGAAGGTCAATTGAGAGTACAAGCAAAGATATAAGAACTTGGAAGGCCTGTATGAGTACTACAATCAACTTTTATGTAAATGTTTGGTTAACACAAGTTTAAGTAACAAAGTGTCTCATGTCACTCCTTAAAATACTGTTATGGAAATATACACATTGTTATTGCTAAGAATATATTGTGTCAATCATACCTCTTCCTTAGCAAGAATGTTGTTTGAATCATTCAGCTGTGTTATACTTGATGTATTCATCCAATACTATAATACAAGCAAGGTTTGCATATATAATTATACATACATATATATATATATATACAGTAAAACCTCGTTAATCCGGACTAATTGGGGCTCCAAGTCGTCCGGATTAACGAAAGTCTGGATTAAAACAAATAATCCTAAACGAAGAAAGACAGTGATTTTTTAGTACCCCTTGTATATAATGAAACACCTTTTGCAGATAAACTTAAATAGTATGTATATTATGAATATAAAAATACATATTGTACAAACAGTACATACAGTAGTTACATTTGAACAAAAATATACACTTGGTATTTATTTACGTCCATACAAAAAATGAGACAACGAAAAAAGACAAAATTACTTTGAACATGAGGGCTGAGGTTCGTCCTCAAGTGACTGAACTGGTTTGAAGAAGGAGTTGAACTTCATTTGCCTTTCTTTTGTGTTAATTTCACAATTAAACAACGCAACTAAATCGTGCAGTGCAATTGACCTCTGTGGAGCAACTGACGGCCTGACACGAGCAGGAGAAACACAATCGTGTGACTGTGCTACTATTGGCTGACAGTAACCATGGTAATGACACGTACACCTTGCGCTGTGACCGCCCGCACTCGGCACACGCACAGTCACATCGCCGGGCGCAGTCGTACAGTGACGATCGCATGCTACTAATCAGCGTTCTGTGCATTAAAACTGCGATCCAATGGCTGTCCGGATTAAGCGAAGTCCGTATTAATGGGGTCCGGATTAACGAGGTTTTACTGTATATTGTAAATGTATACCATAGTACCCTTGCATTTTATTTAACACAACATGTTTCAAAGATTATCCCATTCTCAAGTGTGTTTATTCATTCATTTACAATATAATAATATTAATAGTAGCCCTATTAGTGAACATTCATAAAACAAACAATAAAAAAATTTATACTGTATATGTATATATATATATTTATCTTTAAATAAGTCAACCGAGTACCCTTAGAAAACATTTTAATTATTTCTTCGACATGTTTCGGGAATCATCCCATCTTCAAGAAGTACAAATATTTAACCTAATTTAATAATCTTAATTTAGGTTAAATATTTGTACTTCTTGAAGATGGGATGGTTCCCGAAACATGTCGAAGAAATAATTAAAATGTTTTCTAAGGGTACTCGGTTGACTTATTTAAAGATAATTATATTAGTAGCCCTATTTGATGAACTAAATAGTGAAATATATATATATATATATATATATATATATATATTTGCACACGGATCTCGAAAACGGCACTAAGGATTTTCTTTAAATTTTGGAAATAACTAATTTCGGAGTAGAAAATAAGTTCTAGAAAGGTCTAATATCCAGGAAAATTCAGGTTTTCTTGTAATATTAAGTTAAAAATCTAAAAAATTAACATTACACTTATGGAGAATCAAATGTAAACAGTCCAAAAATCAAAACATCTGTTTATAACCGGTTAACAGTTGTTGATTGAGGATGGTGGTGAACAATATGTGAATAGAGGTTTTGCATAAATATTTATTTTATGTATGTAATAAATGAAAAATTATCAAATTACTAACAATTTGTAAAATCTAAAAGGTAAAATAACTGTACGAAATAAAAGCAGAGAAAAGTATTTCCAAAATCTTTCGTGTTTTGAAAGAAAACATATTCATTCTATTGCTTGATGCCACTGTAACAAACCAATTAACTGATGTAAATTAAATTTATCTTTTGCTTTTCAATCCTCATTCATTTTATAAAAAAATCAGTTGATCACAGGATAATAATAACAACTGTATGGACAGTTAAATTCAGTATAAGATCAGCTAAAACAAACAAACTTGGCCGACGTCATAGTACAGTGGCTAGCACTCAGGACTCGCAAACTGGTGGTCGTAAGATCGATCCCCGTACGGTGAATCACATTTTTGTTCAGTGTTTACACCATATTAATTAAGGTGTATGAAAACGGTTTTATTTAAACCATATAAATGTTTTCATTGAGCAATAAATTTGTTTTAATTTTGCTAATTGACTTGTAAAATACATGTCTTATTCTATCCGAGCAAAGCTCGGCCACCAGGTACTATGTATATATATATAATATATATATATAATTTCTGAGTATAAAATAAGTTCTAGATAGGTCTAATGTCCAGGAAAATTCTGGTTTTCTTGTAATATTAAGTTAAAAATCTAAAAAATTAACATTACGCTTATGGAGAATCAAAATGTAAACAATACAAATCAAAACATCTGTTTATAACCGTTTGACAGTTGTTGATTCAAAATGGTGGTGAACAATATATGAATAGAGGTATCCATACAGTTATTCTGTTTGGATAATTAAATACAGTATAAGATCAGCTAAAACAATTGAGGTTGGCCAAATATCCTTAAACGATGGCCCGAGCCTGGCTGACGCCGTAGCACAGTGGCTAGTGCTCAAGTTCCACGTGCCGTAGGATGTGATCCCCACCCGGGGATTATATTTTTGTTCAGTGTTTATGCTAAATTAATTAAGGTGTGTTAAACCGGTTTTATTTCAGTCCAATAAATGTTTTCATTGGGTAATAAATTTATTTTAATTTTGTTAATCAACTTGTATAATATATATCTTATTCTATCTGAGCAAAGCTCGGTTACCAGGTGTACTTTATTTATAAACTGTCCATTAAGATGATGACATATGTGAAAAAGTCTGATCCTAATTAAATTTGGCAAATATGTGTATTTAGTTTTGGATGTATTTGCGTGAGCTTGAAAACGTAGGGTTATCTAGATAATTTTTTTTATAAATGGGGTTTATGATATTTTTGCCCAAAATTGATTGCTGAACAAAATTTTTTTGCTAACAATTTTTAGTATTTCATTGAACTGATAAAGCAGCTTCGAAAAATGAACCATATGGTTTTAAAAATCATGTTTAATGATATTTACCTAGATATTTATTATAAACAATTTAAAGGCATACTCTATTGATATGGGATAAACACTACTTACTCATTTACTTTATTTTATTACTTACTCTATATGGGGTAAACAAACATCTTTTCAGATAAGGTGAAGATGAAATATTATTTTATTATTTGGAATATAACTTTTTTGCTGTGAGCCATTGTCAATTATAAATTTATAAAATTTCCCTCTACTGCATATGCTGCAGAACACATACATTCCCATTTAAACATGTTTTATTATAGCTTTATTCACGCAACATTGTACGGTGCTAAAACAATTTAAGGAGTGGAAATTCATTTAGCAAGCAGGTTTAGGGCAATGTGAGAGAATATATGAATGTTTAACGATAGAGCTTTATTGCTTTGAGATATGCCGGGAGTCCTAAAAAGAATGGATAAAAAACAATCAGATATAAACACTTTATTACTAATGACAGAAAGCCACTTTTATTTTTACAATATATTCCTCAACTTTTAAGGTTTTTTATTAAGTTTTTTGCCTTACATGTTTGCTCCACATGTTCACCATTATTTGCTCGAAGAAAATCATGACGGTGCTTCAGCTCTGCCCACACATTGTGGTACGTTTCATCAGATATTTGATTAAAAGCTTCCCTTATCTTAACTTTAAGTTCATCTAGGTTTGCAATTTGGGATCGATACACTTGGTCCTTCACAAATCCCCCGACAAAAAATCACAGGCTGTTACATCAGGAGACAGACCTAGGAGGCCACTGAATGGTACCGTCTCGACCAATCCAACGGTCCGGTAAGGTTTCATCCAATGACTCCCTTACAAATAAACTCCAGTGGGAGGTACCGTACTACCATCTTGCTGGAAAATAATGTCAGGCTGGAATGCCTCTAATTGAGGATAGGTATAGTTTTCCAGCATGTCGAGGTATATGTTTCCAGTAACATCTTGCTCATAAAAGAAAAAGGGGCCTATTAACAAAGTCAAAACCAATTCCATACCAGACGTTCTCTTTGGGACTATCACCCATGTGTTCACGAACAAAATGAGGTTTTTGTGAACCCCAGATTACATTATATCTGTTTACATGTCCAGAAAGGTGGCCTCATCAGAAAAAATAGTTATTTTTAAAAACTGATCATCTCGAGAAACATTAAATCACACACACACTTTGCTGTCGACACAGCATGTCTCAACTTGCATCTACTCTCAACTCATTCAAAAATTTTGACGAAAACAATACTTTGTCCATCTTGGAATGGTTCCCATATCCGCCTCGGGTGTCATAGACACTTTGTACAAAATATTAACATCTGCCACAATACATAGTTAGATTTTGTGGGGCCAACTCATTATATTATATTCAAATATTAAACAGGCATTTAGTGTTATAATTTATGATTTTAACAAAATAATTCCTTTTTGCCATAACGATGCAAAACACCACATTAATAGTGGGGCATATATGGTCACTTTATCCCCATGACAAAATAGTATATTTTTGTCTTGAAAAATTTAATAACTGCCAAATCTAACAAGTGTTATTCTATGTGGAATTTAATTCATTAAACTATTAAAATAACTGAAGCTTAGTAAGAATGGAACGGAATGACACAATAAACATTATAATTAAATTATCTTAATTTAGCCATATTAAACAAAGATTTACCATGTAAGTGGGAGAAAGTAAAAATATAAGTTGACTACTTTTATAAAACAATTTTGATCTCACTGTCACCCAAGGCAAATCAAAGGTCTTTATACTTGAGAAATATGTTTCAGGTGTAATATTTTCTTTGTAATATTGTATTATGTATAGTTCTTAAAGACTTATTTCATTGCTCCATATTACATTATTAGTTATGCAATTCCTCTATTTGTAATAAGAAGTGTTGAATATCCCTTTGCTAACTTCACTGTAGTGGTTTTTAGCTTACCAGATTACTGAGAAATTGAAATACGGTACTAAAAGTGGTTTTAATACTAACCTACTTTCTCATTATCCAATCTGAGTTAAGTGATAACTATAGTTTCATTCGTTCCCATGAAACTATCATCAGGTCTTCATTTGAAGAGATCTGTTTACAAACATCCTCACACATGGATACAAACATACAGACCACGATTACTAGAAGAACCCACGGTCATAAACAAAAACAAATGACATCAGTGAATCGAATGTCTTTTGACATGGATATGTCTTAGCTATTGCGGGGGGGTGTATTGGTTATCCAAATACAGACTAAATGTGAAACGGATGTGACGTCTATGGCTTAGTGAAATCAGCTGTTTAAAGGAATGGAAAACAGTAACTTAAGACATATTAATTAAATTAAATAATATTAGGACATTTCCTATTGTATTAATTAATCGTACTTAATGGCGAAATAAATTATTTGATTTGATTTATCCATGGTCTAAAATATTTCTCAACGTGATAAAGATACATTTTTACTTTTTCCCCCTGTACGATAGTATAAAGAAAAAGTGTTAATATAGTCAGAATTTTTGAATTTGATTTTTTGGTGGATGTATCTATTTTAGAGCCTCCTGAATCGAAAATCAGGAAGAAGCTTTGTCGTTAACACTGGAGGACGTAAAATAAATGAATTCAATAGTCGAGGTAAATTAAATGGCTTTTTGAAAAGTCATTTTTTTCTCTCGCTCACCTATAAACAGCTGCTTTACGATTGCATTTTAGGGCATAAACTTACACTATTGACAACAGTTTTGTAGGAAAAATTAATTATTAACGGCACTGTACGATTTTTACCAACTTGCACGAGAAGCTGTCTTGCAACAGCTGAGAAACGAAAGAAATTCTGACTGATGTGCGAAGGGAAGAGGAAACTCTCGAGGCCGGAAAGAGCGGGTATGGTTCATCAGGACAAAGGCGCATGCGCGAAGAGAGAACATCTGCTCGTGCATTTTAGGAGGGGAGGGAGGGAAATTCGATACC
The DNA here is from genome assembly GCA_023375725.1 of Nephotettix cincticeps. NCBI lineage: Eukaryota > Metazoa > Arthropoda > Insecta > Hemiptera > Cicadellidae > Nephotettix > Nephotettix cincticeps. The sequence continues at coordinate 30,158,409 of CM041791.1, forward strand.
AGCTGTGTTGGGGTGAGACTATTAATAGCGCTCCAGCTTACTTCAAACAAAAGCTGGTCCGCAGTATCTGTCTACCACTTTTTAACTATATAAGGGGTTTTCTCAATAACTTAGTTTTTGCATTAGTATTTTTTCTACATATACTTAATATAATCGGGATTCTCTTTAAATATAATGTTTTGATTATTAAATCTCAGATCGATATTGTATGGATTATGAGGGGACGCCAACCAAAATGTTGATATTTGAAGATTTGCGTAAGCTTTTCCTTCGCCAAAAGCTAAACTTGGGTTTTGAGTGTCAGTTGTGCAAGAATAAATTTTATAACAAGGCTGATTATTTGGAACATACAAGAAGTTGTAAAAACGGTAACGGTAAGTAATTAATAATATACTATTTTACTGCAAAATGTTTCCAATTAATTGTCTGTTTACGTTTACAAACACACATTTTATTATGTTAATCAAAACCTGATTTAATAAACATTGATATAATATTAATCTAGATCCAAATGTATATACAGATATTTTTGACAGTTCTTTTATATTATTATATTTGTCAAGAGGTTAAGTGTCCAATGCTGGAGATTTTTCCCTAGCTTTACATACAGTCTATTTTTTATTTAACTAGCCAGCAACAAAAACTTATACCATTTTGAGTGCTTTACTTTTTTTATATTTGAAATAATTAACTTTATTCCAAAAAATTGTACCAAACTTAGAATCAGTATTCATTAGAACATTTTATGTTATTTTTATTATTATGATGACCTCACTTAAGAATGAAAACCAAAATTCATTACTTTTTTTCTCATGGTTGTAAAATAATCAATTATTTGCTTGGTTTTATAATTGAATTTCAGAACTTTACTTAGTGCCATACCATAAAGAATTCAAATTATAATTATATTTGAACACTTTTCCTTCCTAATGATTAAACTATTTTGATAATTATCTAGTCAAATCAATGATTTGTAAGTGTAAATATTTTGATGTGGCCACAAAATAAATAAATTATTTAATCTTTTATACATCGAAATAATAAGTATAAATAAAATAACCTTTTTAACTGGTCATTGAATTGAATAATTTCCTAAAAGGTGAAGGTCTCGCTGAGACTGTATATTTAATAAATATCTGCTTAGTAATTAAATAATTTTTTTAAGTAACCGGAGCAAGTTGGATAAAAATTGAGAAGTGTGTCACAAGCCAACAAATGTGATTACAAACAAGAAGTCATGTAATCTTCTTGCTTTTGAGAATTGTAATGATGATGGCATTATTTATTGACATTTAAAAATTTCATTAGGCCTATGTGAAAATAAATTTGTTTTGAAATTTTTATTACCGTATGCCTATTCCTCTTTTGGGAATAAACCAAAAAGAACTGCTTTTCATCTTATCTTAAAGAGATTCAACATTCAAGGAGTAATATATTGCTTATAGAAAGATAGCATGATATTTTTATTTAATTTACTAGAATGTCCCTTTTTGTATACCAATCTTCTTGATTTGTGTAAGACATTGTCCTATGTTGTTTATGTTGAGGTAACATTAATATTACTGTGTTACCTCCATAACATAAACCATAGGGCACTTACATGATAAGAAGTGATTATATAGCCATATAGCTATAATGACTATTGAGATTTCTTAATAAAAGTACTTTAATATTGTTAGATTCCTAAAAGACACTAAACTATTATTACCTGTATTGTTTAATAATACAAATTTCTAGAATAATTTTGTAAATACGTAATCATTCAATCCTATTAAAATCCAGGCAATGGGTCTATTAGAAGAGAGGATTTTTTGCTGACTGAGTCTGTCTGTCAGAGAAGTTAAGTAAATTGTTAAAGCTTATTCATAGAATGTGCAACTTCTTTCTTCATAGACAGCTTTTTCTAGAGATGAGTCATTTTTGTGTTTTTTTTTAAATAGAATGTCTTATTTTTAGTATGAAATCTTCTCATCAGTAAAATAAAACTGTTGTTTTATGTTTTACTTTCAGATTTGAAATGTCAAAAATGTGGAAAGACATTTGGGCATTTTAGAATTCTACAGCTCCATCTCAAGATCCACAGTGTAAGTGAATCTTTGTCTCTGCAGTCATCTCATTTGGAAGATGAAAAAAGGACATCCAACACAGTCATTTCTTCACCCGAAAGAAAAGAAAGCATCGGTAATGAAATGGACATTGATACAGCCAAAGAAACTAAATCAGCCCTAACAAGAGTGAAAATTCTTGATGGACCAAATGTTGCTTCTAATATGTCTGGGAATTTAAATAGTCAAGCTGGCAGAACTCCTAACTCCTTCAAAATATATGATACCAATTTACCAAAGATAAAATCTAGTCATAAAGCTAAAGGAACCCCAAAACAAGGTACATTAGTGAGAAATTAAGTTTAGCCAAGTTTTTTTAAGGAACTGACTTTTTACACCATATTAATATCTTGTAATCTTTAATTTCTGCTTCTTAGAAACATATTCTTGGTGAGCTATGTCTCCAGTTTTACTTGATAATATGGAATTAAACACTTTGGACCCTGGAACCACTAGCACTGGTTTAATAATAGGACCTGGGGGTTTTAAGGAAATAAAACAAAAATAATTGTTAGAACAAATTTAATATAATCTATACATATTATATATTTTTGGAAATAGAAGGAAACCCCCTTGAAAGAAACATAAAATACTTGTCATTTATAAACAATTTATATATATATATATATATATAATATATATATAGACTAAGGAAAGATTTATGAAAAAAATAGCTACGGGGTTCATATGTACAGTAATTGGCCTTTGTTTTATATATTGTATAACATTCAAGGACTTACAATGCAACATAAAGAATAGAAAAAAATCCCCTTGAAACATGGAAATTTGTTATTTGTAAAGAAAATTCGTAAGTTTTGTCATCATCACTATTGATTCTCTGATCAAGTAATATGTCTCAAATCTTATCAACTTTCAATGGATCATCACTCATATTGAATAAATCACTAAGGACGAAATACTAAAATAACTAACCATAAAAATAAACTAAATAACAGTGGTGTAACAATACAATACAGCTTGCACATATCGTGAATAAAAACAACTCGAACAAAACACTGCTAGTAGTAATTTCGTTATTTCAAGCAGCATCTCTAGTAGTAATCTCACAGCAGACAATGTTTGTCTGCTGTGAGCAAGCAAATGAAACATCGATGAAAAATATTTTTTCTAAATACGCAGCAGACTAAAAGGAAACCAAGACGTGTAAAAATGACTAAAGAATATGTTTTAAGTACCAAAACCCGAATATATCAGGCGCCGGCTCCAAAGTCTTAATAAAATTGAGAATAGAAAACTTTTACTTCTCATGTATTAACCAATTGAGGAGTAACGAGAAATGAACCCATTTTAATACACCTGTCACGTTACAACAACATTACTAATAGATTAATCATTTATAATGGTTTTTTATATCTGAGAACATTTAAGTGACACAACATTATTTAAAAACGAGTAATTTAAAACTTGTGCATAATTTATTAGGCACGGTAAATTATGTTTATTAGGTTGATACAACAAGAGAGGGGATGGAAGCGTACGCATTTCTCACCTATACGCTTGCCGAGAACGTGATTGTGCGTATTTGGGGTCCAATTGATCTTCTATCTGTTAAAGTAAACTAGTGATTCTTGTTGCCGTTTAGTAATTGACGCCTTTGTAATAGTTAATAATGAGTGATTTCGGCTATGTCTGCATCATTGTTTTGAAATATATCATACCCACAAATATAAAACACGATCTAAGAGATGTTAATAGTATCTAAGATGTCATAACAGGTTTGAAATATGCTTTTTATCCATTTATCGTAGTAATAAAATAAATATATTAAATAAATCCATGATTTTTTTCTTACTCCCAGGGGTACTTTTTACGGCAATACACCTACTCTGCGTAGCTCTGATATTAGCCACATCACACATCAGCCCTACTCGTCAACAGATAAATAAATGTAATCCTTTAACATTTTAACTAGTCTACACTATTAACTCATTCATTTTCCCCCTTTCTTATGAAATTTTTAAGAGCCTTCATTACATCCGCCAATTTGTTTACTAATTCTGTAAAAGCAATATTAAAAATTCTCATGCCTCTCTTCAAACACAATTTTTAAACTAAGACACATCTTATTAGTTTAAAATCAGAAGATCTTAAAGATATTAATCAGTTATCTATGTGAGTAGCACGTTCGCGATGGAAGTGAAAAAGCCGACTTTTAGCGAATTTCCCATAGGGAAGTAGCTATTACCGTAGGTCTCATGGCAAGAGTTAAGCCCGGGACCATGTTATTTTTTCTGCTTTAGGTGCCCAGAGACCAAAAACAATAGTCGTTAAAATTTTTATATATATATGTATACATATATGTGTCTGTTAACACGATAACTCTCGTAAAAATGGTCCGATCGAGACCAAATTTGGTAGAGATGTGTATTCCTACAAGTGCTCGGACGAGTTCGTAAACCAGACATATCGGCAATGGGAACGGGTAGTTTGGGGGGGGGGGTTTGTACCCCAAAATTGGGGGTTTTTGCGTTTTCACATGTAATTTTTAAAAATTTCTAATTTTATATTTCACCATTGGAATCAGCTTAAAAACTAACTAACTTATAAAATTTATGGACAGATGTTGATGAAAGTTGGTATAAATGTTAAGATAAAAATTATTTATGGTATAAATGACTACTTTCAGTGTTCCTCACAGCAGCTAACCTAGACACTCTTTCCCATGTTAAACTCTCTATGGAGAATAGGCGAATAAGTCTCATGTTTGTGGACAGATTTTTATAAAACTTGTCATATATTATTATTATTATATTATTGATTTGGAAATTCACTGAGTACGCAGGTCTGCTGCGACGGGGGATTTTATTTGGCATAGCTAATGTATATGAAAAATTACAAAAATCTGTACTTAGCGTTTTTTAAAGTTCACGATGTTTTAATGAAAAAAGTATGTTGTGATCATTGTTTTTGTCCAAAATTATTTTTTATTAGATTTTTATTAAGTGTACCAAATATTTATGTTTTTTATACCTCAAATATATGCTAATGTGAACCCGATCGGGTACAAACTAAATGTCTTCTGCTAGGGGTGGAAAAACATTTAAGCTATATTTAGTGTGATAGTGTTGGTCACCAATGGCATTAGAAAACACATCAATTGTACACGGTCGGGCGCACTGCGCGCGTTAGTAATGTAAGGAGTGTACCCCACCGGGTACACTGCTGCCATTTAAAGAATCACCTGTGTACCCAATTGGGCGCACTACATTGCCAACGTATTAGTGTAACAAAAGAAATCCTTTGAGATAATAATAATGCTACTGTTGTCATATCTGTTTCGATGACAACCTTCTCTGTGTAAATAGATGTGAACATTATGTGTATCAAGTTAGGTATTGAGAAACTGTCTCCATACACTCACTCACTCAATTTGTTACATTGTACTCAGCCAATTGTTCAAATCAAAATTACAGAATAATGTTACAGCAAAGAAACAAGTTGGTCTGACCAAGATCAAGATGGAGGACTGTTTGCGGTGTGATGCTTGCTCATGTATTTATATTGATGAGAAAGATTACTACAAGCACATGAGGAACTTTCACCAGAAAGATATGAACAAAGCACCTACAAAACAGCAGAAGTAAGTATACCCTAGGCCTACAAACAGTCTTCCCCCTCTGCCAATTACGTATATGAGCAATTTACATACCCGTGTAAGGGCTTCATTTGAGCGAACCACAGCAAAAGCATTTCGCCTGTAGCTGCTGGAATACTTCTGGGACATAAATAAAAATAAATGATTTTTTTTTATTAACATCTGTTATTTCACATGCTCTGGCCCTGTTCTGATTTGATTTTTTTGCCACTCCCAGAGGTATTACAGCAGCTACAGCAGAAACGCTAATGCTGTGGTTACTCAAATGAAGCCCTCACACTGGTGTGAGAGGGGGTACGCTTAAAGAGTTACCACCTGCCAAAAAACATACAGTCTATTAATTAACTTTCTAACACTTACAGAACAATAATTCCAAAGAATGTTTTACCTTCCCCCCCCCTTAACCTCTCAGTGTGGGTTGCTGTCATATTAACTCGGCACGGCGCGTAAGGCGGCCCACTGGTGGTTTGTCGTTATATTAACGCTTCGTTTCAACCTGTCATATGCTACTATCTTTCGGTGAATATTGATACTATTTCAGTTCCTTGCAAAATGTAAAGAAAAGTATTGTTTTCATCAAAATTTTTTTAATTTGAGATGAAAGTGGATATACCTATCTGTTTTTAGGCTCCCTGAACTCAAACAATTGGTTTTCAGGCTGAAGTCTGTCAGTCCCCCTGTAAGTGTACAGACCCCGAGACCACACTGAGAATTAGGATCTTTTTCCTAAAAAAAAGGCTTTTAACGGTTTTTGGTCCAGATGGCATCTCCTCATTGTTTTCCATCAAAAGACATTAAATGGTTTATGGAAATAACATACATAAACAAATTTTGCATACACCACTCTCTATTGCATGTATTTTAGCAGTGAACGTATTAAAAAATGAAACAAATGTTTCAAATTACTAGTCTACTACTAAAAGTTTCAGAGAAAAGTTAAATTTATTGCACATGGTAGACATAGTTGTATGAGAGCACCAGATGTTATTTTTATGGGTAATATTTAAAAAATCAATATCTTTCTTATTTCTCAACTGCTATCCGTGAAACTTGGTAAGCAGCTTAAAGTCACATCACCCGATATAACCCACACATAAATTTTTGCTATTTCCTCAGGAGGGGTGAGTTTCTTTAAAATCTTTAAACTTGTATGAGAGTGTGTGGGAAAGAAATTTGATGAATATATTTGAAAGAATAGATTAATATGCTGTTAATTGTTCAGGAATGTAATAATTTACATGAAATGTTAGTCATTTTTAAGTTCACCTTAAGATCGAGAAAGAAAGTATGTTTCAGTCCACAGATAGTTTATTTTTTAATTAAAAAATAATCATAGACTAAATATTATATTTATAGTTTAGCTTATGAATGAAATGAAAATATGGTGATATTACTTAATTAGCAGAGCCAAGAGGAACTGCCAGTCTTGCTGTAAGCAGTGTCGCGGTTCTCATTGTATACCAGTCAAACGACCCAGGGCTACCCATCAAGCCAATGATATAATCTTCAGGTTCAATATGAAGGACAATATCAAGGTCAGTTGGTGTACTAGTCGCGAGATGAACTGTGTTCATACTATATACTATACTGTATACCTCCAGCATGTTAGCAGTGAATTTACTTTACACAAATTACATCTTGGATTTAAAATTTCACAATCAGATAAAATATAACCTAACAGATGGTTCTGGTTGTTTTACACATAATTTTTAAAAATTTAAAATTTTATCCTTTAATTTTAGAATCAGCTCAACAAACTATACAATTTAATTCTTTAAAGTATGTATACATATATGTGTCTGTTAACACGATAACTCTCGTAAAAATGGTCCGATCGAGACCAAATTTGGTAGAGATGTGTATTCCTACAAATGCTCCGACGAGTTCGTAAACCAGACATATCGGCAATGGGAACGGGTAGTTTGGGGGGATTTTGTACCCCAAAATGGGGTTTTTTGCGTTTTCACGTGTAATTTTTAAAAATTTCTAATTTTATATTTCACCATTGGAATCAGCTTAAAAAACTACACAATTAAGTTCCTTAAAGTTTTTCTCTATCTCCAACGGTTACCGAGATATTAAAAAATCTAAACACAGTAAATTGTATTTAGGGGCTCAAATGCTAATCTTATGGAGGATAAGGAAATATAATATTTCCCTTATTAACCAACATTTTTGGATTAAACCTGGTATTTAGTTGTTATAAAGAAAGTTGGTACAAAATGTTTTTATTTACTTCCCCGTGGGAAATAGGTTAGATTATGGGTATGTCTAAAGGGAATATTTTCAATCCATCTAAACAGCTGTTCTTAATCTTTTATGTTAAAAATTCAACACAATAGCCCTAGAAACTATCTAGTAGGATCTGGAAGCCTGTTACTTTTTATCTTAAAACCACTAACACCCCCCCAAAGCTAAGACTTATCCTTGTCGAAAAAGAAAGTTGGCATAAATGGTCAAAATAAAAATCGTTTATGGTAGAAATGTCTACTTTCAGTGTTCCCCACAGCAGCAAACCTGCACACTCTTTCTCATGTTAATGTTATGGAGAATAGGCAAATAATTCCCATTTATTGACAGATATTGATAAAACTTGTCATATATTATTATTGCTTTGAAAGTTCGCTGAGTACGCAGGTCTGCTGCAACGGAGGTATTTTTTAAATAATAAATTAATTTTTATGAGTAGTAGCTTTCTTTTAATTACCAATTAAAAATTCAAAAGAACATCACTCATTATAACAATATTTTAAAGAAAAATATTTGTCACTAGAGTTGAGAATAAAGTGGAGATTTAGTTTAGCAGTAGAATTAATAATTCAGGAATCCTAGAGGTTCTATTACAGATTTGCATAAGAGAATGTACCTGTACAATAGCAACTTAAAATCTGATTTGTCTACCTATGTTATTGATACGTTGATTGAACCAGATGTAAATTTATTTTACCACTAATAATTAAATAATGGTGTAACAATCTATGTACCATTACATTTGTTGAAAATTTATCAAGTTACAAAACGCCTGTTCACAGGTAAATTTAGTATACAAAATTATGATTAAGAGATAAGGACAAACTAGATTGAAATGAAACCAACATGGGAGTTTGTAATGAGTTATCTTCCTACGCAGCATTTTCACCCTCCGTTGCCGAATGAACCATTTTCCACCGGGTTACAGGCAAGTCCATAACTCACCATAGCTCTTCTTCGTAAAGGCTTGTGAATGGTTGGTGGTTATAGAAAGTCTGTCTACACATATTTTAGACAGTGCTTTAGAACTCTTTATTTATCTAAAAATACTTTGTTACAGACTCGATGGACACAGATGGTATCTCAGCAGTTAAGTGACCGTACGATATCTTCTTCAAGTCTGAAAGAGCCTGAATTTGACAACATAAAACCGGACCCAGATGCTAATATTGCAATTAAACAAGAACTAGAACCAGACTTGAGCTATTTGTTAAGTCAAGTAGAAGTCAAAATAAAGACTGAACCCCAAGATGACTATTGAAAATTTTTATTAAATAAATGTTTCAATTGTATTAATTTAAACTATATAAGTGTTTTTTTCTGGTTAATGGTTTTGGTTTGGTTCAAATGGATTAATTGTAAATGATTTCCCGTTTACATGAACAATCTATACACAAATTCAGCTTTTACAATATATTTAAAGAAATTTCTTATTAAAACTTGAACAAAGAACAAGAAAAACAGACAATTCTGTGTACCTACTTTTTATTATTTGATAAGAATATGACTTATATGAATATAACATAGTATTTATTACATGTGTTTTCAATATTGTATTGTGTGATTTTCTAGTCGTTTGTTTACATACTTGTATTTTGTTTATGTGTTCTTACATGTCTAGTCCTGTGATTTTTTTAGTACTTATTGTATCAATATTTTTACTGAAGAATGTCTATTTTCAATATATTGCTTTGATATCAATCACGTTCATTTTGTTAATAATCCTGATGAGAATAGATTAGATTATTGAAATGGTGACCCTGAATATTTTATGAACTTAAGTGATAAACCTCGTAACAGAAAAAGTGAATCAAGTTATTGTGCTATCCTAATTTTACAAGCCTTTTTTGGATGGGGGTAAAGTTCTCTAACCTAAATGGTGCCTACTGGTTTCAGTTGGATTATTCAACCATCGTGTGGTCCTAGGCCTGGTTAGCCTAGATTTGGTAAACAAACATAACTAAGGAAGGTGGTTTTAACTTATAATACTGTATATATTCTAATGGGATTCCCGATTGCTGTGATGACTTGGAAGAGCAATTTTATTTTGATGACATATTTGACAAAAATAATTTACGGATAACAAAATTTTTTGTAACCTTTTAGATATCTGAGAACCTCTGGATTTGTAGACCCAGGATCTTGTTGTAAGTAATGGTCCCTTGTTAATTCTTTGAAGATTTGATGGCGTTTTTCGTCTCTTCACACAATTTTAGTGAATATCCCATAGGGAAGAATCTATTACCGTAGGTCTCATGGTAAGACTTAGGCCCTGGACCATGTTATTTTTTCTTCTTTAGGTGCCCAGAGACCAAAAACAATAGTCGTTAAAATTTATATACACAGGGTGTTCATTAAAGTCGGGGCCAAACTTTGAGGGGTGACAGTACTCATCAAAATAAACAAAAAATTATCTATAAGCATTTCTCGAAAAATCCTTCGTTTAGCCGCTAGCCGCCATTTTGTATTTTTTACAAAAAATGTTATTTATCAAGAAATATTATAGATAAAAAAAACAAACTTTGCACACATGTTTATTGGCCAAAGAGAAAAATATTCTCAAAGGATCATTTAATTTGCTTTTATATTTTCAAAATGGTGGCAGTTAAAAATCTTTTATTTAAAATAAACAAAAACCCATTAACTTTATAAAATTTTTACAAGACATAAAAAAATTGGAATTCTAATTTCAAATCTATCGGTACTTTGGTGAACAAAATCCGTCCACAGATAAGCGAGAAATACACTTTTAATGTTAGAATACAGGGCCCATGTGCCACCGCGCTAGGGCCGTGGTGAAGAAGCCGCGTTGTGCCAGCTGAACTACGTTTCTTCAATAGAAATGAATAATAATGATTATTACTATTATTGGCTGACAAAGCCAAACCTTATAATTATTAAAACTAGCTTTTCGCTTATGGGAAATTTGTGTCATAACTAATATGTCAAGAAATTATATAGAGGGAAAAATAAATGTAGGAATATCTCACTTCTGGTGTCGTTATCTCGAACCTACAAGAACAGGGCAGAAAGAGATCTCCATATAGACAAAATAGAAATATCAAAATGTTTTAGAACTGAGCATCCATCCATGTTTGGATGTCAAGTCCAGCGGATAGAGAGATGATAGTGTGTGCCTCTGGCCTCTGAAAAGTCCACTGAATAAATAGACATAAAATGTGCTCCCTACCACACCTAAAATGAAAATAGAATTTGCATTGTCTTTCTCATCCTTACAGCTTTCCTTAAAACATATGCAAGATCCTTCTGGGATTTTAAAATTCATAATTTCTAATAATAGTAAATCCACCTACACATGTTTTAGCGAATTTCCTACTGGGAAAAAGCTATTACCATAGGTCTCTAAGCTCAGGACCATGTTATTTCTTGCTATGAGGTGCCTAGAGACCAAAAACAATAGTCGTTAAAATTATATATATATATAATGTGTCTGTGAACACAATAACTCTCGTAAAAATCATCCGATCGAGACCAAATTCGTTAGAGACGTGTATTTCTACATTTACTCGGACGAGTTTGTAATCCAGACATACAGACATATCGGTTAACCGGAACGAATAGTTTGGAGGGGGATCACTCAAAACTTAGGTTTTGCGGTAATTTTATCTTTTGCCATTGGAATCAGCTTAAAAAACTACTCAATTAATTCCTTTAAGTTTTTCTCTATCTCCAACGGTTACCGAGATATTAAAAAATTTAAACACAGTACGTTGTATTTTGGGGCTCTAATGTTAATCTTATGGAGGATAAAGAAAAATTAATATTTATTTTATCATATCATATTTTTGGATTAAACTTTATTTACCTTCATGTGGTTGAGATCTATCCATTTATGCTTTAAAATCAAAGTTTATGTGTTTATCATGGCAGCTAACCTGCATACTCTTTTCCCATGTTAATCATATAGAGTTTAGGTAAACTCCTTTATTTGTGGACAGATGTTGATGAAACTTGATATAAATGGTCAAAATATAAATTGTTTACGCTAGAAACACCTACTTTCAGCATTCCTCAGCAAACCTGCATACTCTTTCCCATGTTAATCTTTTGGAGGTAGGCAAATAATACTGATATTTAATGACAGATATTGATAAAACTTGTAATATATTCTTATTATATTATTGATTTGGAAATTTGCTGAGTACGCAGGTCTGCTGCGACGGGGGTATTTGGGTTTAATGAGAGTATTCATAAAAAAATAATATTTTTATTCAATATGAGCAAAAATATACACTATAATAGTAATAGTTTTAAATATTTATAAATAACTGAAAACTTTACGTAAATCCATAGCATTGCAATATTATCTACTTACTTTAAATTAATTGATAACACACGACCATTAAAAGGTAATGAAGAGTGTAAACTGTAGTTTAAATTTATCTATATCTCTTCCGACAGGAAAAAGATGCAATGTTAAATTGACGTCCAAAAAACCCTGACTCAAAGAAAAACTTGATGTTCAAAATAAAAATATTTGTTTGAGCCTATGGAGCCACTGTTAAAAGCAACATATTTTTAAAATGTTGATGTTATTTTGGCATAGAATCTTCTTCAACTCGTCAAGAACTTTTCTTCATCCAGGGGAATTTCTTTTGTTATCTCCTCATAAACTATTTACCAAAAGTTTGGAGGAAGGAGGCCATTGGGTGGAGGTACTTCTCCTTCTTTTAACACTCTCTCTAGGAAGTTCTTCAGGCGAACTACTGGGCCACTACAATCATCCGGGGTAATCTAGAAAACGATTGATAAATAAAAAATTGGAAATGTACATCCCAAAATGTTTCACATGACAGAAAAAACTCAATATAAAGTTTTAACGAAAGGAAACACAGACAAAATTTTAGATTTATTGCTTTCTTTTTGAAAGATCCTAGAATGTGGATAATGACTTTGATGATGAACTTTAAACATGAACATGTTGTAAAAATGTATACATGTTTTACATTCTCCCCTTAAATATAGTATATTGAGAAAGTATTGTTTTTGTCAAAATTTTCAAATTTGAGTTGAAGTAGGATATTTCCGTTTTGGGGTCCCTGAATCCAAAAAAGTGAGTTTCGACGTGATGTCTGTCTGTCCGTCCGTCCGTGTGTATGTCTTGATGTGTACAGAGCCACAACCTACCTGGTTGGTCCGATTTAGATCAAATTAAGTATGTGTGTATATATTCACTGTGTCTTCAGGCGTTTTTCAATATTTTAGAATTTTTTTTTAACGTGTTGAGGAGTAACAACAAATGGGAGTTGAGGAATACGTCCGTCATGTGACGTTTGTTCCCCCCTGAGGATCCAAGTCATATGACGGGATGAGGGATATTTGATATTTCTTAAAATATTATGAATAAATTAAAAATGTATAATGGTTTATTACACCTGAAAACATTTAAGTAAAATAATAATATTTAAAAACGAATAATTTAGAACTGATGCGTAATTTACTGGGCACATTATGTTCATCAGGTTGGTATCGTTGACGTTTCTCGAGAATTAGCTTAGCGCCAATGTGATGGTGCTTGCGCTACTTAGTGTTCAACTGATCTTTATCTGTTAGTAATAAATACAAAGCACTTGTAACATGCAAACAATTTATTTCATAACTGACCACATAAAAAGTAAATATTATGAAAAATGAATTATTGCAAAATTATTCATTTAAATTTTTTCATATAAATTATAAACAAATAACATATGATAAATCTGAAACAGTCAAACATGTAATAGTTAGGTTATCCTAGTGATTACCGCTATACCCACATCATTGTTTTGAAACATATCACACCCGAAACACGTTCTAAGAGATTTAAATAATATGAAAAATGTCAAAATGTATTTGTAATATGCTTTTTTTCCATTTATTGTAGTAATAAAATACATTTAAAGAAATCCATATTTTTTTCTTACTCCCAGGGGTACTGTTTATGGCAATACACCTACTCTACATAGCCCTGATAACGAAAGTCCATGTGACATGGACATCCATGTTATCATCCATGTCACATGACGGGCATACTCCTCCACAGGTTAAGGATAGTTCACCCCTAAGAACTCTTAAAAAACTTAGAAAATCTGAATTTCTCAAAAATTGTTTGGACGATTTTTATTAAAATTTGGTAGTTTATAGTTCATATAGAATTACATAATATGACACTACCTACATGTCTGTAAAAATGACAGTTCAACATTTTAAAATTAAAAAAAATCAATTTTTTAAGTTTTGCATGAAAATAATAGAGGTAAAGTGTTGGTGTGCAACACCGTTGAAAACAGCTTACAAAACTAAAGAAATTAGTAATTTGAATTTGTCTGACTAACAGTTCTAGAGAAAAGTTAAATTTACTGTTCATGATAATGCGCCCGATGTTATTCTTATGGATATTATTAAAAATTAATTTCATCCTTATTTCCCAACCGTTTCCCATGAAACTTGGTATGCAGCGTAAGGTCACATCACCCAACAAAACCCATTACCGGGGGTGAGGGGGATTTCCCCCATAAAATTCTAACAATTGATTTAACTTTGTTTCTGTTTTTGTTATTTTCAGAAATTGGATGATTATTTTTGAAACAATAAATTATTAAATGACATTTAGATAAACTAGAAAGAATATCATAGTTTTATTACAGATTGTCGTTTTTAACCCTCAAACTGATGACAACGTAAATTCCAACGGTTAATACCACTTGTGAAGTGATAGCGTCATAATTTACGACGGTCATTTTTTGAATGCTGTACTAGTTGAACAAATAACAAAATAAATTGTACCAATCCATTCCCCACTTAGTTTTGCATATAAATATAACAACTTTTATAGTCCTATTATGATTTTATAGAGTAAAATTTACTGGCTGACAATGACATATACAAACGCCAAATGATGCAATAAGCTGGTGCCGATGTTGCTACGCGACGACTCATAGCAACTGGGTTTTTCGTCTTTGTTTGCTGTTGAACGTTTAAACGGCCGACCCTTGTTGTTCAGATGATTTATTAGATGATGATAATTTATTAGATGATGTTTTGGAACCTGACAGTAACATTTCCGCACTAGGTATACCTGACGATTGGAGATATTTCGTCAGGAAGTGATGATGACTTATAGCCAACATTATCGGATTTGGAGGATATGCCTAATTCACCTGCAAGTGAGGAAAGTGTTGGTGATTCTGGTGTTCCACTGGTCCAAATATTTTCATCGGATGTTTGGGATCCAGACAGTGACTCTTGATTAGTGGACTTATACCATTACGCGTGTACATAGTTTCAGATTTTTTCTCATATCTCTTTTACCATACATTTTTAGCATATACATATCTAACCTATTTTATTCATAATTAAACCGTGAACATTTTTTATGTTTGGAACTTTAGTGATTTTTACATAGTTTTAGAAGAGTAGACTAATAAAGTGGAAAATAGATTTTAGAACAAATCTTTTTTGTGTTTCAAGTGGATTATCCTTACTCCAACACATGATTTGCATATCATGAGTGCTATTTTCTTTTTATGCATGTTTTTTTAATAAAATGATATATAATACGTTATACTTGGTTAACTGTATACATTTTTCACATGGCTTATCACTGGTGAATATTTATGCATCAGATTGAGGGTTAAATTTACTTAAGGGAAACATGTTTCAGTCCACTGATACTGTTTATTTTAGCTATAATTAACTTATTATATTTTAGTTATTATTTTAAATACAAATTAATTATAGGATATGAACAAAAATGAATACTTGCTGCTTGATTATTGCTAACTAACCTTTTCAATGAAAGGAAAGTAGTCAGCACACAAAACATGAAGCAGTTTTGAAAACTGCAGCCCAAACGTCTTGAAGAACATGAACCCAGTTACTTCCAAGAAGTCCAGTATTAGAGTAGCACTGATATCAGGACGAGGACCTACAGGAAATTCATTTACATATTAAATAAGTCAATTATATAAATAATATTTTAACCGATTTAGTCTTTGTTATAATTTACAAAATCGTAGGTGTAGAGAACCCCATAAAAATCTGATTAACAAGTCTCCAAGGGTATTTCTCATAATTAAACGTACAACTGGTGGGTGTTTAAGCCTCAACTGAATGATAAAATCATTACTGTATGCAACTATTTTTTCAATAATCAGTATATAAACAAAAAACACTCCCCAACGTTTCACTCATCGGTGACACGCCTCAGCTGACTACACAAGAATCACCACCTGAAAAAGCATTCAAGTGGATATACTCTATATAGGATACTCTAGCGGAAAAGAGAGAGCTTAACTAAAAAGTTCACTAAATTGACAGCATATGCTACTACCTGCCTTAAACCCTGCTATCCCTGCTACCTGCTACCTGCCTTAAACCATTCTGACGTTTGACCATCGCAAAAGTGACAGTCACCAGTTGTTGCATTAATAATACCAATGACAAATAATTAATTTAACAAACAAACGACAAATTTGGCTTGGTTGAAACTAAACAATTTAACAAAGTAAAATTGTTATGTTAAAAATTAACAGCCAATTTATTTAAGTTCTCTATTAATTTATCAATAGTTAATCCTCAAATGTGATATCAAGTCAGACAATCAACACATAAAGTGAGATTATGTATACCCTTAATAATTATAATTGTGTTTCACTGCAGTTAATCATAGTTGTATGTCAAGTCTTGTATATAACTCACTGAGGTTGAGTGTGGCCGCAAGCCACCTCCAAGCCTGTGACATGTCATGGGGATGTTGTAAGGGTGATGATGTCGCGACAAGAGAGCGCTTCAGAGGTGTCACAAACAAGGCTGCGTACAACCGCATCACACCCGACATGCGACGCAGGAACTTGTTCTGGGGCTCCACCTTACCATCTTCAGAGTACTGGTAGCCTAGCATTCTGAGTGCAAAGTAATAGACTAGTAGCAAAATAGTTAAATGTGAATGAGAGTGTCATTTATATTAATGAAAGGTTTGATGCACGATCAAAAATCATGAACTACAGAGTACATTTTACTAAAATATAATAAACATCAAGAGGCGTAGACATTTTATAAACTGCAAATATTACATTAGACATATGAACATTTTTTAAGATTTCATTAATAAAAAGATCAAGATACAAAAAATACTCCTACTAAAACCACACTAGTGAGAGCGCGCTGGTCTAGGGGTAGAGCGCGGGGCTTTGGTGTCCAAGGTCCCGGGTTCAAATCCTGCCAATCACCAATGGCTTTTCGCTATGTGATAATGCCGCAACCCACACAGGGGTGCGAAAAAAGCCGCTACGGCTGAAGTGCCTTGGGAGTAATCCGCCCCTTTCAAAAAAAAAAAAAACCACACTATTTGTCACACATGTTCAAGTCAATAAACAAAGTTTTGGATATATTTACCACAGGAAACTTGATTCAAACTCATATGGTGGAAACAAATTATAAACCACTTTATCACATTATGTTTGTATATTAGGATTTCATAAAAAACTCAGAAGTAGGATTCAACTTTTTGTATGATGAAATATCAGGATAGAAAATAAATTACAAAAGATCATTAGTACTTCTGTTGTTAAAACAACATCATTACAGAGAAAGTTATCTATAGCAAAAAATTTAAAATTAATAACTGATTTTTAATTATTGATGACACAGTATTTTTTTTATTAAAAGTGAGCGGAGTTATCAGAGTTTTATAAAACACAAAGTAATGAAAGTTGAAACAAATAAAATATTAGTAATGTTTGTGACTGACTTGTAGTAATCCTGGTCAGTCTGCCCCTCTGTCTGGGGCAGGAAGGCAGGGATGAGGTAGGGACACTCCCGGTGGAAGTGGGCCAACAGCAGACGACCAAAGTCAGGGAACTCGGCCCACAGTGACACAATCACAGCGGAAATGGCAAACGCTGCCTCAGGCTTGCTCGACACTGTATGCTCTCCTTGTTTCTGTCAAAGTTTATTATCTATAATATTATAAAGAAGAGGTGGTTTCTGTATGTTTGTTTGTGGGTTTGTTGTGGCAAGTAAATGCGAAAAATACTGAACCGACCGGTTTGAAATTTTACACAAAGGTAGATCTTAAACTCATGCAACACATAGGCATATTCATTTCCTTAAAATCCTCTCGGGCTACGCCCTGTGAACGTCCTAAGTTTCAATGTTTACATTTTTAGAGAATGAAAACATAAAATTACTTGAATTTCAACAGCTGTGAATACTAAAATTTGACAGTTCGAGAAGAAAGAGAAGAAGAAGAAAGAGCTGCTGTGACCGTCCTAGGTTTCAATGTTTACATTTTCTAATGACAACATCCGTTTGCACTATATTTTGACAGTTCGGGAAGAAGAAGAAATAAAGTTGATTTTTCAGATAAACTGCTGGATCGAAATTAGTGAATTATTTGAAATAGCGGAATGGTAGATTTTAAGTTTTTTTCCGACGATTGGCTCTATTACATTAATTCTTATCCTCTCCCAATATTTGACATATGTTACTTTGAAATTTTGTAGACACTCCTGTTTTGTCATTTTGTAAACAATGAAGAATTAATTAACAATACCTTAAATGTATCAGTAGAGCCTACACCTTTCAGCCTTTTTAGCCCGTGCGAAGAACGGGTAGGTACTTTGGCTAGTTTTTAATAAAACTTTGTAAAAACATTACAATCATAATAACTTGATTTTTTTCCTACTCAAAAGTTAGTAGTTTTTAATGCCTCTATATAATTATCATGTTAAGATTTAAGTGATATAACATATCTTAAATAACATCTCTAAAATAACAAGCTCAAAAATGGATCGTTCAGTAAGTAATGAGAGAAATTTACTGTAGCTCAAAATGGGTCATTCGATAAAATTAGAGAAAATTACCACAGCTCAAACATGGTCTATTCAATCAGAAGAAATGTTTGGTCACTTGTCAACATACAGCTGTCCTGTGTTCTCTCTTTCCCCTAATTTGTTAATGCCCTCAGGATTATAATGTCAAAGCCAGTTTTTCATCATGAAATTTTTACCACTTGATTTGAAAACTTTCACCGATAATGCTTCACTTACAGACCCCTCCACTTTAAAGGGTCCAAATAGATGGAAAGTATGAAGGAGTGAGCTAAGGGTAATCTAATCTAAACTAATCTAAAAAAGTATGAAGGGGTGAGGTCATGGTTATAGCGAAGATGTGGAAGAACTTTTCACCAGTTTGTGGTGTTTCTCTCGTTAGCTGAGCTATAAGCAGACGTTAGAAGTCATGAAGCAAAATTATGACTTCAGTCAAGAGGAATGATGTGTACAAATTGCAGGTTTTATCTTGTATTACACAGCAGAATGCCACACTCCAACAGGCTACAAAACGTTTTGTCCTTAGTGGATCCCAAAAATTATTTCAGAAAAAAAAAGAACGAGCTTGACTCTGAACTTTCTGATACACTATGACAAATAACAGGAACACAAACTACCCAAGATTCAGCAAACATTTTGTCGAAGAAAGCTACGGTAAGTGTGTTTTGAGACTCTACAAGGTTCCTTATTGAATTTATAAAATGGGGTGCAACGATAAATACAGATGAGTATGTTGAAAACCGGAAAAACCTGATAGGTGAGCCCAAACAAACGCCGAGGCCATTCACCATTTGGTCTCAGAACAATAGACAATAGACAATTCACTTAATTTGCAATTTCATTAATTTAATCTTCCTTTACATGTTTCAAAAAATTCCTTGATAGAGTAAACTGGTCGTTCAACTAGTCAGTCTCTGAGGTGCTTCTTCATAAGGTTTCCTGACATGTTCTTCAAGTCTTGTGGGAGAGAGTTTATAATTTTGTTGCCAATGTAAGAGGGTTTCTTGCTGCACTGTATTGTATGGTGAATGGGAAGGTTGAAATATGCTGCCCTTATGGTGTTGTATGAATGAAAATTCCTATTTCTAGGTAGGTCCAATTGTTGTTCATCATTTTAGATTCTGATTCCAACTCTGAGAATCAGTGGAAATGAGAATCAATGTTTGGAATCGACTCAACCCTATTATTTTTATAAAATTATTTATGAAAAATACTTTTAAACTAGTATTTTTGTGTTTACCTTATATTGTTTTTATGATATTTATTTCGTTAAAATCCAGCTTATTTAGCTGTTTATCCAGCCAATACATATTAGAAAAGTTTTAATGAAAAAGGCAGTAACTCACAACAAACTTCTTGGCAAGGAGGTTGGTGCAGTAGGCAATGCCAAGCGGGTGCCCAGTGGCGAGGAACAGCGAGGTGCCCAGAGGTACGGCTTGGCCTTGCAGCAGCCGAGACAATTTGTACCATTTGTCCTGCAGGTGGAGATCGTCCAGCGGAGATATGGCATTCACTGGTACATTCACCACTTTCTACATCATGTTCCATAAATTATATTAAATTCATAGAATAATAAAGTAAATATTATAAAACAACTATTAGATTCCTTTATATACACCCTTGACAATGTGTTCTGGGCTTTTTTGGCCGGTTGTCTGACTCACTGACGAGCATTTCCCGGGGCTGCCACTGCCACACCCGTAGCATCACCGTCCAAGACAGCCTTCCGATATGATATCAATGTACCATTGACTAGTGCTGGCTCTAGCTCTTATCCTATAGCAAAAATATGACATGAAAACATGCACTACTAGATGTCAGCAAATCCGTCCATCAGGATGGCGAACAGGTACCTCCGAGGACGCAAATGCGTCCATGTAGCCGTGAACGTGTTAAAAAATGTGTGCAATAAAATCCAGCTCCGACCTGAAAATGTAACAAGTACCTGGTAGAATTCGATAAACATCCGTAATTTTACATTTTAGATCACATTGTCAATATGGAACATATTGGCTCGAACACAAAAGTGCCAACGGCGAGATGACGTAATTAGTATCCTTTTGAAAATAATGTGAACATCATTGGTGGTCCAAGGTTGCAACATAATTTAAGATAAGATTGCATAGTTATTCTTAATAACTAAATTTCAATAGAATATTGAATTTTGAAATAGAATACGTTTCGATGCTGATATGTATACATTTAATTATTAAACCGTGAAATAAACTTTTTTGATGACAAAACTTCAAAATGAAGAACTTATTAAAGAAAGAACTGAAACAATATAATTCTGGCATCAAGAACATTGAATAAAACCGAAATCTTGCTTAAACCTAAATAAACACTACTAATAATTGGGGTTTATAAATTAAAATGTAAAGATTGTAATAAATTTTATATTGGTCAAACTGGAAGATCCTTTGCTAAAAGGATAAAGGAGCACAAGCCAGATCCTCATATTAATTCCAAAAAGTCGAGCTTTGCACGACACATTTTGGATTTTAACCATAGTATTAATGTTATGGAAATCAACGTTGAAATTATTGAAATTTGTGGTAAAGGCTTCACCCTTGATACAGTTGAGGAATTTTATATCTACAAGGCCCTAAAATTAGACACTGATGCTGTTTTAAACGATAAATTGAATTGCAATTCCCATTTAATTTTTAACAAAATAATCAAGGGTGATAACCATCTCCGGAGGAGTACCCTAAAGTACAAAGTTCAACTCATCACTACACCAGTCCACCTCAGCATGCTGACGGCTCTTGCGATGACCCGATCTAAATTATTAATTAATACAGGTCTGTTTCAAGTCAGAATTTTGTGTTTTAAATGTTTGTGTCGTTTGTATCTTGAGTTACATCCATGACGACGTCCAAGAGACCGATCCTTTTTTATATAACGATATGATATTCTCTTTGGCATCCTACGTGATCATGGCGCAACCAGCGCCGAAACCATGGTTGTAGTTTTAACAACCCATTTTGAACTGGACGATATAAAGGTATTGTGAAACCACTATAATTTGTTTGACCAGTTCAGGGACATAACACAATAATGAGTTGATAAAAATGCTTACTTGACAATCAAAACGAAATTTCTTGAAAGAATCGTTGGTCACCAGCGGCTCCAGTTTTTTTTCATAGTCTTCCAAATACTGCTGCAACCCCAGGTGCCACTTTAGACACTGTCCATTCACACAATCCTCAATGCCTTCGGCTGAAAATCAGTTTTAGTGTAAATTAAATAAAAGTACACTCAAAGGACAGGACTCTTTTAATTTTGATTTTTTCTTCTTGCAGAATAAGTGACAAAATCTATCTTCGAAAAGTATAAATTATTTTTAAATGTAGCTATCACTGTGTGTGTACTATTGAACTATTTCTTAACTATCAAAAAAATCTTAGCAGCAACACTTCTACCTCATAGGATGGAAGATCAGTAAATCTAAATTTCACAGAATTTAAGTATTTTATCTCACCTCATACATGAAATCACCTCAATGCTGTCATTACCAGAATCTAATTTAGGAAAAAATTGAATTATGCTAATGATTTTTAATATATTTAGAAACATGGTCTTATTCATGCTAACTTTTTATAACAAACCACTTACTCAGCTTTACTGGACCAACAGCAATCTTTGGTTTTTCTTTTTCTACTTTTTCACTTTCTTCTTTCTGCTTCTGTTCTCTTGCGGTCTCTTCTTGCTTTATTTGAAGTTTTTTTTCCATATCTTCTTTCTTTTTGTCTTCTTCAGCTTTTTCAATTAATCGGTTGATTTGGTCTGTAAGAAAAAAATAGAACATTTTGTCTCAAAATTACAATAAGTTCTTACAGTTACAAATATATTTATAGATAATTATACAGATTAATTAAGATTTTAATGTGATCAAATTTACAACCTGCTACTGCAGCTTTGCAGGATTAAAAGTTGTGATGTTAAAGTGATCATACAGATATTAATTAAATAATATGTTAAGTGTGAAATATTCTAAGTTAATTCTTACCGACATGTTTAGTAAATGTGTCACAAATCAAGGTGATTTGTTGGACGAGCTTTTCAGCCGACTTCAAATCTGGAAGGGTTACTTTTCCTTCCTGTATAAACAGAAACAGAATGAGAATACTTTTCACAAAGACTACTTATTTTTATATTATCTACTTTGTAAACACCAAGACTAATCATATCTGTAAAATGATATAAGAAATAATTAGAGAATAGAATTTTATCAGTATAATTCATAAAATGTATTTATCTTATTATTATTGTAGAACTCAAACTATCAGAAAAATGGAATGAAAATTTATAGAAACTTGAAGTCGATTCAAATGATCGAAAATTTTGAGAACTGTACATACATTAGTTACAAACAAAAATTGTCAGTATTACATAAAAAAAAACATAATGTGCAATACAAGTTTTATTGCAAGAATAATGGCATAGACACCGCTCCACTGTATCATTGTCTTAAAACCTCTGCTTTACACGGCTACACTACCAAATTGTCCATGTATGTGTTTCTCAAAATCGGATATTTGGGGATTCAGATTAATTGTATTTTTGGCACACATTACACCCACATACAGAGTATTATACAAATTGGATTAAAATGATGACAAGGATATTTTTTAATTTTCAATCTCTGTCATCAGAAGAATTCTATGTCACTATCTTAAAAAACAAAATTTAATACAATACTATAATTAATTATAAAATATAGGATAAAAATTGTTGATGTCATTACGACTTAGATATTACAATACTCACTCCACATTTTTCCACAAGTTTGTTTAACGATTCTCCCATTTCTTTAAGTTTCTGATGTTCATTAGATACCTTAGAATAAAGCATTTGTCCATTTCTACATCTCCTAAAAAGAAAATTTCATTCTTAAGATATTGAAATAAAACATGCCATAAATGTTTATATATTATACAAATAAATAATGATCTATTATCTAAATATGTAAAATAAAGTTGTGTTAGTTACACCATTTATAATTCATGAACAGCTGGATCGATTTTAATGATCTTTGATTTTTGGATTCAGCTCTGCTTCGAGTAGGTTATAGGCATGTTCAGTTTTGTATTCACCTTAGGGTTAAGCTCAACTGGCCTGTAAAGTTTGTAAATGTTAAGCTTGTGAAGAAAAGACGTTATGCATTTTGATCATATGCATACATCAACAATGTGAATATTTTATTAACAGCTGATTTTGTGTTGCTTTAATTTCACCAGTCGACAGCTAACGTCAATGTGCATCATTTCCAATGAATGACACACAATGATTGTGATTGTGAAGCATTTTATTATAATATCTATTTTTAATTAGTTTAAAATATCTAACATTTGAAAAATGATTTGTAATATATTTTGTTTGTTTTTCTGGAATAAATTTGATTTTGATTTGATTTATAAATTACTGGTTGATTAGTTTGTTCCAGTGTAATTAATTGTTGATTTTTTTGTTTTGTGGAAGTTTTAGAATGAATGTATTTGAAGGTAATTGTAAATAATTGTAATTAATGAATCTTAGATTAATTGAGAATTATTATAAACAATGCCATTCTCAGAAGATCTAATCTTTCACAACTGACCCGTAATGCTATTCGACATCAGAATATTGCAAATGAAGTGTTCCTTAAGAAGAACGAGGAATCACACAAGAAAAGCACCGTGTAGGCATGACCGGACTTTATTCCTCTCAAATACAAGAAGAAAAGCAGCCAGAGGAATGGCTCGGTTGGCAATGAGAAATCATCAAGCTAATCAGACAGTTCAGCAGTGAGATAATATTTGTATATCACAAGGTCCTTAAAACCCATTTAGATACGCTATTCCCATTTGGGAACATTAATTATCTAATTAATAAAAACCCATGCCTCTCTCCACTTATAATCACCAAACATACAATCATTAACCCTAGAAGTGGCAAGCTTTTTACTCTTAACTGTAACATAAAAATAATTAGTAATATATTCTTGAAATATCAAAGTTTAAACAAAAAAAAGCATAAAACATGCCCCCCCCTTATAACCACTAACCACTAAAGCAAAACAGGTGTCCACTGCAATCCCAATGCCAAGCCTACAATCCCAAGCCTACCACACATTTGCAAGCCAAATTGGGATTGCTCATGGTCAGGATTTGAACCCTAGTACTTCCGAATGGCTAGAACGTTACGCTCGTCAGCGCAGCGCTTTAGCCGGTTAGGCTACCAGTGCTTAGGAGTTGAAAGCGCTTACTTGGTTATAAGACCTGCCCGGTGGCAGTCTAGTGCACTACAAGAACAGGTTCGGTTGTTTGCCCCCAGATGGCAGCACGGTCACGTAGCCGCTAGTGTTTAACAAGTTCACTAAACTCACGACAGATGCCTTCACCTGCCACTTCTTATTGAATACTAGCCAAAGTACCTGTTCTTTGCACAGGTTAAAAAGGCTGAAAGGTGTAGGCTCTACTGATACATTTAAGGTATTGTTAATTAATTCTTCATTGTTTACAAAATGACAAAACACGAATGTCTACAACATTTCAAAGTAACATCTGTCAAATATTGGGAGAGGATAAGGATAAATGTAATAGAGACAGTCGTCGGAAAAAACTTAAAATCATCCATTCCACTATTTCAAATAATTCACTAATTTCGATCCAGCAGTTTATCTGAAAAATCAACTTTATTTCTTCTTCTTCCCGAACTGTCAAAATGTAAAGTAAACGGATCTTGACATTAAAAACTGTAAACATTGAAACCCAGGGTATTTACAGCAACCATGTCTTCTGCTTCTCGAACTGTCAAACTTTAGTGTTCACAGCTGTTGACATTCAAGTAATTTTATGTTTTCATTTTCTAAAAATGTAAACATTGAAACTTAGGACGTTCACAGGGCGTAGTCCGAGAGGATTTTAAGGAAATGAGTATGCCTATGTGTTGCATAGGTTTAAGATCTACCTTTGTGTAAAATTTCAAACCGGTCGGTTCAGTATTTTTCGCATTTACTTGCCACAACAAACCCACAAACATTACTAGCCAAAGTACCTGTTCTTCGCATGGGCTAAAAAGGCTGAAAGGTGTAGGCTCTACTGATACATTTAAATTATTGTTAATTAATTCTTCATTGTTTACAAAATGACAAAACAGGAGTGTCTACAACATTTCAAAGTAACATATGTCAAATATTGGGAGAGGATAAGGATTAATGTAATAGAGACAGTCGTCGGAAAAAACTTAAAATCTACCATTCTGCTATTTCAAATAATTCACTAATTTCGATCCAGCAGTTTATCTGAAAAATCAACTTTATTTCTTCTTCTTCCCGAACTGTCAAAATATAGTGCAAACGGATGTTGTCATTAGAAAATGTAAACATTGAAACCTAGGACAGTCACGGCAGCTCTTTCTTCTTCTTCTTCTTCTTCTCGAACTGTCAAATTTTAGTATTCACAGCTGTTGACATTCAAGTAATTTTATGTTTTCATCCTCTAAAAATGTAAACATTGAAACTTAGGACGTTCACAGGGCGTAGTCCGAGAGGATTTTAAGGAAATGAGTATGCCTATGTGTTGCATGAGTTTAAGATCTACCTTTGCCTAAAATTTCAAACCGGTCGGTTCAGTATTTTTCGCATTCACTTGCCACAACAAACCCACAAACAAACATACAGAAACCACCTCTTCTTTATAATATTATAGATAGATGTAAATGCCTCGTAAATTACGACTTTGCCAGTTCTAGGGTTAATCAAAGACTTCATTTCATGTCATGATCTGAGTACTAAAAGTTGATAATCGGATAAAATTCAAAACAAAACCAATAATTAGTAGTGGACTCTATAGAAACTGAGAAGAAATTGGGTAATATTAACAAATAAACAATAGAGTAGAACCTCTCTACTCCGTCACCTTTGGGACTGAGGCAATGGTCAGAACAAAAACCTGGTTGGATTATCCGAAAATCTAATTCTTACACCGTGTTAAACAACATATTAACTGGAAAAAATGTCTAGATATAATTGAAGGCTGACATGTTCCTTAGACAGGATTGTTAATTAATACCAACAGCCAATGGCATATAAGGGACCTTCAGTTTAATGTGAAATCCGAACCACTTTTGCCTCTAAATTACGAACTGGTCTAATTAGAAGGATGGCCTATGCGGATGAATGTACTACATTCATCCTCACATGTGCGGACGTTAATCCACACCAGAGAATATCACATCCGCCGACCATCACTCGTAACTAACCACAATTCGTGACCTCCAAGTAGCTGGAGAACAGGACCAGTCAATTATGTGTACGCTGCAAAATTGTAAACGTGATAACAAATAATAGTCTGTTATGTCAAAATAACTAAACCAAGGGTAGACAATCAAAATGGAGAAGTGTATTATTTTTCCAGCAAACACCATTGCAAAATGAGTTATTATGATTATTGAGCTTTGTTAATAAATATCAGATAAACATTTCAATATTTGTCATTTCCGAAATCACATTTTATGCGGAATAATAACAAACCATATTCTGGTACTCCATGTAACTGTCAATGATGATATGATTTATATTTTAAAATGCAATATCTTACTGGACTTCATAGGTTACTGGAATACGTAGTTGACAAATCAAACAAACATACCGACTTCCTGCACCGACTAATGACTTCTTGCATTCCAATAAGTTATGAATCATGTGATTTTGTCATCTGATTCAACCCTTTTATTCGATCAAAGATGTTCTGTGTCACCGAGATAATCTCAAATGGAAAGTTTTGTTTTTATCTTTCATCTCATTTTATACTGTATATCCATAATTCAGGATATTTACCTACTTTTTTACATTAGACACTGAGTGAGAAATGAAGAGCGAAAGCAAGCATTTGAAACCAAACCGAAAACAATGGCTCGACAGGTGTCCCATCAGTGACAAGTCGGCTGCAGTATCAAGTTTTATAAATTTAGTGTTTACAGAATAAATAGCTGTAATTAAATAATTTCAAAGTCTCTTTAAACTGTTATTTGTTCAAATGTTAATTGTTTACACTTAATATGCAATATGCTTTACTATCCAATGCCGTTTTAATCATTCATTGAAACTATAAAGTAAATATGTACTGTACAAATTGAAAAAAATTATTCACCACGTTACTATTTTACAGTTTCAGTGATTGTGTATATGATTAAAACTCACATGTTTATATGTTCGTCGAATAAAAAAAAAATTACAATATTTATACATATTACATTTATTATAATAATCCGCTGTTGTATATTTTTTATAATATCCTTTTGCTATCTGACTGTATAAAAGCTAGATATTGTGTATTAATTATTAATAAATATTTGATTTTGTGTGTGAGTTTGAGTTTAAAAAATGCACGTTTTAAAATGATCATAGGAACCCTGGTTCAAGATTATATAGTCTGTCTCAATATTTCATATGTTTCAATGTTTCAAGTCCACATGAATACACCCATCGCAGCAACGTGTGACAGGTAATGCTAGTTTTAATGAAAACGAGAAAGGGGACTACTTACTTGGTTAGTTCTGATATTTGGTTGTACTTTTTAACAAAAGCAGTTTGAACCTGGAAGATACCATCAACACATTGTCTGAGTTCTTCCTTCTTTTGTTTTTGTTTTTCTTCTAATTCCTTCCGTTTTTCCTCAATCTGTTTCAGACGTTCACTTGTTTCTGCAATTCTCTAAAGTACACAAAAACTTTAAATTAAAACGAAAGATAAATATCACATTTAGAATGTATATACTCCCATAGTAGGAGATTTGCAAACTCTTGTTGATTTAGTGATTTCTTGTCATGATACAAACTATTTTGTATCATAGATGAAGTCACATTTATAAGGAAAGTATATCAATTTACTTATTAATAAAATCAATGTTTTTGGCATCTGGGAACCTCAAAATGAAAATAAGCTTAGTTCCGGGTCTAGGTATCATCACAACCACGGTAATAGCTTTATTTCCTATACTCTATATTCCTATATGAAATTTGTTATTAACCTTAGAACCTTAGTCACAATCGCGATGCATTTGCAAATTAATAAAGAAATGGCATCTGTCGTCAATTTAGCGCACTTCTTAAATGATGTTGTTATTGTGATTTGTGCAGCTACCTAGAAGTATGGACTTGGATTATCTCAAGGAGTGTGCTCAATCGTCACTAGAGTATGTTTTATACACAATTAAGCACTTTCTTTGTCGGTGGTACTTGGTGTAGTGGTCAAAGGCCCTAGCTTTCAAGCGAAACGTTTTAAGCCAAACAGAAGTACGCAGATTCGAATCCCATCATGAGCAATCCAAATTTGTCTTGCAAATGTGTGAGAGGCCTACCTTAAATAAACAATGACCAGTTTGTGTGGAAGTTAATGGCATTTGTATGTTTAATTATGATTGCAGTGGACATGTGTTTTGCTTCTTTTGCCATTGTTTGGTTAAGAAGGGCCATGTTTCATGTTTTATTTGTTTATACTGATTATTTTAAGAAGAGCTGTATGATAATTATATCATTCAGTTAAGAGTGAAATACTTAGCGGTTCTAGGGTTTTAAAAAGATATCTGATAGCATTAGTGTGGTTATCAATCAACCAAGTGGGAACAGATCTAGAAGAGAGACAAACTATCAGGAAGGATGGAGAACAGTGGTCGGTGAGGTCAAACAATTAAAATCCTATTTATGTGATGTAAATTCTTTGTAGAAATTTTGCTTGCTAGCCACAGCTTCTGTTGTATGTTATAGTACTATGAACGGCAAGTGGTCAGTACCCCCGATGTTAGTGTCAACTTTCTTGACAGGGTGTGCTAGGCCTTACTGAAGATGTAACTTTCCAATTATGTGAGGCTAGGTAAAGCTCTGAGGATAAGAGGTGCATTTTTTACTGATTATACCCATAACTTGACTTTAACCCACCACCACCACCACCTTGATTCCCTTGATTGGCCTATTTCTACCTACTTGCATTTAAGTACGTGTTCAAAGTACAGGGTGTTCACTTAATAAATTAATTTGTTCTATATTTTAATTTTTTAAAGAAGACTTTGGTGTTTTTCTTTTACAACAGTTAATAAGTTACAAAAAAATAATCTAGAGAAAAAATATGTATATTTTATATGCATATATTTGTATATAATAATTATGTAAATTTTTTCAATCACTAAACTCTATATTTAAACCACTGTAAGTCGGCTAATATTACAAATAAAAATACAAATTGCACATATTTAAGAAGAATATTTAATAAGGAATAGAAATCAGCATATATGACTTATTATTGGTAATTACTACAGTAGTGGGAGTAGATTTTTTCCTATCAGAAAATGTCCAAGGAATCGCTGGAAAGTCCTATGTGTGCATAAATGCCAATATTTATACCTACAATTGGAAATATTCCCTGAATTTGTTTCTTAGCAACAGATAAGTAAACATTGAAAATGAAACTGTCATAATATATGTAGCCTACATTATTAACCCTAGAAATGGCAAAGTCGTAATTTACGACGCATTTACATATTCAATAAGAATTGGCAGGTGGAGGCATCAGTCGTCAGTTTTGTGGACTTGTTAGACACTATCTCCTACGCGACCGTGTTTCCCTCTGGGGGCCAACAACCGAAACTGCTCTCGTAGTACACGAGCCTGCCACCGGGCAGGTCTATAACCAAGTAAGCGCTTTCTTCTTCTAGGCACTGATGGCCGAGGCGGCTAACACGCTACGCTGACGAGCGTAACGTTCTAGCCATTCGGAAGTGCTAGGGTTCGAATCCCGACCATGAGCAATCCCAATTTGGCTTGCAAATGTGTGGTATAGCGGAGTGGAGGGCCCACCTTAAATAAACGGTGACCGGCTTGGGTGGAAGTTGACGGCATTTGTAGGCTTAATTGGGATTGCAATGGACACCTGTTTTGCTTTTGTGGTTAGTGGTTATAAGGGGGGGCATGTTTTAAGCTTTTTTTGTTTAAACTTTGATATTTCAAGAAGATATTAGTAATTATTTTTATGTTACAGTTAAGAGTAAAAAGCTTGTCACTTCTAGGGTTAAATCAGAGAAAATAATATTTACAGTAAAAAATGTTTATGCAATAAAAAAAAATTATGTGATTTATACATAGGCCTACTAACAAGTTAGGCCTATACAAACCATATAGTTTTAGTGTTACAAAATAAAATAAGTAACATCAGCATATGTTACTTATTATAGGTAATTAACAAACGTTAACAAACAAAACAAACGTTGTTGTAAACGCTATAACCTCAGTAAACACGACTGAAGCGTCACAGACTGCAGTCGACAGCGAGCAGCTGTTTTTCAAAACAAAGAACATTTTCTTTGGTTTATATGACAACGAATGTACAATAATTTACACTTTTAGATGTTGAAATAGTAAACTATAAGGCAATACAGAGTGTCCAGTGTATAAACAACGACAAAAACATTAATCTGTTGATTATATAGGCAGGTCAGGCCCAACATGCGAGTAAAAATGCGCCTAAATGCCCCTGGCAGGGCTGCCACGACATACGAGTGGAAAGGGTTAAGCTTGTCAGAGCTTATATATAAAAAGTTTTACTAAATACAAACCTTCTCATGATCTGATTTACTTTGCTGCAACTCTTGATCCTTTATTTGTTGAGCAGATTCTTTTCTCTCAGTAACCAACTTTTGAGATTCAAGGTATAGATTTTGTATTCGAATCAATTGCTCTCTATCCATTTCAATTTTTTGGGCCAATAAAATTTCTTTTATTCTAGCATCATTTTCCAACCACTTTTTTAACTGTTGTTGCTTTCTTCTCTGTAAATGCAAAGATAAACTTAGATAAGCTGTAAACTGACAAAAGATAATTCGGTTAAAAACTAAAATAAAAGAAAAAATTGTATTTTGTATCCGTTAATTTTAGTTGTTTATATACTACAAATAAGGCTTAGAATAGTACATATTTAAATGACAAAAATCAACTGACCTAACATTTAAAGAATACCTAAATTAAGACCTAAACACTAAAACCCCCATAGCAGCAGACCTGCATACACAGAAAGTTTTCATTTATTTAAGAATTATTTAAGATGATATAAACTAAGCTTAATCATAGGTTAAGCCACATACCAAATGTCATCAGAGTATCCTCATAAGTAAGGAATTTATATCAATTTACGTATATACTCTTTGAATAACATGAGTAAATAGGTTTGCTGACACGAGAAATATTGAAACTCAGATTTTTTATATACATTAGTAGACTTTAACTTGATGAAGCTTAAGTTTGAACAAGTTTTTTTCTACAATATAACAAATAATAGAAAACATTCATCAGTTTTCTTACATATAAGAATATTCTTTCAATATTCTTTTCCATAACATGAGTAAAAATTTGGATTTTTCAGTATTTTTCAGTGATTAGTTATATAAAGCTATATACCAAGTTGCATCACAATATTTCAAATAATAAGCAAGATATCAATGTTAACTTCTCACTCTGTAAGATCATGGGGGCTTATAAAAAAAATTACAGGGAATAACAGATTCCATGCCTCAGTACTTGATTGCAGAGCAAAGACTCAAGATACTAAGCTGTTTAATTTTCAAGCTGATTCCAATGGCGCTAATAAATGTTTACATTTATTTAAAATTACATTTGAAAACATATTGTAGTCCTTGACTTACAATATCACCTAGGGTAAGGTTGGGAATTTTGCTTTTGAGAAATTGAAATTCCGTGTTTAACCCATTGACAGCCTAGTCATTTTGCCAGCAGCCCTGTACAGATCCAATTAAATTTCACATAAATGCAAGGTTTTTACTTGTACACCTATATAAGTATTTCCTTTTTGTAAAACTAATTAATGTTAAATAATAATTTATTTCTAAACAAATTAAATGTTTTTATTAATAAAACTTGTAAAGTTCATTTGCTTTAATATTTTCATGAACAATATGCTATTCGCTAAATGTAAAATTTTAAATTAACAGAATATCTATTATAGTTTTTTAATTTATAAAATTTTGTAAATTGGGTTGAGAATATAGATATTTTTTCTATAAATAGCTAAGATAATTTTAAATGCCTATTAAAGTAAATAAAAAAATTATGTCACCATCACGAGCTAACTCATCATGGTTAACGGTAGTCTTGGGGCCCAATACAGACATCACGACTTAAGTCGTGATAGGGCGTTAATGAGTAAACACTCATAATTTTTGATATTATTTCTTTTTGTTTTTAAGAGTACCCTCTTGTAACCTCTTTCTCTGGATTAAAAAAATATTGTACAGATACTCATGTGCATGTGTCTTTGTACAGCAAAGGCATAAACTGAAGCAGTACAAGCCCAGTTAAAACAAAAATCACTTGCCAGAGCCTGGCTCCTGAGAGTTGAGAACATGGGGCTTCTGCTATGGTTTTCAAGATAATCACATAAACATGGACTTACCATAACCACCACATACACTAGTGAGACTTAGTTTTCCTTACCTCACCACATTTCATAATCTGCGCTTCGATATTCCTTAAACATTCATATTTTAAGGTTTCCAACTCGTCTACTTCATCACTCATTGGTAAAACATTTGAGCAACCTTTGATTCCTGATATATTAAACGAATTATTTTTTGTATTGCTAGCAGTATGTTGTTCAACTTTAATTTCAATCTGTTTTGGTTTCAAGGGTGTGGATGTAACAACATTTCGCAAGTCCAGTTTGTCACTTTCTGCTATTCCATTGTCAGGATCATCGACAGAGAGGGAGTACGGTCCGATGGTACACTGAATTACTTCTGGGGCAATGGCAATCGCTTTTGATAAAGCATTTATCTTCAACCGATTCCAAGCTTCATTAATTTTATTGTCATACTCGCCCTGAAAATAATTAAAAGCATAATAAAATTATACACTCAAGGAACAATTAAATATTTACTAATCATACTTTTATAGAATATTAGATAGTTAAAACCTAAGTTGAATTAAAGTTTAGTGAACTGGAATTTCGCTCAATTATATTAGCAAATCTAAAATCCTTATATCAAAATATTGTTTCATTCTTAATCAAGTAAAAGATATGATTATGTTTCTTGTGTGAAACCTTCTAATTGAAAGACAAATATGATCCATCAACTTGAGAAAAAAAATGTTGTTTTGGCCAAACCCTCTAAAGATAGTTGTTTAATAATGTTTTTTTAGTAAATGTGTCAGCTATGACCAAGATCACTAGTAATCTCAAGATCCTTCTCTTGTAAAAATGTTTGTATTTATCTCCCTGAGGGAAATATGTTAGATCATGAATATGTATAAAGGAAGTGTTTTCAGTTCATCTAATAACCAAACTACGTCACTAACCAAATGAAGTTACTGTTTCTAATTTTGGTCGCGCAAATTGCTAACACCTCCCCCCCAGTGCTAAGACATATCCATGTTAAAAAATTATTTTTTTCCCTTTGGGGAATAGCTTAGACCATGGATATGTCTGAAGGGAATGTTTCCAGTTCCTGTAAACAGCTGTCCTTATAATTATATGACGTCACTTCCGTTTCCAATTTTGGTCTGACGGATTACCAATACTCCTCTACATAAGAAATTACATAAAAGTTACAAAGTTATAAATTTCTCCATTTTTTAGATTATCACTAGTACATAGTACATTTATAGCAATAATCAGAAAAATAAGAAACTGGAAACTTGCAAGAATTACAATCAATATGTATTCTCAACATGTGTGAATTGATAGGACACAGCTATAGAGTTATTACAATAAATACTCTTACTTGGCTGCCAGGTTTCATTTCTTAATGGTGTTTAAGTGTCTTTCTAACTAAATTATTTAAGACTGTGACAGGTTTGATAAGTTTAAGGCTCTTAACACGTTTACTGCCGCACAGTCCCCAGTGTCCTCGCTGAGCCTGCACCTACGTGCTGCACCGTCGATTTTGGCCTCTCATCGCATAGAAACGAGACTGTCATTGTTATTCCAGCTCTTGCCGAAGGAGGACTATTGACGGTCAGCGTGGCGGGAAGTATCTGTGATGAAGGGGATTCGGGGACGGCCTGACAACCACACTAGACCGTTCCCAGGCGCTGAGAGGCCGATATCGGCCACCAAACAATGACATCAGTTTTGGTGAAACAATTGCATTTGTATCAACGGGAACAGAATTTTCATACTTCCTACTTCATATGTTAATAATTTCACGGATAAAATTTTTCAGCTTTGCTAAAAGTGTTATGGTTTTTTCAGTAGTGAATGTGTTAATCACTCTTATTGGCACCTTATTGAAAATTTAAATTCTTTGAATGAAATGATTTGATGATTGATGGAGTAAAAGTATTAAAATTGAAGAATTAGCATACATATTAATTATTCTTTATGACAAACACGCTCCTATCATTACAAAACGCTTACTTAATGTAAATCTCTTCCGTGGTTGACCAGAGATAAAAAGTTTGATGGCTAACCATCATTGCTTGTTTAGAAGAGCAAGGCGGTTACAAAATAATGGAATTACAACAGCAATATCGTGGCAAGATACGAAACCGAGTATAACACCTTTTACATAATTCAAAATTCATGTACATTCCCAAACTTTATGAAAATAAAGCAACCATCTAGAATTGTATGGTGTAAAGTAAAAAGTCTTGGGCTCGGGAGAAAATCTGATCCTTAAAAAGTACACATTCGTCTCAACGAATTATATGTTTTCTTTTCTTCTTATTCAAAATGTCAGCAATAAGTCATTAGCTATTTGAATGGTTAATGCTCAAACCCCTAATCTGGGATATCTTGAGTTTCATTTCAAACCTCTCATACAGTCTGACGTGTTGATGGCCATTCACAGAATCCAAAGCAATGCTATCGTATCTGATACAATATCCATCCGTCTCATAAAAGACATACTCATTGCTATTCTCTATAATTCATTTTAATTTTATAAAGAACTATAGATTCAAAGATTACACAGCCATGTATATTTTCTTCTTTAGGTGCCCAGAGACCAAAAACAATAGTCGTTAAAATTTTTAAATATATATATATATATATATGATATATAATGTTTATATATAATATGATTATGTGTCTGTACTACTCTCGAAAAAATGTCCGATCGAGCAAATGTGAGATGTATTCCTACAAATGCTCGGACGAGTTCGTAAACCAGACATATCGGTCAATGGGAACGGGTAGTTTGGGGGGGTTTTGTACCCCAAAATGGGGTTTTTTGCGTTTTTCACATGTAATTTTTAAAAATTTTTAATTTTATATTTCACCATTGGAATCAGCTTAAAAACTACACAATTAAGTTCCTTAAAGTTTTTCTCTATCTCCAACGGTTACCGAGATATAAAAAAATCTAAACACAGTACGTTGTATTTTGAGGCTCCAATGTTAATGTTATGGAGGATTAGGAAAAATTAATTTTTCACTTATTATCTAATATTTTTGGATGAAACTTGATATTTAGCTTCATGTGGTTGAGATCCATACATTTGTGCTAAAAAATCATAGTTTATGTGTTTATCATGGCAGCAAACCTGCATACTCTTTTCCCATGTTAAACATATGGAGATTAGGCAAACTCCTTTATTTATGGACAGATGTTGATGAAAGTTGGTATAAATGTTAAAAATAAAATTTTTGATGGTATACTTTCAGTGTTCCTCACAGCAGCAAACCTACTCACTCTTTCCCATTTTAATCTTATGGAGAATAGGCAAAAAATTCCCATGTTTATCGACAGATTTTGACCAAACTTGTCATATATTATAATTATTATATTATTGATTTGGAAATTCGCTGAGTACGCAGGTCTGCTGCGACGGGGGTATTTAATTCATGTTTGAGACAGTGTTCATTCTCTTCTTCTTGGTAGTCTGCCCTCATTCGTCCCTTAAACAAGGTCTCAGCTCCGACAACATGTCATGATTTCAGGCTGATAAGTATTTAGCCTGCTCTATCAAAAGGCCTATAGAAATAATTGTTCATGATTTCAGTCAGGTTTCAGAAAAGGACACATTACAGAAACAGGACTCCTCTGATGTGATGTGTTCCATAATAATCAATTCCTGTACCCTGTTCTGTTTGGAAATTACATAAACTCACACTTTTTTTCATTCAAATTATTTTACTTATAATATACTTTGTTTGATGCACAATTTTATCCTAAGTAAAAAACAGAATAAAGAAATGTTAATAAATAAAATTTTTATATTTGTTTTGCTAAATGCTTGTGTTTTCGGAAAAAAGGCTGGTATATTTAGCAGATTCACCGTAACTGGGTCTGGCAATTTTAGCACATCTCAGATCAAAGGGTTAAAAACAGGTGTTCCAAATTGTTTTTGAGGAGACTTTAAACTCGTTTCTCAAGGTAGTTCGCGAAATTCTTCGTCGGTCACATTACAAATAAGCTACCTCATCATGTGACCACAGCTTATGATAAGGCTTTTGTTATCGTTGTCTGTCAACTTTGGAATAACCTACCCCAAAAAATAGATAGCTTCAAAAATGTTCACAGTTTTTGGCGGCACTGAAAAGTTTATTTTTTGAGCAGATGGTCTCGGCTGGAGTGTCTTAGGGCTTCTGTAGTGGCGAAGTTGCAGATGTTGTGGCTTGTGTGTGAGTTAGCATAAAATAAAAATAATAAAATAAATTTGTTTTCTATTATATAATTTTTATGTTTTGCTATGTTTATATTGTTAATAATTTATGATAAGTTTATGGTCATGGTTATGTTTGGAGACAGGTTAAGTACAGGGGTACAGGTTAGGGTACAGGTTAAGTAAGGGCCACATGGCCCTAACTTTGCCTGTTTAGATGAAGAATTTTTCATTTAAATCAAGATCACCAGTATGGGCACACTTCATCATGCACCAGATCATTCACTTTTCTGTCATGGGAATAATCCGTTAAAATCAAATGCCTTTCAGATCAGTTTTCATCTTATATTAAAGGGCAACAATTTTTGGATTGAGAAAACTTTTCAATCAAACTTTCATATATATTTGTGTGAAATGGTTTTATTAATTAAAAAATTATATCTATTTGGCTCAGATTATCAAGTTATCAAGATATAAGTTACTGTGGAGATGATTCTCCTTAAGCTTCTTTAAAAAATTAT
Organism: Nephotettix cincticeps; assembly: GCA_023375725.1. Taxonomy (NCBI): domain Eukaryota; kingdom Metazoa; phylum Arthropoda; class Insecta; order Hemiptera; family Cicadellidae; genus Nephotettix; species Nephotettix cincticeps. Next base: position 30,196,327 of record CM041791.1, read on the forward strand.
CGTTTCTGTAAAATTTTTCCAAATAGCCTACAATTGCTGACAAAACATACTCAAATAATAAATGCAATATATTTAAGAGGATTTTCCTAGTACATTGCCTAAAACAGATTCACAAAATAATACACCTATATGTCCTATTATTATGGTTTGCACTTAGCAACATCGCAAAACGTTTCTTAATCTAGTGGCACCTTGACCTGATTAGTGACATAAAAATCCATGAACATTAAAAAAGTATAATAGGTTATTACTCACAGTGTTTTGATGGCTGCTGTTACTTCTACTCAGGATATCAGGTGGTGACACTGTTGTCTCATTTAGGTATAGTTTATGCACCTAAAATATTTTTATTTAAGAACATCATTGTGTAAACTTAATAATTTCATGAAATATTTATTAAAAAACCATAGAATGACTTAAAACACCTTATTTCACAGACATATTAGCAACTTGATCTTAAATCAGTCAAAAGAATTTTTTATGAAACTCTCTCTCCTGCTAATGTAACAGCTAATAGAGAGAACTCCACCTATCCACCAACACCACAGTATGATTTTAATTGTAATGTTATTGGGCTTTATTGAACCAAACGATGACCCTAGAAATACTTTCAGCTTATTAATACATTGGTTTTAATTGTTTTTAAGATAATAAGTTCTAATACAGTATGAATTTGGATAATGGATTAAATTATTGCAGTAAAATTAATAATTATTATATAGGCCTACTTATTAGCGTTTTAAAAACTTACGATTGTTTTGGCTTTATACGGGTTGTAGTATCTATTGCATTCTACCTAAAGCAATACAAAACCTTATTCATTGATTTTAAGAAAATATTCTTGTTAACTAATAACCTGATACTTAATATTTACTAATTAATTACAAGAGTCATTCAATAAGTCCTTAGAAATAAAAGTAGAAAAATTAATTTTTTAAATTTGTTTTTAAATTTTTCAACTTGATACCTTTGAACTATATATGTGTGTCCAAGTATTTTGGAATTTTACCAAGTCATCTCATAAGTATTAATTTTGAAGCTTCTCAAAATAGGAATTCTTAGCAACTACTTCTTTCTTGGGGTTATAACTTTGTGTCACCTAGCCTTTTATTTATAAGCAGGATCTTCTCCCTTTTTTTCAAATAATTAAGTTTTTCTTTATTTCCTTGCTCGACCATTCCTATGATTCATAATACTCTCATGTTATCATGGTTTCCTTTTATAAGTAAACAGCTTTAATGATTATACAAACATCACAAATGACCATAGACATGACCTTACCAGCTAATAACACTGTTTTCACTTTCTGCTCCGCGGTAGAACGGTTTTCCAACGTTTTATGACTTTAGGCTAAAATATGACATACTGAAACTATCCCGTCTAGTTTAAGGATCGGCAGGAATTGGGCTTCTGGGCGGGGAAAAATCACTTAAAATCCATTTATTTCACTCCCTAAGATAAAAAAAAGAGAATAAAAACTATATAAAGAGATAGAATAAAGAGAAGAACAGTTTTCCACGATTTCAAATGTTTTTAGGCAAAACCATGACACCCTTCAACCATCGAGTCAAGCTTAAGTATCAGCAGGAATAGGGGTTCTGGGCAGGGAGGAATTTTTGCGATCCCGGGGTAGGGAGTACATATGTAAAGTAAATCAATATCACGTATATTATTATGTAACGCAACATGTATTGGTCACCAACAAACAGAGCTCTGCATGGGGTGTTAATGATAGTACAAACATATCAATAACAAACCTAACGACTATGCAGAGCTCTTTATGTCGGCAATATCCCATATATTACAAAATTGCTGTGTTGTTTGGTTTTGACTACTTTCCTGGTGGGTGTGGTGTGATCAAAGAAATTAGTATTTCTAATTAAATAATTCCCATAATTACATATTATTCGGCTTTAATAACAGGTGTGTTATTTTTTATATTATTAGGTGATGTCAAAACAGGTACCATTGTATTGCCTTAGATTCAATTACTCGCACAATTAGTAATAGTCTCCCAGATTCGATTGGTAAATGCCACCCAGTAACTAAAAAAATAATGACGTTCCAGTAAAAACTAATAGAAGTTAAAGTAGTAAGGCTGAACTATGGCGCTATTTGCGGCTCATATTTAAGTACTGACTTCATGTTTACTAATATTTTAGTTGTATTTACGTGTTTAATTGTTCAGTTGCACACTTTCAAACAGGTCCCATCACATCACATGAGTTACACATGAAACATAAACATAAATAAACCTAACCCTTAATTTGAAAAGGTTGACTTTGAACTTTTTGACAATTACGTCTGTTTTTTTCTTTTTTCTAGCGGCAGGTTCACAATAACCTATGCAATTTCGTAGATCACTATATCATAGATGAATGGATAGTAAAATTATAATCCGTTCCTCTCTGCTATTATGCAATTATTTATTCATGCTTTAATTATTTCTGTATTAATATTATTTATTAATAGCTAACTATCTCTCTATTTATATCATTCATTTTTTTACGAACTATTATAATTACAAAATTATTGATATATATATATACTACTACTACTACTTTTGCTATTTATTGTATTGTTTATTGTACGAAATTACTTTTGCCGTTAATAAAGAATAAAGAATGCATTGATTTTGTGCTTATTTTGCATGAATGTATTATATTTATTTTGTTATACTTGTATACTATTTTTAAATTAGAATATTTGATATTAAAAAGTATAAAAAACAGTAATTTCTAATTTTTTTTTAAATAATTGTGTTATTGAATAAAATTAAAACTGATTTGTTACCTATAAAACAACGGATAATACAGAACCCTTTAGTAAATGCTATAACATAATGGAGAAGCAAACGTGTGTAGGCTATTATTTCCGACTCTATCCCTATAAATAATACCATAGATAATACTATGTTATAATTTTTCACGGAGCATGGTAAATTTGAAACCTAGTGTACGAAAAGGGAATTTTTAAATGTGGGAACCATGACTTCAACTTGACTTAAGTCAAAATTGTCACCGATGTAACCTGAACTGAAACAAGACCCAAACAGAAGTACTGGTAATTTCTGCTTATGTTAAATAAATTTATTAAGATATAAGCAAAATTTTGAAATGAATTTCTGGTCTTCAGTGTTTTACGTTGAGGTAACTACCAAAGCATCTTATAATATAAAAAATGATTGAAACAGTTTCACTTGTGTATTTCAATTAATTAGTTTTCATTTGACTAACCTAAGTTCTTTTAAACAAATTGAGTTTGGTATACTAAGTAGACCCACTATTCTTTAGTCTATTTATATGTATATACATTTATATTTCGGTGTAAATAATATTTTGTATTAAAACTAAGTTAGGCCCTAATAAGATTTTTTTTCAAATTTGGAAGTTAGGGCCTATTCAATCTCTGGAATCTAGAATAATGATTTTAGTATTAAGACTAATCATAGTTAATGAAATCTAATTTCTGGTCTTTTTTTACATACATATAATTTGTAAAATTGTTCGTTTTTGCATTTTGTTTGGTACAGCCCATACTATTCGGTGGTGAATAGTTATGAAGTGCTATTTAGTTAGTATTCATTGGCTAGACCTACCCACATTTATTTTGGAGTACATACCATCCAATGCATTTGCATATCCTTTCAATTCTCCTTATTGCCCATCCACCTGTTACTAGGAGTAAATGAGGTTGCCGCGGTGTGACACCACGTCCATGTCCTCCTGGTCCAATAGCACTGGTCATCATACTGTGGACCTGTTTCCTGCCAATACTAACTATCTTCAGGGGCACGAATTTCTTTGGTCTAAATTATTCAATCCAAAACGAGTAAGTATTTATAGGATACGTTCGTTTTAAACTAATTTTACTTAGTTAGTCTATTAAAACTAATACTGAAGACAGTTCAGGAAAAAATAGATGAAATTAATAATTAATGGATCATATAACACTATTGATATGTAAACACTCTTTAGATTGTTTGTTGTGTGCACTAAGTCTGAAGTTCGACTCTAAGCCAGCCATCCCATTTCTCCACTACTAATAGATATATATAAATTCATTCCTTTGCCTGATGTTTTTGAGGAAGTGTTCAGTGGGAAACTGAAAAATTGTGTAACAGAATTTAGGGATTCAGTGGTTCTGATTTGTTCATTGTTCATCATGTTGAATAAAATAAGATAATAATTTAATTTTTATTTAGAACTAGCTACATGGAAGTTAGTAGAACTAAGTAGATTACACAATCCGTATTGATAGATTTTCCATATAACCCATATAGATAATTGGGATCTAGGTTGATGCGGAGGTCGAAATCCGTAAATTGCCTACAACTGCAAAATTGTTGAGGTGTATTTCTTTGCTGACAAACAGCACTTTGCGGAGTTAAGTTAGGTTAGTTATTGATAGTCTAAAATATTATTAACGATATAAAAATTTCAATAACCAAACTAACTTGACTCAGCAGGGTGCTGATTGTCAGGAACCATTTTATTGTTGCGTTATAAATTGTAATCATTTCTGCAACCTTATATAAAATTGATAAGATATTCTAAGGCTGACAACAGTTTATATTTTATGTATGAGATTTGTATTATATTGTGATATTTGATAATTGTCATGCATTAATAAGATAAAAATTTTTTTTTTGAATAGGATACATCATAGATAGACGCTAAGTAGATGACTGTCCCTAGTGTAGATTACCTCTGTTTTTAACCCATCTTGTTATCTTTAACAATATCAAAAACACAACTGCAGATATCAAACTGCTGAGTTAGGTGGTCTAAATCTATGAATCAAAACAAATGGGTTGTGTCTCAGCTGCCAGCTATTGTCAATCTTACCAATTGTGACGCACATTGGTAAATTTAAGCAAAATATCACAACATACAGCATTCTGCAGATACTTTCTGGTGCCGAAATCATTGAGAATTCAACTAAACATGAAGTGAGTTCATGAAATTAATGTTTGCTGGATTTACTACAACTGAATATTTTCCGAAATCCAGATAATGTTCTTTAGTATATTTACACTTATTTGATTACACTTAAATATCTTAGTGTGACAGATCAAAATACTGTTGGAAGTTGGAGTTTGTGGAATTCTCAGGAAATTTAAAGTGAACAAATGGCTCCTGGATGGGTCTGTGACTATGTGTCCTCAAACTTTGCAGCAGTTCTGCTGATTGATTTCGACTTGAAGACATTTAAGCAAGTCATTAGTTTAGAAGGGAGTACTCAATGGCAATATTCTATAGATGCTGAGATCTATGAACATACATGGTATATGAGACTTCACCAAACAACATACGGGAAAGAAGTCAATTAAAGCAACAAGTGGGTTTACTGGATCAAGCATAATCCTGAAAAAGGTGTAGATAAATATCGAGCGAGATTGGTGACTAGGAGATGCACTTGAAGTCAGATATACCGAGACTTTTTATTTTTGTCTAGTGGTCGTTCAATCATTACTATCAAAAGCAGCTGATGAAAAATGATTTTGCGATAGTTTGACATTCAAACAGTGTTTCTAGTAAGAGACGTGGAAGAGGAAATTTATATTAGGCAATCTGAAGAAATTATGACAGATTAGATCGTGTTTGTTGCCTGAAATGAAGTTTGTATGACAGATTAGATCGTGTTTGTTGCCTGAAATGAAGTTTGTATGGCCTTAGGCAGCCTCCGTGCTGCTAGACTAAAAAGATATAAAAGGCTAGAGACTATAAAAGGACTTCATGACTGGTGTGGGATGTAAACAGTCTTTAAAATCCTTGCATCTACATGTACCTTACATCTGGTGGGAAAGTCATTGTACTACTATACGTCTATGATGGTGTAGTTACCGTCATCAGTCAAGCCGAAATGCAACTGTGACTCTTTTCAAAATTGTGGCTTAAGAATTTTCTTACTTCCTTGAACTATAAATAAATCAGGTACCTACTTTATACTTTTAACTGAAATGGCGACCTACCCAGGTAGGTATTTTAAGCCAAGTATGAATGAGGAATGAATGTAGGATGATGTGGCGCGATCTTGTAGTCTTGTTACTGACTAAGGCTGACATGTTCCTTAGACAGGACTGTTAATTAATAGCCCAACACCCGATGGCAACTAATGGACCTACAGTTTAACGTGGAATCTGAACCACGGCCTCTGAATTACGAATTGGTCTAATTATGAGGATGGTCTTTGTGGATTAACGTAGTATTACATAGTAACAGGTAATAAAGGAAATATCACGGTCTGCCAATCAGGGTGCATCAAGAAAATTATTTCTAGATTTAATCATCCAATTCAATCCACACAGGACAGATAGGCTGCAAACCTATCCTTACCTCAAAAAAAAACTTTCCTCTAAAGAACCAGAGATAGCTCATGATTTTCCATATTGATCAGCTTTTGGAGCTCTACTTTATGTAGCTCATAGGAGTTTTATAGAAGTTCATGAGAAAGTTAATTACAGCTCTCCCATATAATGTGAAATTAGGTCTAATAAATGTAAAAACATTATCATTCTAATTCAGTCTTTTTTGAGGCTAAAGAAACTTAAGTGATCTTAAAATATGACTTAAGAACAGAAATGGTCAATTTTCAATTTTTAGATTATATCAATGCTAAAGTAATAATTGCTTCTAAAATTTTTAACTATAAAATTAAAATTGGGATTTTTAGACAGGCTCTAGTGATCCTTACTAATACTTACTAAAAACTCTTAATAATAATATTTTTTAAACACAAGTTCATATTCATTTACAAAAATAGTAATTTTCCATTATTAAGACACCTAAACCAATGCTCTTTATTATAGAAAATGTAAATGTTAAGAATTAAAAGCAAAATTGATTTTCTATTAATTCAAAATGTTTAATAAATCATTTAAATGTTTTAGTTAATTCTTCATGAAGTATTATGCCTACATATATAAGTGTATATAGTGATAAATAAGTATTGAATTGGGTCTGACGATAGCTGTACAACTGAATGATGATCGAAATCAATAGCCAAATAATATGTTTAGAATTTTTACAACCAATAAGGCTTTTTTATTTCTTATCTATTGTTGGGAGTTTAGGATTTTTAACCCTAGAAGTGGTTAGCTTTTTACTTTTAACTGTAACATAAAAATAATTAATTACTTATATCTTCTTAAAATTTAATTTATTAAGTATAAACAAAGAAGCACAAAACATGCCCCCCCCCCTTATAACCACTAACCACAAAAGCAAAACAGGTATCCACTGCAATCCCAATTAAGCCTATAAACGCCGCCAACTTCCACCCAAACCGGTCACTGTTTATTTAAGGTGGACCCCCACTTTGCTATACCACACATTTGCAAGCTAAATTGGGATTGCTCATGGTCGGGATTCGAACTCTAGCACTCCCAAATGGCTAGAACGTTACACTAGTCAGCGCAGCGCTCTAACCGGTTTAGCCCTCAGTGCATAGGAGTAGAAAATGCTTACTGGGCTATAAGACATGCCCTAGTGGCAGTTTAGTGAATTACGTGAGCAGGTTCGGTTGCTTGCCCCCAGAGGGCAACACGGTTACGAAGATGATAAGTTCACTAAATTTACGACAGATTCCTTCACCTACCACTTCTTATTGAATTTGTAAATGTGTCGTGAATTACGACTTTACCACTTCTAGGGTTAAAGGTATAGGCTTTTTTTATTTTCTGCTATTCATGTTTATTATTTTATTTGATCATATCAAACCATGTTTCAAATCACGTTTTTATAAAATCCAATACTATTCCTCACTACCCTTTGTTCCAAGTTTGTTTTGTTTTTCAAGACTTGATAGCATAGTTTACCCAAACAAATATGTATGTATAAACTACGGTTGGTTGTTTGAATATCCCTAGATTTGATGGATTCCTATTTCACCATACCAACACTTTTAACAATGAACACTTGCTATTTCTCTTTGAAATGTTAAAATTTAAGTTTTATTAGAACTTTATTAGGGCCTAAACTGCATTTTTTATTTAGAACTAATTCAAATTTATTAATTATCACAAATTTTGTTGTGATTAGGCTGTTATATTATAAAAAAATATACAGTTTTGAGAGGGTTAGTTCAGTTTGTTCATCATGAATATTCAAGATTGGGTTTTCAACCATTGTGGTGAAGTAAGTAACTTTTACTTATGTCATGTGCTTTTCAGTGTTTCTATGATTATTTATCAATGAAAATTATAGCACAATATTCTAACTGAGAACTAACATTATTTTGTAAATTGTTTGTCAATAACTATCTATGTGTTTGTCTCATATATATATATATATGTATAATTTTATATGGACGATTTATACTTTGATGATAAACAAATATTGGAAAACCGTAAAAGGCGGGAATATTTTATCAAGAATTTTTTATTCAATTTCAAAATTATGAAAAGAACTAATTCAGTCAGTTATAATCTGAAAGAAAATTACTCTACATGTGTTGAAATACGCCTGTTGCAGCAGACCTGCGTACTCAGTGAATTTCCAAATCTATATAAATAAAATTAGAGTTTTGTCTGTACATTGCTCAGAATTATTAATTTTTTAGTTTATTTTTACTTTTCTTGCGATAGAGAAGCTGAAACTGGTCTTATCTCAATTTTTGTCGGTTTGTCTGTGATGCTCCAGGAGGCATTTTACGCCGTCTTCTCCGAGAAAACAGGAGAACTGATTACAATTAAACTTATTTCATGTATTCTCTACATTCCAGACAAGGTCTGTAAATGCTTAAAATCACCCGCCGCCTCTTGAAAAGTAAATAACAAGCATTTAAAAACCCACTTTTTTGCGATAATACTTGCATTTTGATTCAGTTTTCTATGAATAACCTAATGCTAATAATCAGCTGTCTTTGTAGTTTAAAGATTTAATAGATATAAAAACAAACAGCTGTCAAATCAATGTTAGTTAGTTTATATTGGTCATTGATTTTAAACCTATTTTGAAATCATACTATATTCAAAAGTTATTTTAACGTATAACTAATTATAATAATGGTATAAATGTTCTAAACTAATTAATTGTAAAGTAATGCTAAATAATAAAGCTGAGTATTGATTTATTTTCTTCGTACTGATTTGTTTAGGATTTCAGGTTTACATTTTGGTGTGATGATCTTTCTTCTTTAAACTGAATCCTACAACCCACCCGTACAAAGGACGAGCTTACTACTAGTCAATAATATAATAATAATAATATATAACAAGTTTTATTAAAATCTGTCCATAAACATGAGAATTGTTTGCCTATTCTCCATAACATTAACATGGGAAAGAGTGTGCAGGTTTGCTACTGTGAGGAACACTGAAAGTAGGCATTTATACCTAAAAAATTTTAATTTTTAACATTTATACCAACTTTCATCAAAATCTGTCCACAAATAAAGGAGTTTGCATATTCCCTGTATGATTTACATGAGAAATGAGTATGCAGGTTTGCTGCCATAATAAACACATAAACTCTGATTTTTAAGCACATGAAGCATAAGATCTCAACCACATGAAGGTAAATACCAAGTTTAATCCAATAATTTTGGTTAATAAGTTAAATATTAATGTTTCTTTATCCTCCATAAGATTAACATTGGAGCCCCAAAATACAACGTACTGTGTTTAGATTTTTCAATATCTCAGTAACCGTTAGAGATAGAGAAAAACTTTAAAGAACTAAATTGTGTAGTTTTTTTAGCTAATTCTAATGGTGAAAGATAAAATCAAAAAATTTTTTAAATTACTTATGAAAAACGCAGACTCCAATTTTTCAGTACAAATCCCCCCTAAACTACCCGTTCCCATCGATGGATATCATACACATAGTATATGGAGAAAGTATTGTTTTCGTCAACATTTTTGAATTTGAGTTGAGAGTGGATCCGTCCATGTGTCTGTCTGTGTGTGTGTGTGTGTGTGTGTGTCTGGGTGTGTACAGAGCCACAGTCTACCCCGTTGGTCCGATTTAGATGAAATTTGGCATATAAGTGTATATTCACCGTATCTCCAGGCATTTTTTTGATTTTTTGGAATTTTTTATTTTTAAGGGTAGTTCACCCCTAAAAACCCTTAAAAAACGTGAAAAATCCAAATTTTTCTAAAATGGCTCTAACGATTTTGATTAAAATTTGATAGTATATAGTACACAGAGTACTAAATAATTTGACTTCACCCGCATGTCTGTAAAAATGACGGTTCAAATGTTATGGGCTTTTAAATGTCAAAAAAATCAAATGTTTAAATTTTCAGCAAAAACAATAAAAAGTAAAGTATAATTTGACTGGTACCATTGAAACAAGTTTAAAAAACTAAAAAAAATAGTATTTTGAATTATTTGTCTATGACTAACGGTTCCGGAGAAAAGCTAAATTTACTGTCCTCGATAAACGCAGTACGTTGTCTGAATGCGCTCAATGTTATTCTTATGGAGAATGTAAAAAATCAATTTCTTCCTTATTTTCCAACCATTTTCCATGAAACTTGGTATGAAGCGTAAGGTCAAATCACCCAACAAAACCAATGAAAAAAGCTTGGTATTACCAGGGGGGGGATTCCCCCATACAATTCGAACAATTCAATTAACTTTGTCTCTCTTGTTTTTATTTTCAGAAACGGGATGATTATTTTTGAAACAATAAATTATTAAGTGATATTTAGATTAACTTTGTAGAACATGATAATTTTATTATAGATTTGCTTTTTAAAATTTAATTAAGGGAGAAAGTATGTGTCAGTCCACTGGTACCGTTTATTACGAGGGTTATCGCGTTTCGTGACTATTGTTTTTGGCCTCTGGACACCTAAAGACAAAAAAATAACATAGTCTCGGGCTTAAGTCTTGCCGTGAGACCTACGGTAATAGCTTCTTCCCTATGGGAAATTCGCTAAAAGAAAAATGTTGTGTTTTTGGGTTATTATACCAGTAGGCCTATAAAGATTAGTTGGTTATTCTAGGCCAATATTTAAGAAAATAAAAATGAAAAACTCAGCTAGATTACTTAGTTAATATAAATTTTTAATTAGAAAATTTTTATCAACAGTAAAATTTGTAACAATATTTTAACAATGTAATATAGTATAATTTTGAAATACATTTAAAATCAATGATCAATGTAGATGCTGTACTAATATTCTGTTATATATGTTATCTATCTGTTATAATTTAATTGTTACTAAATTTATTGGTAACAGTAGGCTTCTTTATTAGTATTTTGTTTTTTAAAGATATTTATAAATATCCTGTGTAACATATCCTAACTAAGTATGAAAGACTATGAAGACTTACCGTTCATAAAAATGTTTGTCAGTCACAGAGTGTCTCTATAACAAGTAGGTCAGTATCACATGACTGACAAGACATTGTGCCAACTGGCTTTTTAATAGCTGTGATGTGATTACAATTTGTAAATATGGTCACATGTCTTGTCTTAACATTCTCTATCAGACTACCAACATTAACAATGGCGGAAGACAACAACTTAATTTCAAAAGAAGTAAGGTCGTCAACCTATAATGTATTAGTATATATTTTTTATTATTATTTTAGATTTGTTTTTGAAGTTTAACTTTAGTCATATTTTTAAAAAATACATTGATTATATATTTAACCTAATAAATTATCGTATATTATTTTCGGTGAGGTTATGTTTTGTTGAAGGTTGTATCAACAATAAATCAACAAGATTGCATTTCTATCATTGCAGTATAATTTAAATATTGTTTTGAGTTACAAAAGTTAAAATTTTTATTTATTCATTAAATACCTCACCTTTCCTTCCACAGTATTCACCTTCTAAAATATTGTTTTAATTTTTTTCCAAATAAATAATGGTATGTTTAACTTTGAAAGGCTTATCATTGTTAAAGTTCATGTGATAGGATGTGTATTATCAAAGAAAGAAATTCCTTCCTTTCTAAATAGACACTGACGATTATAAACTACTATAAAAATATATTTTAACCCCTGTATCCTTTTATTTATTAGCAGTTTACCAAGAAAAGCCCTTGGCAAGATAAAACACCTGTAAATAAATTAAACAATTCTATAAGGAATGACATTTAAATTTTACATTCTTGGATTACAAGATATAGATCCCTCTATGAATCCAAATTTCACTACTAAAATTTACTACACGACTGAAGAAATGCATAATTAATATTTGAGATGTGTACCTATGGTTACAGGTAGGGTACGCATTGTGGTATATTTAGATGTGTATATTGGGACAATAAATTACATGATAAAACCAGTTACTGCGGTTGTTTTATCAGCACGGTAGCTCATGGGTAACGTGGTGGCTCACTAAGTCAAAGGGGGCTGGATAGAAACCATCAGCCGGCAACTCCTGTAAGATCATGAGCTAGCCTATGTGACTCACGCTGTATCGGTACCTCACTGTATTTAGTCACCTCACAAGTTTTAGGCCTATATATGGTGATAGGTAAAAAAATAACATTTAGGAGCCAATAAACAGCTATAAAGGGAGTACGGTACGTTTTTAAAGAGGCTAAGGTAATAAAATTGTTAATTGTTTCACTCAAGGCAAAAAAAATCAGATGTCCAAAAGACTTCATCAAGTATGACAAATACAATCACCCAGTAATATTACTATAATGACCAATATCACATACACAACATACAATAATGTGTAAGCCTATTTTTCATTAGGTGCCTGGTCTACTTATAATACAAGGTTTGTTTATTTGAAAGATGACACACACAATTTATTTGTATATGATGAATGAATTTATAATGGACAAAAACTCTTTGCATACCGGTATGTAATATAAGATATGATTAGGAATCCAAACAAATCTGATTGAAATATTTATAATGACTGAGCTTGAGTTTAGTTTAATATCCTATGGTTTTTGGTTATTTTGGTGTTGTCAGCTTTGTTATGTCTAATCCAAACTAATATTTTATTCGGTAATTAACCTGAAACCTTTTCACAGCCTATATGTGATGTCTAAGCACTTACTTATTTGTTACATTTTCAGATCCGAGTGCCTTCACACATTACCTTTATAAGCGTACCTTCGTTTTTATCATGCACTGTGTTACCTGAAAAACTAATGTTGGTTTTTATTATTTTGGAGGTTATCTGCTAAAGAGGTAACAGTGTGGCTGATGTTTGAAATTGCTTTTGTTGCCCATCATATCACATTACATTATATATTGTGGTGGTTGGTGTCTGGTACTTTATTTTGTTTCATTGAATTATTTTTTGCTTGTTTGTTTACCTGGCCTTGGTTATTAAAACAAGATTGTTAAGTGTATCAGTGTGCACTTGTTTCAGATTTATATAGTAAATTGATTCTTTGGGACTGAATTAGTTTTTGACCTAAGTTTTACTTTTATTTTGTGTGTTATGGAGTTTTGTTTTGGTTGTTTGTTACTATTACAACTTTTAAAATTTAAATCAATTCAGTTTGTGATAGTATAACAATTTAAGTTCGTACTTGATGGGCGGGAAAAGTAAATTCAAAATACCATCGGAGCACAATAAAATATTTCCATCTAGAAATGAAGTTAAGTCCTCAGTGATTCATCAAGTACAAGAGATTTGCCTGTGCAAAAGTGGCATGTTAATTAGTCTGTCTGCTCAGATGTCAACTTCAGGAGAAGCGTTGAACTCTCCGAGTTACCTTTCGTGGCGTAAGCTACAACTGAGTCGAGCTAAGTTAAAGGCTTCCAGTAAAACTTCAGCGCTTCTTTCCGGTTTTGCCATGGTGAGTTTCTCTACATCAAGGTTTTCTTATTTTAAAATGTTTCCATCAAGAAAGAGTACACTCTTAGAGGGTTACTGTTAAAAAGTCAAATCTAAAATATTTTGTTTTAAAAACATAAGTTTATAAAACTCATTTTTTGGATAACAAACAACTGTTGATCTTAGTAGAGGAAGTGTGCCATTGATATTTATATTTATAATTATTTTTATAAATATTTTCAATGAAAAAGAACAAATATGATTCTTACTCTATGATGCACTTAAAATGGTTGTGTTGTGATCAATTCATGGATATTAACAGTTTTATAACATAATATATAACAGTTTTTGAGGTGAGTCTACCATAGACTTTTTTGCATTTAATACGTTAGTTTTAAACCATATATCGGTTACTTCGTAAAGAGATAGCCATAAATTTGCATCAAAGCAGACGTGTGTGGCATCATATTATTTTTAATCCTAAACAATATAATCCTTGGAATTATAATCAAAATTCTTAAGAGTGGTTTTTGTAAAATTTGAATTATTCATGTTTTTCTAAGGTTTACGGGGTAAAATACCATTAGAATCTTTTTCTGCCTGCATGGCCTACAAGGTTAAATTTACGAATACAGTTGGCACTTGATAATCCGACACTTATGGGACCGGGAGTGTGTCGGGTTACCAGAAACGTCGGATTACTATAAACCTATATTTCTTGCACAACCCTAACTGTAGATTTAAGAAAGTATACTGATGTTCATTATTAAGTACCTTGATTCTATTAATGGTTCAAATAAACAATTTACAAAGTCTTTTTTTACAGAAAACTACTTAATGAATACAAAATACTGTACATAACTAATACACAACACACACATAACATAACTATAAAACAGTTATAACGTATAGGCATAAAAAGTGAAACATAACCTACATTCTAAATTCAATAAGGCCTACCTGAACTAACACTTTATACTTAAATTCTGAATTGAATACTGTCAGTAACAAAGTAAGCAACGCTCTTTACTACGCACTAATTGATACTGAACAAGGTTAGGAACTAACGGACCGGAAGATGCAAGACTCCTGTCACAACACGAATAAAATACCCGTACTGTACAGACGCCAGTCGCGCCAATGACTCATTTGGCACGGCGTCGGACTACCAAGTGTGTCGGACTGTCAAGTGTCGGATTATCAAGTGCCAGCTGTATTTTGATTCCTGCAGTTAAGTCAAGCACATTCAATATGTTATTCAGTTCATGTTACACTTTAATCTCATCAGGCCTGTGTTGCTTCATTGGCAACCTCTTTCTGTTGCTGAGTTTTGTTAATGTTTTTTTTTTGTTTTATTTTAAGGAAATACAAAAGTCTTTTTTTTTTGTTTCTGTTGTATTATTTTACTATATTACCTCACACAATCTTGACCTTGGTTAACTTTACCCTGTTATAACGTTATAGAAAGGTAAGGTCAAGAGTACATATCTTCACATCCTTATTCCTCTTCCTAAGTATTTTTTATAATGTGAGTTATCTCCTGTTAGACTTGTAATTGATTTGTTTTCGAGTTAAAGTTTATAGTTTATTAATCTAAAGAGTAATTTCCTGTAATTTTTATGTTCACACAAGCTTTAAAAGCTACAAAAAGTTAAGTAATTAGCATCCGTGATTACATTCTATTTTGAATTAACGATTGCTCCTTCATTGTGAATCTTGTTTACAGGTGGCAATGGTAGAGGTTCAGTTGAGTAACGACACCCATGTACCTCCGCAGATGTTGATAGCATTTGCGGTATGTACAACGCTATTGGTCGCCGTGCACATGCTGGCCCTCATGATCAGCACTTGCATTCTGCCTAATATCGACGCTGTCTGCAACCTCCACTCCATTTCCTTGGTGCACGAGTCTCCCCACGAGAGACTTCATTGGTACATAGAAGTCGCCTGGGCCTTCTCCACTCTCATAGGACTTGTTCTGTTTCTATTCGAAATAGCCTTACTGTGTTGGGTGAAATTTTACGATTTTTCTAGAGCTGCAGCATGGTCAGCCAGCATAATTTTGATCCCGGTTGTTGTGATATTCATTGTCTTCGCAGTGCATTTTTACAGGTCACTGGTGACGCATAAGTATGAAGTTACAGCATTAGGAATTAGGGAACTGGAGCTATTGAAACAGCAGATAGAGGCAGGCGATATGGATGGGAGGAGCAACGGCATGTCTTTGATTGCAGGAGGGGGACACACAGAGATTGTTTGACGAAAAGTGAACTTGTGCTTTCTTACTTATGCAGGCTGTAGAATCTTATTGTGATACTTTAAAATAAACATATACATATTTTTGTGGCTAACAATTTTATCGTTCCCAATATGATAGTTTATCTTTGTACTTATATTTTAATGAAAATTATAATTTTCAAACTTTTAATTCATTTAGTTAAGTACATTATAGTGTTCCTTAATTTGTTTAGTTAAATTCCTTTATGACTGTCTCAATTCAACACTTTGACAAAAAAATCTAAAAACCATATTAGGTCAACCCCAAGTCAGTCTCAACTAGTTTTCCAATTATTTCACTGATACATATTGATTATATTATTAGTTCTATTTGTTATAATATTCTAGGTATTATTTGTATAACTTTATAATCATATTTTATGTATATATAATTTTTATAATGTATGTTGATATTTTGATTGTATATTATTATTATTGTTGATTATTTAATTTTGTACATTCTAATTTTTTTCGTGTAAATATTAGTTATTGAGTTTATACTTGTGTCTAATTGATAATGATAGTAAAGTGACCTTTGGAGATTGTAGGCAATAAATTAAACATTTTGTGCCAGTTTACCTTAAGTTGTTATTTATTCCATTTCTTCTACTTTAAAATTTCAACAATGGTTAAAAACCCATGGAGTTTGTGCTATGTGGTCAAAAGTGGTCTGAAAACCACCCCTTAAAATAATTTGTATCTCCTTGAACATTTTAATATCATAAAATATACAATGTAAGAAATATTAACCAGCATGATTATAGTTTTAAAATTATCAGAATAAATAATCACAAAATATTTATTTAATAGCTCAACTTACTAAAAATCTCTAGTATAACATCACACATTGTATGATTACTCATTATTCTTACCACAATTATTATTATTATTATCACTATACGATTTTCTTATATATTGTTCATAATAATTTGATTATTTTATAATAATGAAAATATAAAAGTAAAATACCCCCGTCACAGCAGACCTGCGTACTCAGCGAATTTCCAAATCAATAATATAATAATAATATATGACAAGTTTTATAAAAATCTGTCCATAAACAAGAGAATTATTTGCCTATTCTCCATAAGATTAACATGGAAAAGAGTGTGCAGGTTAGCTGCTGTGAGGAACACTGAAAGTAGTCATTTCTACCATAAATAATTTTTATCTTAACATTTATACCAACTTTCATCAACATCTGTCTATAAATAAAGGAGTTTGCGTATTCCCTATATGATTAATATGGGAAAAGAGTATGCAGGTTTGCTGCCATGATAAACACATAAACTATGATTTTTAAGCATAAATAGATAGATCTCAACCACATGAAGCTAAATATCAAGTTTTATCTAAAGATATTGATTAATATAAGAAATATTAATTTTTCCCTATCCTCCATAAGATTAACATTGGAGCCCCACAATACAACGTACTGTGTTTAGATTTTTTAATCTCGGTAACCGTTGGAGATAGAGAAAAACTTTAAGGTACTTAATTGTGTAGTTTTTTAAGCTGATTCCAATGGTGAAATATAAAATTAGAAATAATAAAAAATTACATGTGAAAAACGCAAAAAACCCCATTTTGGGGTACAAAACCCACCCAAACTACCCGTTCCCATTGACCGATATGTATGGTTCACGAACTCGTCCGAGCATTTGTAGGAATACACGTCTCTACCAAATTTGTTCTCGATCGAACCATTTTTACGAGAGTTATCGTGTTCACAGACACACACACACATATATATAATATACATATATATAAAAATTTTAACGACTTGTTTTTGGACTCTGGGCACCTAAAGACGAAAAAATAACACGGGCCCGGGCTTAAGTCTTACCATGAGACCTATGGTAATAGCTTCTTCCCTATGGGAAATTCGCTAATAAGTGCTTTTAATGCCATTTTTCTATGTCAAAATGTTTTGGATCAAAGGCCATTAGACATTTTGTAAATATGTAACCTTAAAGTAAAAATAAATTACTAAATTTAAATTAAATGGTATCAGTGTACTGATATTAGAAAAATTTACTACTTTGAATAAAATAATCGTATTCTTAAATTCATATTGAAACACTTATTTTTTGTTTCAAAAGTAGCTATAGGATTTCTTTCTTTTGTCGATTTCAAGTTCAAAAATTTTAGGGAGACTCCCAACTAAATCCACTAATGGGATGGTAGCAAAGTTTTTTTTTGGGTTTATAAGATCATGTGACTTTACACTTCATCCAAAGTTTCAGGTAAAATAGATGAGAAATAAGAAAAACTATTTCTTGAAAAATAAGGATGAACGTTTTTTAGTATTCTCCATAAAAATAACATTACATGCTCTCAGACAGTGTAATGCTTTTACCATGGAGCGTAAATTTGACTTTTCTCTGGAACTGTTAGTGTTAGACTAATGAATCAAAAAACTAATTTGTCTAGTTTTGTTGAACTACAATACGTAAGGTTTCACCTGAACCCTGAATTTGGATGCATCGTATACTAGGACGCAAATTTAAATAGAAAAAAATTAAAAACTGTTAGTTTCACGCTTTATTGTTTTGTACAGCAGATGAGCTGTTACCTTCATCCGCTGCGGAACCCCACCAAGGTTACTTTACCTCCCGACTAGCGCATCTCAGGGCTCAATGAAACCTGACGAACTGTACTTTAAGTGGTGATGGCCAAATTATTTTAAGCATTTCTTGTTTTGCTGGGAAATCCAAAATATGGACACGCTATTTCACATTTCAAAGCCCTCAACAGTTGAACCGCTACTTTTACAGACATACAGATGGTGTCATGTTATTTGGGATTTTAATCAGTGTTAACCTTGAAATTTTAATCAAATTTGAGCAAATGTTATGAAATTTGGAATACATTAGTTATGTTGTAAAGGTTTTTAGGAGAGAATTACCTTTGGAAATAAATTAAAATAGCCTGGTGTTATTGCGAAAACGCACTCTTGTATCAAATTTCACAGAAAATTTGACTATTAGAATAGTCTCTGAGTCTGTACACAGACAGACATTCGTACAAAATTCACTTTTTTGGACTTAAGGAAGCGGATATTTCCACGCTTAACAAACATTTTGAAGAAAAGAATACTTTCTCTTTATACTATGTATAGGGGGATAAATTAAAATATCTTTAGGGAATCTAATATTAATTTTAAAGTCTTTAAATTTTAAAAAATATACACAAAAACACGTACAAGTAATAAAATAAAACAATAAAAAAGTCAAAACTTGCAGAAAAATACCTTGAACACATCACAAATACAAGACAATGGAAGATACCATTGATTTTTTAGACATGCCTCTGAAAAAGAGAAAGAAACTACTTTTTTAAGAATTTTAAATGCATTCACAACAACAACAAATTATTTGATAAAGTTGACATGACAGTTTTTGAATTAAAATAATGGGAATTAGAAGAGCACAATTATCGAAAACACTTGATTAGTGGAGGTGAATCAAAATTTATATGACGGATCAGTAGAAAAAGGTATGAATAATTCAAAAAATATTTCAAAACCTCCACAATCCATTTAGTAATTGTTGTGGAGACTAGTGATTTTAATATTCCTAGTCTAAACATAAAATTTACAGACTCATTGACAGGAACCAAGGACGTAGTGTTGAGGATTATACAGACAACGGTAAGAACATTTCAGGCACCCAATCACAAACATCCTCTAAACCTTATTACTATGAGTTGATCACTTTTACTAAAAACTTTATAACCTTTCCCATATCTCTCAGTGTGGCCTATTGCACAGTTCACAATGTTGATAAAATTCTTCTCATAATTATTATGAGAAGAATTTTATCAACAATACTTTTATCATTTTAAATCTTAGGTCTGACTTAGTATTAAATACCCCCGTCGCAGCAAACCTGCGTATTCAGCGAATTTCCAAATCAATAATAATAATAATATATGACAAGTTAGGTCAAAATCTGTCGATAAACATGAGAATCATTTGCCTATTCTCCATAACATTAACATGGGAAAGAGTGAGCAGGTTTGCTGCTATGAGGACCACTGAGAGTAGGCATTTATACCATAAAAAATTTTTATTTTTAACATTTATACCAACTTTCATCAACATCTGTCCATAAATAAAGGAGTTTGCATATTCCCTATATGATTAACATGGGAAAAGAGTATGCAGGTTTGCTGCCATGATAAACACATAAACTTTGATTTTAAAGCATAAATGGATAGATCTCAACCACATGAAGCTAAATATCAAGTTTTATCCAAAAATATTGATTAATATGGGAAATATTAATTTTTTCCTATCCTCCATAAGATTAGCATTAGAGCCCCACAATACAACGTACTGTGTTTAGATTTTTTAATATCTCGGTAACCGTTGGAGATAAAGAAAAACCTTAAGGAACTTAATTGTGTAGTTTTTTAAGCTGATTCCAATGGTGAAATATAAAATTAGAAATTTTTAAAAATTACACGTGAAAAACGCAAAAAACCCCATTTTGGGGTACAAAATCCCCCCAAACTACCCGTTCCCATTGACCGATATGTCTGGTTTACGAACTTGTCCGAGCATTTATAGGAATACACGTCTCTTCCAAATTTGGTCTTGACGGGACCATTTTTACGCGAGTTATCGTGTTAACAGACACATATATATACTGTATATACATATATATATAAAAAATTTAACGACTATTGTTTTTGGACTCTGGGCACCTAAAGATGAAAAAATAACATGGTCCCGGGCTTAAGTCTTACCATGAGACCTACGGTAATAGCTTCTTCCCTATGGGAAATTCGCTAACAGTCCAATAAGTTCATATTTCAGTTTCAGAAAACTTTTCAGTTTGATAAAAGTGTTTAACACTTCAGAGTTTATACATAGAATTTGTACCATGTAGCAATTAAAATTTAAGCAGCAATTTAAGTTATAATTAAGATTCACTTCCTATACATTTTGATTAATTTTAAGTGATTAATATTATATCATTAAAATTATAACAGGTATAGTTAACTATATTAGTAAAAAATAAAACCAAAATTTAACTTATTCGTTGTTATTTTTAAAATTGCATATGTTGCTCTGATTTAATTGTGGGTGATAAAATGACAGGATAAGAATATCTATGCAAAACTGTGAAAAATGGAGAAAGTTACAGAAATTCATGTCACTAAAGATAGTGTTTGTTGTTGGTGTTGGGAAGTCATTTAGGTTACGGGTTAGCTTTGTTTTCAGTTATAAAATATTTGCTCTGTATTTTCATACAAAGTGTTAAAAAAATAAGAACAATAATATAGTAATATTTTAACTGCGAGGCCTAGTGGTTTTTAGTGAATAAACAGTATCAGTGGACTGACACATACCGTACTTTCTCCCTTAAGTTAATTTAAACGGCAATTTTTAATAAAACCATCATACTCTTTAACTTTTTACCAAATATAATTTAATAATTTATTGTTTCAAACATAATCACCTAATTTCTGAAAATAACAACAAAAGAAACAAAATTAAATTAAATGGTAGAGAATTCCATGGGAGAACTAGCCCCCCGTAATATCCAGTTTTTTTAGTGATTTTGTTGGGTGATGTGACCTTACGCTGCATAGTTTCATGAGAAAAGGTTGGGAAATAAGGAAGAAATTTATTTTCTAATATTATTCATAAGAATAACATTGGCCCTCTCAGACTATGTACTGAGTTTTCAACGGACATTAAATTTAACTATTCTCTGGATATAGACTTGATTCAAAATACTAATTTGTTTAGTTTTTAAGCTGGTATTAATGGTGGTAGTCAAATTAAACTTTACCTATTGTTTTCGCAGAAAAATTAAAAAAAAATTTTTTACTTTTAAAACCCCATAACTTTTAAACCCCAATGTTTTGAGAAATGCGGATGGTGTCATTTTGTTTATATTATAAAGTGCTATTAACCATATAATTTTCATCAAAATCGTTTGAGCATATTTTGAGAAATTTTTATTTTACGTGTATTTTGGAGGGTTTTAAGGGTAAAATAGCCTTAAAAAAAGTTCTGAGTTACTGTGGATTACCGTATCTACATACCGGATTACCTATATACTGTATTTCATTAATATCAGACCAATAGTCTCGTCTCTAGGAATCTGTACATCCCCCCACACAGACACAGAAACTAAAAAACACTTTTTGATTCAGGGGGCACTAATATCTAGGCTTCTGCATATCCACAGACACACAGACAGAAATTACTCTAAAGCCACTTTTTTATTGAGGGGGCACTATACTTCAATATTTTACTATTCTTCAAAATCAATTTAGAAATTCAATCCCCGGAAGTTATTTTCCTTTTAACTCATATAGGGAAGAACTAGATATGCCTAAATCAATAGATATATCCACCGAAAACTCAAATTCGAAAATTCTGACAAAAACAATACTTTCTCCTTGTACTATCGTATAGGAGGAGAAAGTAACAAAGGGTAATCCTTATGTCAATTTAGTTTATATTAATAGAAGACCTACTTGAAATTAAATATTTTAAGTTCATGGTTATAAAAAGCCACATGTTTTGGTATTAACAATGACATTTTACATTTTAAGACGCTAACACGATTTGATAATGTTTTAATAAAAGTTTTACATGCTAACCTTGACTATGGATGCGAGAGATGGTAATACATACATACAACTAGACTGCAGGTATATAAAAATTAGTCACTTTAAATATTTACCTTTCTCTTTGTATCTCTCTCTAATTATAATAACAATACCCCCATCGCAGCAGACCTGCGCACTCAGCGAATTTCCAAATCAATAATATCAATAATAAAATTTGACAAGTTTTATAAAAATCTGTCAATTAACATGAGAATTATTTGCCTATCCTTCATAAGATTAACATGGGAAAGAGTGTGCAGGTTCGCTGCTGTGAGGAACACTGAAAGTAGGCATTTCTACCATAAACAATTTTTATTTTTAACATTTATACCAACTTTCATCAACATCTGTCCATAAATAAAGGACTTTGCCTATTCCTTATATGATTACCATGGGAAAAGAGTATGCAGGTTTGCTGCCATGATAAACACATAAACTATGATTTTTAAGCATAAATGAATAGATCTCAACCACATGAAGCTAAATATCAAGTTTTATCCAAAAATATTGATTAATATGGGAAATATTAATTTTTCCCTATCCTCCATAAGATTAACATTGGAGTCCCACAATACAACGTACTGTGTTTAGATTTTTTAATATCTCGGTAACCGTTGGAGATAGAGAAAAATAGGTATAAATAAAAATTTTCTACTATTTGTATAGGTTCTATTAACTCAAAAGATATATAAAATAACATGTCTTTAGGTAAAGTATAAAAAATAAACCACGGTAATAGCTTCTTCCCTATGGGAAATTCTCTAAAATCACTAAGAAATTTCTTAAAAATTACATGTTTTAGTTACTGAATTCGGATTTATTAGTTTAGTACCAGTGTCTTTAAAATTTTTTAATTGGTAGCTCATTTGATATGTTACAAAGTAGATCTTTGGGAGTGAGAAATCTATTTGATTTTGTAAGAAAAATTATTTATTTTTAACGTCTGGTTTTTTCGTAAGTCACTGAACTATTATATAACCAAATAAATAATTAATTCACCAACAAATATTCTATTTTTATTGCAAGTTTTGTAGGGGAGTTGTCTACTTCAATATTTTACTATTCTTCAAAATCAATATAGAAATTCAATCCCCGGAAGTTATTTTCCTTTTAACTCATATAGGGAAGAACTAGATATGCCTAAATCAAATTAAAAAATAACTAGCTACTTTCTTATTTGCTGAAACTAGAGACCAAGACATACACACCATGACATTTTAAATGGGGTTGAAAAAATATGAATGAGGTGAAATTATATGTTATACAGAAATAAAACTCTATTACACTTATAAGCAAATAATGAAGAATAACAAGAATTGAAAGACTGAGACTGGAGGCAACAAATTCAAAACCTTTCTCATGCTTAACAGGAAATACACTAATGTGGTACTCTTTTTTAATTTTTAATTTTATACTATTAAATATTAACTGAATAAATAGTAAACTGATAACAATACTTTGTTATAATGATTCCTATTCTAATATTTTTAGTTAAAATATAAGTTTACTGAAGTGTTAGTAAAAATGATGTGTAAAAAGAATCATTGCAAGATGTTGGTTTTAGATGAAAAACTGATTTTTCTTTACACATTTGTATAATAATTCGAGATTTGGTCTGATAAAAGTTAAAATATTAAGTGTTAAAAGTTAAAATTGGTAATAAAAGTTCCTTAGTTTATCTTACATAACCAAATTTTTATTTTGAAAAATAAGTAATTGTGTTTTGCAGATGTCAAATTCTGGTGAGGCACTCAACTCGCCGAGTTATCTCTCATGGCGCAAGCTGCAACTGAGCAGGGCCAAGCTACAAGCATCTAGCAAAACATCTGCCCTCTTGTCAGGATTTGCTATGGTAACTAGGTCGATTGAAAACCTTCTTTTATGTTGTAAGGAAATGCAAGTGGATCATTCACCCATTAGGAAGTCTAAAAATGAACATAAAAGACTATATAACTGAAATTGAGTTGGAAATAAAAATTCAAAAATTTCCAAAAATGTTGGGATTGAAATAAATGTTACAAGTCTTATCAAATTTCAAAATTGTTTAACGATCATGGTTATCAGCCTAATTTTCTTTCTGTTTATTGGCTCATTGCATTTAACTCTGAGAATATTTCCATGTCTCTCTCCTTGTTATGATGGTGGATATGCAGCTACACAATGAAATCATCATCATCATCAACTGAAGGGCAGGCTGAGGTGCCAAGACACTGTGGGCTTTTTGCACACCCTGAATTGGTGTGATCAGAATTTGGAAGTCAAAACCTCATTAAGGCCAAGAGACCTGACAAACCGTCAAATTTGTTCAATGAAGTTCTCCTGAGATATGAGTCAACACCACCATAAGGGTCACTACGTAATTACATAATTAGGGCATTTCATATCTTCCTCTTTCTTGGCGGGTTACAGAATTACACAAAGGGGCGGAACAGAGTTCCTGTAGCACGTCAGCCATGTGGCTTTTTGCGCACCCCTGTAGATTGAATGTCTAACGGACCCTCCAAGTTTAAAAACCTGATGAACTGCCATAGTCTCCCCACCAGCTCCTCCCGGGGAAGGTGACAACCCCTCTCCATGATGCTAAGAGTGGCAGCTCTCACCCCGGCAAGCTTGGTGCAGTCATACAGCAGATGATCAGCAGTCTCCTCGGACTGCCCACACTTCGTGCAGATTGGGTCTCCAGAGAAGAGTCCCATGCGAGCAAGATGTTTCCTCATATGTCCGTGTCCCGTGATAAGACCTACAATGAGTCTGAGTTTGGACCTACCTAACTGTAGAAGATCCTCTGCAATCCTCGAAGAGGGAGAGCTGAGAGACAGTTTACTTACTCTCAGGAGGGGACTCCCCCCTTCTGCCCATCTTTTGTGGTGACCCATCTTCTGTTGATAAGTACATAGTTACATTACACAAAGGGGACAGTTTACTTACTCTCAGTAGGGGCAGCTCCGCCCATCTCCTGCGGTGACACTCACGTGCCCACGTGTTGATCTCTTGATCCACATGCGCCTTGGAGATGCCGCAGAAGGGTGTGGACCCTGCATAGAGTTAGTAAGCTTAATCTTCGTTCTCCTTCTCGTCAAGTTGCAAAAAGGTTCCTGAAACTTGGCAGGAAGGATGCCAAACTTGTCACAGGTATCGTCACTGGTCACGGTAATCTGAGGAAGCACCAGCTACGCATGGGGGTCTTCAACGGCGACCCCCTGTGTAGGAAATGTTATCTGCAGGAGGAAACTGCAGATCATCTACTCTTTGATTGCGCAGAGCTGGCAGAGGTACGGTCCTCCACTCTGGGCAACTTGGTAAGGGGTAGTTTTCTGCCTCCTGACGAGCTCGTTGACAGGATGCTGCAGTTTTACAGGTCTCTTCATCTAGAAGATTCCTGATTCTCCAGGAAAGAGAATTTTGGGGTGCGCAAAAAGCTGCAACGGCTGAAGCGCCTTGGGAAGTCCGCCCCTTCGAATGAAGGGTGTGGACCCACGAATGGGATCAAAGCGCCATCGTTCGCCAGACGATCAGCTATTTCATTGCCCATAATACCTGAGTGTCCTGGGACCCAGCAAAGGATAACGTTGTTGTGACTGCCAAGAGAAGACAGTTCTGTGTAAGTTAAGTACATAGTTATTTGAGGAGCAATATTTTTCAAAGGAGAGAGCCCAAAACCCTGCTCTTTAGGTTTTCACATTCAGAGTTTTATCAGTTGTATTTCTCCTCAACAGCATGTGAAATTCTCGAGACAGAGTACCCCAACCCAGTTTCTGTATATCACTGACTTTAAATGTCTGAGCCTTAATTTTTATTTACCTAGTTTGTCCTTAAAGGAATTATAATCCGTCCTCCTGAGGTGTCATAAGTAACCACTTGAGGAGTGAACCTGTGAATCCTGCCATGTATTGTTACTCTGTTTCTATCCTTTTTCTGCTGTAGGTAGCAATGGTAGAGGTGCAGCTCAGCAATGAGACTCACGTTCCACCGGGCATGCTTATTTTATTTGCGGTATGTACAACGCTATTGGTCGCCGTGCACATGCTGGCCCTCATGATTAGCACATGCATCCTGCCTAACATCGACGCTGTCTGCAACCTTCACTCCATCTCCTTGGTGCACGAGTCGCCTCACGAGAGACTTCATTGGTAACTAACTATATCTCATATAGACTATTGGTTTGACAAATCTGCATTGTTTTTTAAGGAGGTTTATTCTTCTGTTTTAATTTGGAGAAATGATTTGTCAACATATTTAACAGACAATTTTCATAGATATTTTATTCACTGCTACTTTTAACTCAAGTGGATAGACGATGTAATAGCCGGTGAACTGGGAGTACCATTTGGCGAGAATGTTACAAGGTAACAACTGAAAATAATAAGAACTGAACCCGGTATAAGAACTGAAAATAATGAGTCATAGTGAAATATATTATTCATACTCTGTAATTGCTAAAAATAATAATGTAATATAAGCTGTTAATAAATTAAACCCAAACAGTAAACCAAAACATAAAACAATTCATCTTTAAAATATTTATGATTACTAAAAAGATGGAACAAAACAATTTACTTGGATGAAAGAGAGGCCTGTTTAGCTGAGCGGTCAATGTAATTTACTGAGTTGTTCTTAACTTGATTTGCATTGACTTATAATAATAATTGTAATAATTATTCCTAGGTATATTGAAATAGCCTGGGCCTTCTCCACACTCTTGGGCCTAGTTCTCTTCCTCTTCGAGATCGCAATCCTCTGCTGGGTCAAGTTCTACGATTTTTCCAAAGCAGCAGCCTGGTCAGCGAGTATTATCTTGATTCCTGTTCTAGTCATATTTCTCGTGTTTGCCATTCATTTTTACATTTCTCTAGTTACACATAAGTATGAAGTGACAATTTCAGGAATTCGGGAACTGGAATTACTTAAAGAGCAGATTGAGGCGGGAGATATGGAAACACGGAATGCAAATGTCAGTATTCCAACAGGTATTGTGGGGGCTGGGTTATCACTTATTGGAGCTGGTAACACACAAATTGTGTGATGTCCAGTGTCAAGTTTAGTTGTTTCTTTCAATTATCATTGAAGCAGGTATTCACTTAACCCTAAGTTTGTTGAAGTTTGAATCTCCCAGTAAAGATATAAAAGAAAATACTATGTTCCAATCCGCTTCAACAATTAGATTCACATGTATTACTTATTGTTCATTCTAGACCTGGAGTTTTATAATTTTGAAATGCTAATTCAGATTTAAAAGTTTTACAGGCACTATGTCCTTAACTCATATCAATAATTGTAATTTAATTGAAGAGTTTTGAAGTAAATATTCCATCGATTTACACATTATATTGATTTAACTCTTCGCCAGTGTATGACGGATATATCCCCGCTTGTTATTTTCACCAAGAGCGGCAAACCGCCATTTTCATTCTCTGGATTTATAAAATTTGGGGTTTATAGTGCAACTATACCATTTATGAACATAATCTATGTAAAACAAAAAAAATCCCCCTATACTAAAATAGTTAGCTCGCATAGGGTTAAGATTTAGAGAATATAAAAAATGTAATTATTCCTTACAATGTTACTTCAGTATTCTTTGTTATTCTTTGTTGGTATTAAGATGTATATTGTCTTTCCTAATAGATTTATATATTTTATCTATTTCAATATCTGATTTTTACTTTTCCTAATTATTAAGATCTATTTTTCATATTTAACAAAGTACTTCAAGCCTTAAACTAATTTACTTCTTCCAGCAGGTATAAAATCTTGAGTGTAAGTTTTCTTACTCGATAGCCAAATAGTGTGTAACCCTTGTGATATTTGTTGTTGGAAATCTCATTTTTGTTGATATTTATTGTTGTGATATCAATTGTTGTTTTTATTGTTGGAAAGTTTTAGAGATAATTTTAGATATCTGTACCAATTTTTTTTATCGGGATTAAGTATGTAAAGTTTATACAACATAATTTTATGCACAATTTTGTAATAATGGAAAAACTGTTTCGACTTAAACAAGCTGTATTAAAAGTACTTAATTTAACACTATTACCACTCCAGCGTTCTACCAAATTAGATTAATGGGTATCATTTCAATGTGTCTTATGTTACAAAAGTTTCTAGAAGTGATGAAACCTGCTTTATTTATGTGACTGTAATATCTAAAAAAAAAAGTTCTTATACCTAAGAAGAGAACGGGTGCGCATCAAAGTGTCCGGCAGACACGCAAACCGCCCAAAGCTTATGAAGCATCGGTGGTTTGTCGATTGGGCCATGTGAAAGGCCCAATACACACAACAAAATAATATATATCGTTGTGAATGTGTATGTATGTATGTATTATTTTTATTTATACTTTTGAAAAAATTTAGGATCACTCTTTGAGCAATCACATCTTAATAATTTAATCGAACCCCTACTGTACTGAAACTGCACATTAGGAAGATTAATACTGTATTTGATTTTAATACTCTCAATTTAACGATTGTTTATAGATACAGGTTGAGTCTGATTGTGCAATGTAGTTCCAATAGATAATTTTTTCAAAAAAATATAAATGTATGTTGTTTGTATCGTATATTTTTGTACATAAAATTTGTATGTATATATATTATACATACATAAAAATTGTGTATACCTTATTTAAGTAAAAATATAGTTAGTGAGACTTAACCCAATGTCCACTAAGCTTAGATACTACCTTTGACTATACATTATTAATAGACATGCCATTCTTATGCGCAAGCTGTAGTGGCTTGAGTGGTTCCCGAATCGGCGTGGGGAGTTAGTGCGTGGTTCCCCGTACAGGAGCGCTGTCGTCTGCTACCCCCCTCCTCCCCCTTCGACCAACTTCCAACCAATTATAAGAGAGAGAGAGGGATGTGCGCCGTGCGCGCGTACTCCTGAGGGCGGGGCCAAGTGAGCTTACAGCCTTCGCCACTAGGAAGCGGCACTACACTCTCGGGCTTTCCGAAATTTTGTTGGCGACAACTTTTAACCAACGTCTATTAATAATGTATAGTCAAAGATACTACACTAAGCCTCCGAGTGAGCAGGACGGGAACTAGTCACTGCAAGCATACAAGACGTAGATCAAGTGATACCATTTTACTTTTGTTTTGTTTGTGTATATTGTAAAAAATTGTATGAACTAGTAGTGTGACTGGTAGTTTTCTTAGGTTTAAATAACTTTTTAGTGTAGATTATTTAGAAAACAGATATTAGTCATATGGAATGAAAAAGAAAGTTTCATCACCTCTACAAATGTTATATATGTATATTTTAATAAGTAGGTGACAAAACAAAGATCATTAACTATATCACGTTCATTTATGAACTTCTTTGCATGTTGATTTTGGTTCACTATTCGATCAATTATTGTGAACAAACTGACTTTTAAGAAACAAAGAATTGAATATTTATATTTTAAATAAATTGTGCTACTTAGTATGTCATAGTTTTTTCCTTTAATTTTTAGATATTCTGATCATACTCTATAAAAACATACTCAAACTCAGTGACTCCTGTTTATATGTATAAGGTGAAGAAATTTTGAAAAACAGAAAACACTTAAAATAAACTATTTTTTCCTTCAGTATTTTTTGGAATATACAAATGTAGCCTAACTACTAGGCATGGTTTTGAGACTATAAAAATGTCTTTTTGCTCCAGGTTTTGATACCCAAGTGGAACCTCAATAATAAAAATCTTTCATTCCAAAAACATCCAAAATATTGGACCAAATATTTCTGAATAGCTATTTGTCTAACAAGGGGGCAAAGGATGTTATATCACACAAGAGCTTTATATGAAGCCAGAATATCAAGGGTGACCATGACAGTTTTCGCTCGTATTACATACAAGATTTTTCTCACAATAATAGTCATTGAGGTTATATTTGATTTTCCCGCTGAGATAAATTTAAACATAAGTTTTAGGTTTCCGGTAACCTGTTTCATTGTGCAAAACTGGAAGTTAGTGTTGTAGGAACAGCGGCCGTCTATCAGCTGACTGAGCACTTGCTAATGCTATTGGTTAGTCTCATATAGATTTGGAGCGTTCCGCACAAGTGATTGGCGGGTTACTTTCCCGCACTAGGGTGGTAATGAGATCATATCCACCCTAGTGCGGGAATGTACTACTTATACGTTCTGCCAACAGTGCTAAATATGCCTGTTATCGTGCGATTGTAGGAAAAACTATTTTAAATCATTGACTGGTCCTAATTCTTTATAGTTCAGTTCAAGAAATGAAAAAGCTTCAAGTGTGTCACTCACCCAGTTTATGAAAATGTTTTATTTTTCTCCTTGTATGATTTTTTGGACCCCACGAAACACTCAACCCGTTTCCAACATAAAAATTGTAAGTGGTAGAGTAGCTACTCTATATTACAGAAAATTTAACATTTTTTTAGTTTTCTGATTATTGAAATCAATATTATCACCATTGAGGTTAATATTTCTCATAACAAAAGTTCACACACATCTAATTCCCACCTTTAATTTAAACATCAATAATGTAAAAGTACCCTTGAATCATCTCTAAAGTTAGATAATCTCTAATAAAAATTATACATTCCCTGTAAATTACATTGTATAAAATACAAAATACAATTTTTAATTATTTGTATTACGATTTTATAATCTTTTACTCTCTTTTGCAGTACATTGTTTACAAAGTATTGTTTTAATTGTATATACTCATATTTTGAGAGGGGGCAACTTTGAGGTCCCCTGAATCCATAGTAGTTTTCAGAATAAGTTATCAGGAGGGTGCTCTGACCCTGATTTTTATTGAATGGACAAGTTTGACTTACCCTTAATTTGAACCATCACAATTTTATGCACTGCCCGAACCATGCCCATGAGGTCTGTGAGACTGCAAGATGTTTTTAGCTCTTTTTACTGAACTAACTGTGAATAGGTTTGTAAACCCTCCACATACCTAGTTTACTGTGTACTGGCACTGTTTTATGTTCAATTTGCAAATGATCAACTGTTTTGCTCCTAAAGCCTTATTCATGGTCAATATGTCAAGTCATTCTGTTGGGAAAGAATCAGTAAACAATTTAGTATCATTTGTCAGATATCATGGGAAAAATTGTTTCTTAAGCATATATAAAATAAAAAAATAAAGATGAATCACTAAACATTCTGTAGCGTGGAAGCAACAAAAATGATGATAGAATAAAACTGAGATGTAGAAAAGATGGGAAATTTTGTTGGGATTAAGAAAAGTATACTT
Source organism: Nephotettix cincticeps (assembly GCA_023375725.1). Lineage (NCBI taxonomy): Eukaryota > Metazoa > Arthropoda > Insecta > Hemiptera > Cicadellidae > Nephotettix > Nephotettix cincticeps. The sequence goes on from CM041791.1 coordinate 30,228,175, forward strand.
TATTAGGATTTCTCTCATTTTGCTATGATGAAAATTTTTTGTGCATGTAAATATTTACTCCCGGGAAATCAGTTTTTTGGCTACAGTTAGTGAAGTCTTTTTATATTTACAGTGGACATCAGAGAAATGTGAAATAGGCCTATTTTTGTATTACTATAGCTTAAATAACAATAGCTTCGCAGCACGACCTGCGTACTCAGCGAATTTCCAAATCAATAATAATTCATAATAAATAATGAACAAGTTTGGTCCAAAATCTGTCGATAAACATGATTTTTTGCATATTATGTTATGGGAAAAGAGTGAGTAGGTTTGCTGCTGTGAGGAACACTGAAAGTAGCCATTTATACCATCAAAAATTTTATTTTTAACATAAATTAAACTTTCATCAATCTGTCCAAAAATATAGATTTGCCTAATCTCCTATGATTCTGGGAGGAGTATGTTTGCTGCCAATGATAAACACATCTGTTTGTTACACAAATGTATGGATCTCAACCAAATGAAGCTAAATATCAAGTTTTTTTCATCAAAAATTAAATTTTTTTAATCCTCCATAAGATTAACATTGGAGCCTCAAAAATACAACGTACTGTGTTTAGATTTTTTTATATCTCGGTAACCGTTGAAGATAGAGAAAAACTTTAAGGAACTTAATTGTGTAGTTTTTTAAGCTGATTCCAATGGTGAAATATAAAATTAGAATTTTTAGAAACTACTTGTGAAAAACGCAAAAAAATTTTGGGGTACAAAACCCCCCAAATACCCGTTCCCATTGACCGATATGTCTGGTTTACGAACTCGTCCGAGCATTTGTAGGAATACACGTCTCTACCAAATTTGTTCTCAATTGAACCATTTTTACGAGAGTTATCGTGTTACAGACACATATATATATATATAAAACATATATAAAATATATAAAAACAAATATATATATATACTATATATATATATACAAAATATATATAAAAAAATTTTAACGACTATTTGTTTTTTTGGTCTCTCACTAAAGAAGAAAAAAATAACATGGTCTCGGGCTTAACTCTTTCCATGAGACCTACGGTAATAGCTTCTTCCCTATGGGAAATTCGCTGAAAATGATAACTGGGTCTATTTATTGGTCTGTCATTAGGTCATTGACAGGAACGTTTTTTGGCTCAGCTTGATTCAAAGGCATACTATGCTCCTCATTCCAATCCTGCAAATTATAGGCATATGACCTATAATTGTCTTCACTTCCAGAAGGGAACATACTAGATAATGATTCAATAGACCAAGAATCATTAGCTAGTGATGATCAGAAATAGGGCTATGAGTAGTCTTGATTCACAACAACAAAATCAGACATATGAAATCTAATCTAATCCACTAAAATAGGCTCATCTAAAAGGACTCTCATGTCACTAGACTAGACCTATCCTTATAATTGTCACCCATAACCAGTGTTAGTTCAAAAACACCTCTTATACTTTATTATTATTAGTTTCTTGGCAATTTATTAAATCTTAAAAGTAAAAATATCTAACTAAAACAACCCACAGTTTTAAATTCATAACGATACTAAAAAGTTAGAAATAAAATCTAAAATAATTATGAAACTTGTATATTATTCCAGAAAACAAGAAACTGTTAACATAAACAACTGGGACAGTGGCGACGTCCTGTAATCCAGCTACTTGGAGGTCACGAGTTGTGGATAGTTGTAAGCGTTGGTCGGTGGGTATGGTGTTCTCTTGTGTGGATTAAAGTCCGCACTATTGAATAGGTTAATCCTCCAAGACCATCCTTGTAATTAGGTCAATTCGTAACTCAGAGGCCGTGGTTCCTATTCCACGTAGGTCCCTTAGTTGCCTTCGGCTGTTGGGCTATTAAACGTTACGACAATGCGACAGCTGTCAGCAGCCGATAACGCAAGTGAAACAGATGAACAACAAATCAATAATATCTATCAGATTTATTTAAAATAAAAACCAAGCGATAAATGATTTTCTATTGACTAATATGCAATACAAAGGATTTAAATGGAGAAGTCGTGGAGAAATATCAACTTTTTAAACCGTATGCAAATGTGCTGTTACACACGACGTTGCCAGTACAGAAGGTGCCTATTACGCCGTAAATACGGCGTTTGCCAGTTGGAGGGTTAAGTACAAATTGTATAACAAAATAAAAACAAATCAGAGGATTTTTCATAAAACAGATATAATTATTTAGTTATAACATAAACAATGAATCTTGAAACAATCTAGGACAAAAAGACTTTTGATCTAATCAAAGAAGATTAAATAACCAAACATTTTTTAAACAACCAAGTATAACATGAATTTATTACAATTGCAACTTTCTATTGCTTCTTTGAATAACCCCTGTAGACTAATATTTGACATAATTAAATACCCCCGTCACAGCAGACCTGCGTACAGAGCGAATATCCAAATCAATAATATAATAATTATATTTGACAAGTTTTATTAATATGTGTCGATAAATATAAGAGTTACTTTTACTTGCCTATTCTATACATAAGATTAACTTGGAGGAGAGTATACAGGTTTGCTGCTGTGAGGAATACTAAAAGTAGGCGTTTCTAGAGTAAAAGATTTTTATTTTGACCATTTATACCAAGTTTCATCATGTTCATGTTTCGTCATCTGTCCTTAAATAAAAGTTTGCCTATTCTCTGTATGATGATTAACATGGGAAATAAGTATGCAGGTTAGCTGCCATGATAAAAACATAAACTGTGATTTTTAAGCATAAATGGATGGATCTCAACCACATGAAGGTAAATACCAAGTTTAATCCAAAAACATTGATTGATGGGGGAAATATTAATTTTTCCTTATCCTCCATAAGATAAACATTAGAGCCCCAAAATACAATGTACTGTGTTTATTTTTTTAATATCTCGGTAACCATTGGAGATAGAGCAAAACTTTAAAGAGCTAAACTGTGTAGTTTATTAAGCTGATTCTAATGGTGGAAGATAAAATTAAAAAATTTTAATTTACATATTAAAATTGCAAAAAACCCAATTTTTGACTTTGTAACCCCTCCTCAAACTACCTATTCCGATTTATTGATATGTCAGGTTCACGAACTCGTCTGAGCAAATAGGAATACACGTCTCTACCAAATTTGGTCTGGATCGGACCATTTTTACGATATATTTTTACATATATGTGTTCACAGACACATATATGTATAAGTATTTTAACAACTATTCTTTTTGGCCTCTGGGCACCTAAACACGAAAAATAACATCGTTCCGGGCTTAAGTCTTGCCATGAGACTTATGGTAATAGCTTCTTCCCTATGGGAACTTCATAGAAAAACAACCCTATAAACACTACTAATAAATAATATATACCTAAAATTGACTAAAACAAAACAAGTAGGATATGATGTACAAAAAACATCAAATGTACTTAAACTATTTAATAATTTGAAAACTTACAAAGAGGTAGAACACTAAAGCATACATATCCAGAAATGACTCAACAATAAATAGATCTAAAATATGCATAGTGAACTCAAGACTAGACTCAATTTGCAACATCCTTTTCTTCTTTATTCGATGTGGTTATTCTCTCACATTCTTTTTTATGTACAAACCAATGCAGTCTCTGGCAGTTACGATCACAATATTGGGTGTTTTTGCACTTGGAGCACTTCTTGATGGCTGATTCCTCACCACAAGTTGCACAAGCAGGCTTCTCACTATCTGGGAATAACCGAGGGCAGATCATGGAGCTGATCACTTCCAGGGCTGGAGGTGCGTCCGACTTGGCCAGTATTGTCACCATCTGCAACAATATGGAGAGATTAAACCGTTTTTATCAGACATGATGAGGATAATTAAACAGAATGTATACTGAAATTTAACTTAATTTGCATCTTAACACTAAAAACGAAACATCAGTCAAATTGACCGATTGATAATTTACTACGTAATAGTGGCTAAACCGCTTGACCTTGCCGGCTGTCAACCCCAGTACCTTCCCCCCAAACCCCTCTCTGTAATATTTGGTCATTTCCAACTAGTTGGCATGACGTTGTCGTACGTATTAGACGCATTGTGTGAATACGGTCGGTCAGATTTACCGTGTGTTTCGCTTACCGGCTGGCAATCGTAATAATAATAATAAATCTTTATTGCTGTAGACAATTACATGAACTATATTGCAAAAGTCATTAGCTTTTTACATTGTTTATACTAAAATTTTCCATTCATTCAGCCAGTCAGACATAAAAATTTGTTCATTCGTTCACCAACCACTCGCCAATTAATCTGCCCCTCAGGACCGGGTGTTGATTTTGATCTGAAATGGTGGTCTCCCAGTCATAAGATAAATACTCGCCTATGCTATAAAAAACTTTTGAGTCAAGAAATTGTTTGAGGCGATATTTGAATGCCTTTGGCATAAGTGTATTTTTGAATGAGTCTGGCAATGTGTTGACCAAATGTACACCTGATTGTGATCGTCAAATATATCTTGTGTTATACCTGTATATATGCCTTGTATAATCGGTAAAAGGTTGTGGTAAAATGCAACAAACAAAAGAACACCTACTACAAATAAAATAACAGCTAGATTACCCGCTATGAGACCACCAGCTCTGGCCTTGGGCAACAATCCTATACAGATTTTTTGCCGAGGCCAGAGCTGGTCATCTTGGAGCTTGAAGTTTGGAGTTTCATTTTTTTCTGTCACATGATTTTTGCGTAATAAATATGATTTGTCATAAAATGTTGTAAAACATCATTTGTTACTCATGTGAATGCCAAGTGATAAATAAAAACAATAATAAATACACTAAACACCAATAATACACAGTAACAGTCAAATTGACCTTATGTTTCTCTTAGCGTTTTAAAAATTATGTTTTGTTATAAGTGTTAAAGGATTTCCTTGATATTTTTAACATTTAATTTAAAACAAAAAACATTTAACAATAAGTATAGCATTAAATATAACCAGAAGTATATTGATTTGATGATGGTTATTAAGTTGTTGCATATTGTTTTGAAATGCATTGCATTGCTCTGTCCAAGACATTGAAGTTTTCAACCCATCTACATCAACATCATGCAAATCTTGAGAGGAAAATATATTCAACTGAGTTACAGGTATAGGCTCTTCATGAAAGAGTCTTTAAACAAATATTAAATCACACATAAAAACTGTACGTACATTAATGTTTGAGTCAGTTTTAATGGGATTTCCATGTAGATCAACAAGGAGATCAATTCAAATACATTTTCCCGAAAAATAAATATTTTATAAAATAAAAACAAAAAATGCCAACGGAAAAAATCTTTCCGCATAGGCCTTGACCTGGGGCGCATTGACCAGTACATACCAACCCGTTCTCAAAAATAAATATATACAGTAGAACCTCTTTAATCCGAACCCCCTTAATCCGGACGTCCACTAATCCGAATGCCGACGCAGGAGCCGTTTAAGGCCGCCGGTGAGCGGGAGCGTTGATCCTTTATTGAACGGGCTACACAGCCGACGACGCCGTCCTTCATTGAATGCTTTATACGGAATGTGCGTGAAACTCACTACACTACATTGTACGTTACTGTTTTGGTGCTCAGTCGCTCTCCGTTGTCACAGAGAACTACATTAGGTTGTTTATTGTTGCGTGTATAAAGTGTTTGTTTACATCTTTGTTACATCCAGGATACCAAATTTATAGTGAAGATGAGATTCACCGAGGAAAATGAATCTGATGACAGCAGTGATGATGAAGAAAAGTTTACTTCTGGACCGTCCCATGCCGATGTGTTTACTGCATTAGAGACGGCAATGAACTGGTACAAAAATCAGTCTGAATGCTGTTTACCACAATTGTTAGTCTTAAAGAAAATTCGCAACTTGGCAGGCAAAAAACGCACTTTGACATTAGTTCAAAGGAAAATGAGTGACTATATTGACAATTAGTTTAACGACTTTGTCTGATTAGCTCATTGCTGTATTCTAAACACAGTACAGTGATTCTTTATTATATACTGTATTTATTGATATATGCACCGCCTAACTGTTTCTACTGTAATGTCTTGACATTACCATCCCATTTTAGCTTTTGGTACGTAAAAAAAACAATGTTGTAAATGTTCTGTAATCTGAACTATTCCGTGGTCCGTACTACCCCAGGTCCCAATTAGTTCAGATTAAAGAGGTTCTACTGTACCTTTAAAAAATGAAATGAATTTTACATGAATATCGTGGTATACAACAATTAAGATACAATTTAAATCCCTTTTTACCTATGCAGTGCGAGTCATAAGAGACAGCAGTGTATATAATAGTAGATGTAGTGCTCAGAGCGAAACAATACGGAATGTTGTTGTTGAGGTCTCAGAATTTTAAGAAAGGGCATCACAAGGACCGTAAAGAGTTTAATTTTTGTAACAGTTTTGCCATTTTTGTTGAAACCAACTCAAATATGATTAAATATTATCAGCTGTTTTATAAAGTTTGTAAAAAAAAGCCACAACACATTACATATGACAATACCCACTCGGCAAATCAAAGAAAACGTTGATCACCCAATATGCAAGATGTTAATCAATGTTGGATGTTAATTTTGTTTGGATAAGATGTTACGTTTTGTATTTTACACTAAATTCAAATAGCGCGGTTATAAAATATAAATCATTTAAAAAAAAAAAAAATCCTTCTATAAAAAAATCTAGCTATGAAATAGCTATTATATATAGCTAAAACAATATCAACAGAGATAAATTTAAAAAAATAATTATCACTCACTTGTCTAAAAATTGTGCATTCCCTGTGAGGAAATTCCCGTACAAAGTCTCGTATAAACCTCTCCATGTACTCTTTGCCACGAACACTTTTCAAAACTTTCCGGGCAAAAGCTTCGACTGGATCCGTAGGTTTTTCTCTTTCTGTTTGTCTGCAACAAACAAATTACAATAAAAATCATAATATATTAGTGGATTAAAAACCAGCGATTCATGAAAAGTACCTCTTGGGGCAGACACCACATGATATCCAAAATGGTAAATCTAAGCTTTTGTCTTTAAAAGAAAGATAAGAATAAAATATAACATGATTAACCTAATGAGGTAGTAGTTTTATCGAGCATGGGCAGGCCCAGAGGTGGTGGCAATTAAAATGGCTTGTTTTGTAATATTTTAGAAAAAACTGCATAAAATCCCTTATATAAAAGATAAGTAGGCCATTTCTTTCTTATTTGCTGGTAAAAATGAAGGAATGATATTAATTTAAATTTATTTTTTATTTTCCAAAAAAAAACTTTTTATTAACACGTTCATGACTAAGCCTATTTTTCTGAACCGCATTCCCCAATGTGACTGACTCACCCTGACTTTTAGTTAGCAGGACGGCCTCTGCCTTGTCTGTAGCAGCACCGTCCAAGTGAGCCTACGCTAACAAGATATACAATGTACTCCACAGTGCTGATACAGATTTTCCATGAAGGTGGTAACCACATTTTTCATCCTGACTGACCCATGTTTAGCTGGTATTCACTTATTAAATTTATGTCTAAAGCAAAGTTATTAAAAGAGAATCAACTGTGTTTGTTATTAATAAAAGCGAGACTAGGCCTAAATAACTAATGTGCTAGTTTAATTGAAAATATCTAAACCAACAAACACTGGGAGAGGACTACCTTAGCTGAAAATTCTGCTACGCTGAACTGACCATTCTCAGTTTTATGGTAAAAGTCAATAAAACTAAATTTTATAGCTTTCACACACAGACATATTTCAACCTACCTGCACTTAGCAACTTCTGACACTACAGAGGCGAGATAGTGCAATTTAAAGCTTGCGAGTTCGTTGGTCTCCTTACGCCTCATCTCCCGGTCGCTCATCAGTGTGAGAACTGTCCGCAGGGGGTCCAGATGGTTGACAAGGTCAGGTTGGAGGTTCAGGGCGATACGGACAGGGTGCATATTCACCTTCAAAATATTATAGAATCAACAAATTGGAGAATTGAAAAAACACTAATAATTTGTGATAAGTTCATATATATTTTTTTAAAGACATGTTGGTGAGGTATATTCTATATCATCTGTTGTATTCAGCTCATTCAGTTATTGAGGTAACAGTGATTAAGTTACCGTCTTTGCAATTACTTGGACGTACCAGTTAATTTTAGCGAGTTTCCTATTGTAAATATATTACCATGGTTGTCATGACAAGATCTAGACTCGTAACCAAGTTAATTTTTTGTTTTGAGATCCCCAGATACCAAAAATGCCATTTGTTCAAACCTTTATAAATTTATATATGTAGGTGAATACCTACATATATGTGTATGTCTGTAAACGCGAGTAAAAATAAACGGTACCAGTGGACTGACACATACTTTCTCCCTTAAGTAAATTAAAAAAAGACAATCTGTAATAAAACTATCATGTTCTACAAAGTTAATCTAAATATCATTTAATAATTTATTGTTTCAAAAATAATCATCCAATTTCTAAAAATAAAAACACGAGAGAAAAAGTTAAATTAATTGTTCAAATTGTATGGGGGGGACAACCCCCCCCCCGTAACACCAAGCTTTTTTGAGCTGGTTTTGTTCGGTGATTTGACCTTACGCTTCATACCAAGTTTCATGGAAAACGGTTGGAAAGTAAGGAAGAAATGATTTTTTCATATTCTCCATAAGAATAACATTGGGCGCTTTCGGACAACGTACTGCGTTTATCGTAGACAGTAATTTTAAATTTTCTCTGGAACCGTTAGTCGTAGACAAATAATTCCAAATACTAATTTGTTTAGTTTTTTAAGCTGGTTTCAATGGTACCAGTCAAGTTATACTTTACATTTATTGTTTTCGCTGAAAATTGAAAAATTTGATTTTTTTGACATTTAAAAGCCCATAACTTTTGAACCGTCATTTTTACAGATATGCGGGTGGTGTCAAATTATTTAGTACTCTGTACACTATAAACTGTCAAATTTTAATCAAAATCGTTAGAGCCGTTTTTGAGAAAATTGGATTTTTCACGTTTTTTAAGGGTTTTTAGGGGTGAACTACCCTTAAAAATCAAAAATTCAAAAAAATGAAAAAAACGCCTGGAGATACCGTGAATATATACATACATGCCAAATTTCATCTAAATCGGACCAACGGGGTAGGCTGTGGCACTGTACACATCCAGACACACGGACGGACAGACATCACGTCAAAACCCACTTTTTTGGATTCAGGGGACCCCAAAACGGATATATCCACCCTCAACTCAAATTCGAAAATTTTGACGAAAACAATACTTTCTCCATATACTACGTATAAGGGGAGAAAGTAAAAACACCAATCTCAATGAAATTTGATATAAGACATGTAAATGTGCAATTATTTGATTCAGTTCAAAATCCAGCTGAATCGGTCTATTCGAAGGAGGGTTTAGGTGAGTAGTTGTACACGCAAAAATGGGGAGTTTCCAGTACACCTAATTTATAAAATACCCCCGTCACAACAGACCTGCGTAATCAGCGAATTTCCAACTCAATAATATGGCAATAATATTAGAAGTATATGACAAGATTGATCAATCAATACCTGTTGATAAATAAGAGTATTTGCTTATTCTCCGTAACTTTAACGTGGGAAATCGTGTGCAGGTTTGTTTTGAGAAATACTGAAAGTAGGCATTTTTACCATAAACTATTTTTATTTTCACTAAACAATATCTTCTGGGATGTTGGTGACATCCTGTAATCCAGCTACTTGGAGGTCAGGAATTGTGGATAGTTGTGAGCGATGGTCGGTGGGTGTAGTGTTCTCTTGTATGGATTAAGTCCGCACTATTGAATACTGTATTAATCCGCAAAGACCATCCACATAATTAGACCAATTCGTAATTCAGAGGCCGTGGTTCGGATTCCACGTTAAACTGTAGGTCCCTTAGCTGCTATCGGCTGTTGGGTTATTAATTAACAGTCCTGTCTAAGGAACATGTCAGCCTTAGTCAGTTTCAAGACTACAAGATCACACCACAATCATCTTACACTCAATTCTCATTCATACTTGGCTTAAAATACCTACCTTGTAGTATGGTCGCCATTTCAATAATCTAATTGATAATTTATCAATATCTGGATATAAATAAAGGAAGTAACCCTAGCAAATGTAGGAATACTCGTTTCTACCAAATTTGGTCTCAATCGGACTATTTTTAAAAGAGTTATCGTGTTCAAAGACATACAGTAAACCCTTGTTAATCCGGGCCCCATTAATACGGACTTCGCTTAATCCGGACAGCCATTGGATCGCAGTTTTAATGCGCAGAACGCTGATTAGTAGCATGCAATCGTCACTGTAGGACTGCGCCCGGCGATGTGAGTGTGCGTGTGCCAAGTGCGGGCGCTCACAGCGCAAGGCGTACGTGCCGTTACCATAGTTACTGTCAGCCAATAGTAGCTCAGTCATACGATTGTGTTTAGAGGTCAATTTTACTGCTTGTTTTAGTTGCGTTGTTTAATTGGGAAATTAACACAAAAGAAAGGCAAATGAATTTCAACTCCTTCTTCAGACCAGTTCAGTCACTTGAGGACGAACCTCAACCCTCATGTTCAAAGTAATTTTGTCTTTTTTCGTTTTTTGTATGGAAATATACCAAGTGTATATTTTTGTTCAAATGTAACTACTGTATGTACTGTTTGTACAATATGTATTTTTATATTCAGAATATACATACTATTTAAGTTTATCTGCAAAAGGTGTTTAATTATATACAAGGGGTACCCAAAAATCACTGTCTTTCTACGTTTAGGATGGTTGGTTTTAATCCGGAGTTTCGTTAATCCAGATGACTTGGAGCCCCAATTAGTCCGGATTAACGAGGGTTTACTGTATATATCCCCATCGCAGCAGACCTGTCTATGATTTTTAAGAATAAATAAATGATTTTTAAGGATACAAATTATATATATATATGGATTCCAACCAAATGAAGCTAAATACAAAGTTTCAAAAAAAATATTGGTTAATAAGGGAAATATTAATTTTCCATACACTTTCATAAGATTACAACTCCAAAATACTGTGTTTCGATTTTTAAATATCTCAGTAACCATTCGAGATAGATAAAAACTTTTAAGAGCTAAATTGGGAGCGTTTCACAAACCCGAGTTTTCACTACGCCGAGTAAGGCTAAAAATCTAATAAATATTGAAATTTCACTACGCCGAGGTTTCATAAAACCGAGTAAGGGGCTAGGTACCGCCCGCTTTGAAGTGACTGTAGAAGCCTGTATAGCGTGCAGTATTACGTGCTTTGCAGGCACTCGCTGTCCAGTCGTGTAGTGAACATAACGCGTGACACATAATTTATATTGAAGATTTAATAATAAATAGTTAATAGTTTACATTTTAGTTAATAAAAATAAGTTAATAATGGTTAATACATTTAGTTAGTAAAATGTTGCGAATTAAAATAATTTTTAGAGCTTTATGATTCTTTAAAACCATAAGATCCCAAAAATGTATTAAATACAAATCCTATGTTGTTTCTAGTGTTTCAAGTGCTATTCGCCGTTTTGTATAGCTAAAATATATTAATATATTTTAATTGTTACCAAGTTCATAAACATTTGAAACGCAGTACCCTTTTTTAAAATACTGATTAAAATTCAGGGTATACAGGGGCCTGCTTTGGAGCATACAATCATCTCCAGAGAATAGTAATCTCCAGAAAATTTTCTTTTATCAATAACTTATAGCTTGTTATTGTGATAAGTTCTATTTTTTACAGGCAAGAAAAAACTGAATTGTTCTAAATAAAAAAATCGTTCTTATAAAAAATCAATTTTTCTCTGCTTTGGAGCATACAATTACAGTGCAACTCGGTTATTGCGGCCTTGGCCATAACGTCAACTCGGATATAACGTCATTTATTTTTAGGTCCCGCCAAACTATATGTATTTACATAGGAAAAAACCTCGAATATATCGTCAGTAAATTCTCAAACCTCGTATATAACGTCAAGAAAATCGGGCCGAGATGAAGGCAACATATAGCTAAATAGAGAAAGTTCGGTCGGTGGTGCAATGTGAGGGCTACGGCTATTGTTTAGCTACATTCTATTTTTAGAAACGGCATTTTATTGCTGTCTCACCGCTAACCACCCCAACCCCCTCCACTACCCTACATCCGCTGTCGCCGGTCATCAAGGTCAGTGTCAGTGACTCACGTCGCATCAAAGCACTGAGATGCCGTTCGTACGTACCTACAGTTCGTGTAGATATCGTTAGTTCAGTGTATGTCTTTTACAGTTTGTTTTTCGTTATTTTAATTTACGAATACAGTATTGAAAAATAATGGCAAGTGTTAAGAGAAAGGTTTTGCTGAAGAAAAGGTGTGAGTTATAAGAGGGTGTGAGGAGGGACGTAAGATAGCAGACGTGTGTTCGGGCTTGTTTTTTAAAATCGAACCAACAGTTGAATTCACCAAGCCGAACTTCATTGCAATATTTTCAAATTCAATTTTTTATATAGTAGAGTAGTCAGTCAGTCCTAAACATAAACTTACGATGTATTTCAAATTACCTTCATTAAATGTCTTAATTTCATGTAAAAAATGTGTTTCCCTATTTTTCCTCAGTTTTAAATTAAAATTATGTAACCTCTTTTATAGCGTCACTCGGATATAGCGTCATTAATTGTGTGGTCCCTTCAATGACGTTATAACCAAGTTCCACTGTATTTTCGTTTACTATTTTCTATAATTTTCTTTTTAACATTCATCCATGGACAATTTTATTTTTGTATAATATATTAAAACAGTATAAAATAGCTTAAGTTATTAGATCAATAATGTCATTTACATAGATTTCAGGCAGTGAATGCCTTCAAAGCGCATGATACTGTGTGTTTTGGCCTGCCGGCCGACGTGCTCTTGGTGCGAACTCACTTCTAGAGCGGACGGTACCCAGCCCCTTACTCGGTTTAGTGAAACAGTTGAATTTTATAACATACTCGGTTTTGTGAAACCTCGGAGTAGTGAAATTTTGATATTTATTAGATTTTTAGCCTTACTCGGCGTAGTGAAAACTCGGTTTTGAGAAACCCACCCGCTAAATTGTGTAGTTTTTTTAGCTGGTTCTAGTAGTAAAAGATAAAATTTGGAATTTTTAAAAGTTTCATGTGAAAAATGCAAAAAACATTTTTCTTGTATAAACCCCCACCCCCTTCAAAATACCCCTTCCGACTAACCGATATGTCTGGTTTACAAACTCGTCCGAGTGAATGTAGGAATACATGTTTCTACTGAATTTGGTCTTAATCAGATCATTTTATGAGAGGTATTGTGTAAGAAGACACATATATATACATATAAAACATTTTGATCAACTGTCGTTTTTCGTCTCTGGGCACATCAAAACGAAAAAATGCAATGGTCACGGCTTAAGTAAGTTTAGCCATGAGACCTACGGTAATAGCTTCTACAACACGGGAAATTCGTTAAAACTGCCTTTGGAACTGAAAACAAGATTATTTTACATTTACATTAATACTTTACAATATAGCATCCCATGTTTTATTCCCCATGAGAAAGAATTGGTCGGTTTAACCTAAATTCCATTAATCTGAACCAGTTCCAGTGCCAATTAGCTCGGTTATATTCTACTATAGGTCTACTGGGGTAAAAATATATCACATTATATTTCGTAACTTTGCTAATTTGTGTTTTGGGACATACAACAGCATGGCCAACACATTGTTATCACGGTTAATTGGGAGTTGTAAGCTTAGTCTGAATGGCTTAAAAAAACAATATCTAGCTCACCTGCATGGCGAATTTGTGCACAGGTAAAGCGAGGTTTGGTTGCAGTTTAGATTCTGTCTCCAAGCCATGAGGAACTGTGAAGTAGTCGATTTCTGACTGTGGTATAAAGTTGTTGATGACAGCAACACAAAGATGGTTTCCTAAAATTTAAATCAAATTTACTAGATCTATGGAGATTCAGTACGGTACTAATTATTTATCAAAAAGTAAATTACAAATTAAAAGGTAAAAGATAAAACTGTCACACTAAATTTTAAGTTAAATATCCTATTTCATGTTTTCTTGAATTGGGAAAATATTTTGGAACAGTTCCGTTATATGCATGGCCCCCTACTACCATTCAAACAGTGATTTGAACAGGTATATTCGATTCGGATAGTCTACTCCTTCTACTCTTCAAACTACTCTTCAACTATTATTAATCGTTGAAGAGTAGGAATTCCAAGTTAAAATGTTTTACCTATGGGTTTCCTATCTAAGATATTGATAACTCTGTTTAAGTGATAAGCTAGTGACTGGCGGCCACACTGCCACTCGTATAGTGCTTATATAATATTGTGGCAACGTGCATTGGTTGCCAATAAACCGCAATCGGCAAGGTTAAGTTAGGTGGATAAAAGATATTTTTAAATCTTTAATAATATTTCAGTACTTTTAATAACCAACGTAACTTTTATCCCCATAACTCTGTATGTCGGCAATATTACATATGGTACATTACAATCTTGCTGCTTTGTTTAGTTTTGACTACTTCCCAAATAATTGTTATGAAGTGTACGTTAATTTAAAACTGCAGTATTTCTCAATAAACTAAAACACCTGTCTAATTAATAAGTATGTTTACACCAGAACACCAATAACCCTTTGCGCTCTGAGGAATTTTTATAAATTGTCCTGTGCACTCGGATGTCCAGCTAAACTGGCTGTCACCATTTTCTCGCTGAAGTCGAATTAATTTTCACATGAGCTGTCCTTACCGCTCGGATGGCCAGTGGTACTGAACGAGATTAAATCCAAGTTGCGCTCAGAAGGCCAGCAGTACTGGCCACTAAATACAGTAGAACCTCGATTAACCGTCACCCTCGGGACCAAGACCATGACGGATAACAGAAATAATAATAGCGCCGATACAACTTAGCACCTTGACAGTGTTTGGCATGGCAACATCGCAATTCACTGCCTTGCATGTTATAACGACGCCATTGTAAGTCTTAATTAATTTTTATGATTGACTTAATGTGAATTTATTTTAAATGAGAAAAAACAAAACTACGCCAGTTCAAGTGAAAAATACTTTATTAAAATATTTGACTAAGAATAAATGAAATATCAACTGTACATGTACTTTTACTGTCAAAACTTACGTTACCGGTATTTAGTTTTTAAAATAATCCGTCATTTTCTTTTGTTTCTTTCCCCGTTGACTTTTTCAGGCAGTCATGTTTCTAATTTTTCTGAGAAGAAACACCAGCGTTTAATAATTTATTGTTAATTGTCGAGTCCTAAAACTACAAGTTTTCGTTACTCAGCCATAACAGAAGAGCATTAAAACACTACGTAAAAACAGAACTGTAAACAATAAACGGTAAAGCACGTAAAACACTAGTAGGCATCGCATTTGAAATTGGCAATAACTTCAGTTCACTGTAGCCACAAACCATACTGAACTGAAGTAGCAGTGGAATGCAGAAAACAGTGTAAGGGATTAACCAGCTGGGTCACTACCCTTGCTGCCAATGATACAAGCACATTGCAGGTGTGCAGTACAGTTGTCACTACTCATCATAGAGCCTCAACAGACGATCCGGCTCGGCGCTGATGCGGAAACATAAATTTTTTGTGCTAGCGGGGTGGCGGTTAATAGAGACTGACGGTTAAAAGGGTGACGGTTAATCGAGGTTCTACTGTATTATCATCTGTTTCTTTGTGAATATTATGTGCTAGGTTTGGGATGTGCTGCAATCTTTCGGGAAACTAATGCACTAGTGAATCATATAAATTCCCGTTTATAAAACCAGATATGTGTTGGAAATTAAGGTTATGCTTAGTACGTAGTTCTGCTATTCTACTGTTGCATTTACTGAAAAGTAGTGATATTTAATGCTAATAACAGCTGTTTTTTTGTAAATAACTGTACATTTTATTAATAATTCATTATTTATTTTAGTAGTAACCACAGTAGATAATAAACGTAAACATAATAATAAATGATAATTTAAATTCGGATGACTTGAGGCAATTATTGGAGGAGTACAACTAAAATGTTTCATCATACAGTGGAACTTGGTTATAACGTCATTGAAGGGACCACACAATTAATGACGCTATATCCGAGTGACGCTATAAAAGAGGTTACATAATTTTAATTTAAAACCAAGGAAAAATAGGGAAACACATTTTTTACATGAAATTACGATATTTAATGAAGGTAATTTGGTTAGCGGTAAGACAGCAATAAAATGCCGTTTCTAAAAATAGAATGTAGCTAAACAATACCCGTAGCCCTCACGTTGCACCACCGACCGAAATTTTTCTATTTAGCTATATGTTGCCTTGATCTCGGCCCGATTTTCTTGAGGTTATATACGAGGTTTGAGAATTTACTGACGATATATGATATACCCGAGGTTTTTTCCTATGTAAATACATATAGTTTGGCAGGACCTAAAAATAAATGACGTTACATCCGAGTTGACGTTATGGCCGAGGCCGCAATAACAGAGTTGCACTGTATTATTTTATTGTGATATAGATAATGTTGTTTTGACATTATTCTTTATTTTAGCTTCTTGTTTGCATTTTATTGTCCTTAAAAACATTGTTGTAAACAAACCACGTTTGATAAAAAATAATTCCAAGCTGGTGGGAAAGGTTGTCGATCATGGCTGCCGAGCTGACAAAGGATTGTACTGTAGTGCAGCCAGTACTGCTGGCCACCTGAGCAGGTAGGACAACATCACGGAAAATATTTCCGAGCTGTCAAGGCAATGGTAAGGCCAGTGCTACTGGCCAACCGAGCGCAAAAGGATAAACAGCCGTTTCAACCTAGTGGTAAATGCATTAATGGAAAATATGCTAGAATTCTGTTACTTACTACAATACGGTATCTATATTAACAACTGATTTTATTATTAACTTGGAGTTAGGTCAGCTGCATAAAATTCCAGCTTAAATGAGATCTAGATAAGGCTGGGTAAATTTCATTAAATATAATATACCCAAAAGCTAATCAATTAAACGAATAACTTGATAAGTTTAAACAGACCTGTCTAGAGGGCACAAATTTTTTCATAAAATATAAGAATCCTTCTACACGCCTTTCTGTGACACAAGCAAATTTAATATTATTTTATTAGCTGAGAATTATTTTACTTAAGTACTTACATTTCCTTCTGTGACATTTAGATGGTGTCGTTAAGTTAGTTACATTTACGTTTAAAATAAATCTGTTTTTTCATTATTTTAAGCTATTATAAATTAAAGATTATCTAATTACCAACAAAAGCTGCTATTTCTGAAGGAGTTTTGCCGACAGAATTTGTTGCATGGCACTTAGCTCCAGCATTAAGTAACAGCAAACATACTTCTGCATTTCCTGAAAGAACTGCGAAGTGTAAAGCACTGTATCCATGCTCATGGCGGCTGGAGTTTACATCAGAGCCCTGTAATGCATTTAATAATAATAAAACTATTAACTAGTCCCTAATTTATTCACATATTATTAATTATATTAAAATTGTTTCATACTATTTCATCTCTGTGTCTAAAATAAGCATTAACTAAGTTATAGATATAGTGTCCAACTAAGTGGGTATTTTATGATGAACATGATGGAAGGATGAGTATGTTCAGTGTAATGGATTTTACACTAACTTTATTACTCTCTTTCAATGAACTTCCAGTGTGTATATTATTAGTCCTGGCCCGGAAAAAGCTGTTAACTGGAACTGTCCACAGTGATCTTATTCATTAGTATGGAGAAATATATGATTGTACATCAGAGGCTCTCATAACCGAGTTCCGCTTAACCGAGGTACCAGGTTTATTAAGGTTATGCTAGGATGAGTTTTATAAATTTTAAAGCAAAGGTAACGTGCATAAACTACCAAGCAATGGTTTGCTCCTTCAGTGCAGTTTGCGCTAAACTGCTTTGCGTTAGAAACTACTGTGAATGTAGACAATTGTCATTTTTTTACTACAGTTTTATATTTTACTGTATTTAGTAAACAAGCATAATTTACTCCTTTCAGTTTTGTATTAAATGAGTTTTATATTAAAAACAATATGTTGTGTGTTGTGTTACTGTTTGCTCTCTTGTTTTATATTGCAGCTTCAGTTGAATTAAAAAAAAGCAATAATTTTCACATTAGGTCTACTCACATAGGCTATTGAGATACTGTTGTAAAATCATGTTTTAGGATTAGGTAGTATGACAAGTATTGTACGAATAACCTAAACAAAAGGTCTGGTAATAACTTTAATTTACAGTTTTAGAATATCTTTAGCGACACAAGAGACCCATTAATCCACACTAATTAGGACCAAACCCAGTTCGGTTGTTCAGATTATCCTGAAATATAGTGAAAAAATTGCATTAAAAGTAATTTATAAAATCCAATATTTAAGACACGAACTGTGTATTTAGATTAATCAACTTACGTTCAACACAGTTATAGGTTTGTCCACTACATGTTTTGTCTGAACGGTATCAAGTGTTCCTGCTGAGACATTCTATCCGTCATGGACTTTTCATTAGAAAATAAAAAACCACACACACACATTAACAAATAAAAACGAAGAATGATAAAACACTGCTGTCTGTAGGCTTACTTTTAACGCAATCACGGTCACAATACTGTTTTATCGGCATACTTCATGTTTATGAAACTATGCATTGCAACTATGCAACTTAACTTTGCATTGGCTAACAGGATTTCTTTGTGACTTCAAAAGATGATTACTAAATTCTTATGTTTGAAAAAATAAGTTATTGTATTTAATTGACATTGTGTAAGTAGTACTGAATAATTAGTGATCATCTATGCTACAAGACAAGACCTTGATCCTAATATAATTGTAATCACATCTAACAAGACGTAATCCACTATTGTAAAATATTAACCCAGGACAACTCACGCTATTGACAGTCTCATTCAGGTCATTCAGCAAGGTTAGAACTCTCCTAACAGTTGATAGCATCTTACTATTCAAAGTAAATATCATATGCCTATATTCGTTTGGTAAATGAGATAAATAAATCGTTTAACATTTAAAATTATATAACATGTTTATTGTAATTTACAGCTTTATTATTCACAAAAAAGCGAACAAACACATCCAGGCTTCACCTAACAAACAGTTCCGTGATAACTCGCGCCGCTAGATCCAGGCATGCCCTTGAACGCTCGCATAGTTAGGGACAAATGGGAGGTGCGGATTCTCCCTTCATTACTACCCTCCCAACCATTTGAACTTGCTCAGACTACTGTGGCGGCTCGCTAGGATACTACCGGTAATGAAAAAATTATTCAACGCTTAAATGATTTATTGCATGCAACTATGCAATAAATCATTAAAAAAATTCTTTAGACAGAATAAAAAATGTTGGATTCAAATCTAGGTCTAATAGTGTTCCCGGGTTTAGTCCAGTTAGGCCTAAGCCAAATTGTTTGAGGAAAGATTGATCAACTGTTAAAACCTCTTCTGACTCAGTCTTAACTATAAAATATATAATATTTATTTAGTCTTAACTAATGTCAAAATAGGCTATCCTAAATAAATTATTTTTTAAAATAATTTTTAAAAAATTTAACTAATCATATATTAGGCCTAAATTTTTTAGTTATTGCCAATAAACAATGCACTAGGTTAAAAATTCTAAAAACCACAGAAAGTGTTGATAAAACTAACCTGATCAAGGAGAAATTGAACAATTTCTTTGTTTCCTTTATAAGCTGCATGTTGTAAAGGTGTCATTCCATGTTCATCAAATATGTCTCCATGAAAGTTTTTTAACAGAACTTTTAGTTCGGATATATTGTTTTCGGCGACACAATCAAATACTCTCTTCTCCATTTCTTTATCCAAACAACTAGCTGGTGCCATTCTGTCTGTTTCTAATTACAGTAATCTGCTCTGAAATGAACACTGAACTGAGCTCTGAGCAGTGAGCACCTATTTTGCTATTTTCTCTTTTTTTATCTTTTTGCCAGTAGCAGGCTTGGTAAATATTAAAAGCTATGCAATTTCGTAGTTTCAATTATTTTTGTGCAGTTGCTTGTTAAGGTTGCTGACCTTACTTAATATTTGGGTTATTTTGGTCGAAAGGGAGCTCTAAGGCAGGATCTTCTGGTAGGATGTTGGGCTAGTGGTCTGGATTTGTCTTCCCAGCCAGGGGCCCAACAGGCTTTTACCATTAATAAATACTTTATACTTTACTAAAAGTATAAAGTAAAGTAAAGTATAAAGGTTAGTTGATGGTATATTTTGGGATCTTCAGTATTTAATATTTTTTAAGCTATATTCGTTCTGCTAGATAATTTTCTTAGTTGATAGTCTCTAGCTGTGTGGTACTGAGGGCAAGTTAGCATAATGTGTTCCAGTGGCGTAGATATAGTTTTTTCATGGGAGGGGATATAAATACCCCCTCCGAGTTAAACTTATCCTAGAGGATGAGAATGAGAGGATGAGATTAATTCGAATACTTTGGTGTCTTCTATCTTCTTCTATTGGTATATGCATATCATTAAGAAGCTGTTCATGGGATGCACCATTTTTAGCCAGTGAATCTACTATGTCATTTTGCCTGATACCTGAATGACTAAGTATCCATTGCAGGCAAAAGGTTCTGCTACTATTGTGAATTTCGATAGCTATTTTAAGGGCTAGATCTGTTTGTTTTTTATTTCCAAAAACGCTTTTTATTGCTCTGATTGATAACTGTGAATCAGTAAAGATGACTATTTTGTCATGGGGAAGGGTTATAGAATATTGTATGCTTTTATATATGGCATATGATTAGGCTGAGTAGCTCGACACGACCTTATTGAGTTTGAAATGGCTAGAGTTGGAATCAAGTAGGCAGTGCGTGTACCTTCGGATGTCTTTGATCCATCTGTATCATCATGAAATACCTTCAGTGACTATTATTGCATGGATGATGCTATTGCATGTTGAATAAACGGTATCAATGGACTGAGGCACACTTTCTCCATTAAAGTACATAAATTTAAAAACAATAATCTCTGATAAAATTATAACATATTCTTTAAAGTTTATCAAAATATCATTTAATAATTTATTGTTTCAAATATAATCATGAAATTTCTGAAAATAACAAGGGTAATAAAATTAAGTTAACTTTTAGAATTTTATGGGGGGAGATGTGACCTTACGTGAACTGCATAAGTTTCGTGGAAAACGGTTGGGAAATAAGGAAGATTTAACTTTTTTCTGGAACCATTAGTCGTAGACAACTAATTCAAAATACTAATTTGTTAAATTTTTAAACTGGTTTCAATGGTGGTAGTCAAATCATACTTTACCGGTACTTTTATTTTTTTCGTGGAGAAATTTAAAAAAAGATTTTTTTACTTTTAAAAACCCTATACTTTTTAAACCCCGATGTTTTGAGAAATGCGGGTGGTGACGTTTTGTTTATGACATAATGAAATGAAAATGGTGCTTTATTATATGAAAAATAATATTTGTTGACACTTTTAATTACTTTATCCGCCTGTACATCATGCAAATGGAGAAAGTATTGTTTTCGTCAAAATTTTTCTAATTTGAGTTGAAAGTGGATATGTCAGTTTTGTGGTCCACTTAATCCAAAAAAGTGGGTTTCGACGTGATGTCTGTCTGTCCGTCTGTGTGCGTGTGTCTGGATGTGTACAGACAGAGCCACAGCTAGCCTACCCCGTTGGTCCTAGAAGCATGTAAGATATGGGTTGAATTTGTGAGATTTAGCGTAAACGCGCTCCGCTCCCGTTTGAACGGTGAAGCGCCCGCTCAAGAGGGTTGAAAATGACAAAATGTCCGAAATACCGTGAATTATTACCTGCCGAATTTCATTGGTACCAAAAATAGGAGAATACGTCGGAAAATCGGACCAATCGTCTCGTCTCTAGGCTCCTGCATATCCCCACACACAGAAATCACTCTAAAAACCATAACTTTTATTGATTTAGGGAGCACTAATCTCTGGGTTTCTGCCCATTTCTACACACAAACAGACGGACATGACTCTAAAACCACTTTTTTCGATTCATGGGTCACTAAAATGGATATATCCACATAAAACTCAAATTCGAAAATTCTGGCAAAAACAATCATTCTCCTTTATACTATCATATAGAGGGAGAAAGTAAGAAGCTGTCGGCACAAACACAGTTAATAGTTTTTGCACTGTAATAGGTATTAATTTAATGCGTAATGTCATTATAATAATAAGCTTTATTTTCTTTTTTGGGATAATAATAATCTTTATTTGTAAAATGGCAATGTACAATTGCATTACAAACGTCAACTTAAATCATAAAATAAAACATGCGCAATGAAAAATAATACGCGAATAATCAGTCCAACATTTCATTCACTTTCCAAACGGACCAGAACCACTTTTGCACTGCACACGTTAACACACCATCTGTACCGAATTTCCATTTGCGGTAACTCCTAAAATTTTAGTTATCCCAGCGACACATCATGAACTCCTCAACCGAGTACAGAACGTTTGACACTAGAAGGTTCTTCAATCGGGTTTTGAATAGATTTTAATTTCGCGCAAGTTTGGCGCCTTCCGGGAGCTTGTTAAGAATTTTGATTCCGAACTGAGAAGGCAAACGCTCAAAAGCCACAGTTCTATGCTGTTGCACTCTGGGACTGGTCCTGCCCTTCGTATAGTGAGAGTGGATGTCACTGTTTTGGACAAGTGAGCATTTGTATTTACAGTAGACAGCCACTTCGGAAATGTAGAGGCAGGGCAGCGTTAGTATTCCAAGCTCCCTAAAAGCGTCTCTACATGATTCCCTTGGTTTCAATTTTGAAATGGTTCTTACTGCCTTTTTCTGCAATCGAAAGACCCTCTCAAGTCTGTGATTCGCGCAGCCACCCCTGACACATATTCCATAAGAAATGGGTAGTAGATAAGGCCAAAATAGGCCATGAGCAGTACTTCCTGGGAGCAAAATTTTGATAAATTACGCAGTGCAAAAATACCAGAAGAGACTCTGGCACATACGTAATCTACATGGTCTTCCCAGGGAAGAACTTTCTTTGTCAATGTGCATTCCCAAAAACTTTGTGGAATCAGTGTCCTCTAGGTCTTCATCCACCATTACTGCAAGAGGCAGGTTTGATTCCTGCTGCCAAAGGCAAAATTCCATTACTTTTGATTTAGAGTTGTTTGTTCTCAGATTTATTTTGGAAAACATTTGAATGCACGAGTTGAGGTCAATGAATGCTTTAATTTCCAAATCTTGTTTTGAGAGGGATTTGACGCAGATGGTAGTATCATCTGCGTACTGGATCACTTCTCCATTCTGAATTGATGAACCAGTTTGGTTTACATTCAACAAAAATAGAACAGGTCCTAAGATGGATCCCTGAGGGATAACTTGCACCATCTCTTCTTTCTGGGATATTGTGTCTTCAATTTGCACACACTGGAACCTGCCATTCAAGTAGGACGCAAGCCACCTTTGGGGCAGGCCACGAATGCCGTGCGCATCTAACTGGTGCAACAGTGTCGCATGATGCACACAGTCAAATGCTTTTGAAAGGTCAAGAAATATGCTGAGCACATGTTCTCGCCTCTCAAGGCCATCGACAACTGATTCAACAAATTTTGCGAATGCATCAATTGTGGACTTGGATTATTGAAATCCAAATTGATCAGGTGAAATTATTTCAAAACGATCGAGAAAGCTCACGAGATTTTCGAGAAAAAGCTTTTCGAAAACTTTACTGAGAACTGGAAGAATTAAAATTGGACGATAATTACTGGAGAGTGAACTATCGTCCTTTTTAAAAATCTGAAAAGAACAATCGATTAGTTTGGTCAAAGGATTCAAAATGGACCTGAAGCAACGTTTGAGTAGCCATACAGACATGCTGTTGATGTCTGTCGACTGTTTTGGTTTAAGTCCCTCAATAACACAAACCACATTCCGCCTACTCACCGGTGACAGTGCCATAGAAGACACCTGACCTCCAAAACTGTTGTACACACCTCTTACTACCATAATATGGTTGTGCAGCCAGTGCAGCATCTAAGATTGTTTGTTGCTTAACAAAAGCAATAGCAATCTGGAATGCTCTAGGTTTTTTGTGTTCCAAATCTGTAGGTTGAGCACTATATGTTTCTTTTTATAAATAATTCAAGTACCGTAATCAATTAATTAACTAGCTCAACTGCAATGATCAAGTATTGTGTTATGAATAAATAAATACCAAAACTCCAGAACTCAGGAATTTACCTGAGCAAATGAAATAAAAACATAAATCCAGTAATCTTTGATTTATTTATAATAGATATAATAAAATATTTGGGAATGTATATTCAGTGCCTTGTCTAACAAAAAGAGATTTCTTGTTTGATTAAGTTAAAAGCGTCAAACATTATCTGAACATCAAAGAACTTTTTCAACTATCAGCATATCCAGTTTTGGACATTTTTAATTATTTAAGGTTGATATCTATAACTGACTAATGGTTAAGGTGTATAGATTAGTTAACCCAATTTTAGTTCTTTATCATTATCATTAATGAACTCCTGGTCTGTTTTAAGTTATAAAAAAGATGGGCAATTTTAAATTGTCCATCACCAATCTTACCTTTCACCATTAGAATCAGCTTAAAAACTTCAAAATTAAGTTATTTTAAGTTTTTCTCTATCTCCAACGTTTAACAAGATATTAAAAAATCTATACACAGTACGTAGTATTTAGGGGTCCAATGCTAATCTTATGGAGGATAAAGAAAAAATAATATTTACCTTAGTAATCAACTATATTGAATGGAACTTTGTATTTAGATACATCGATCAATCATTAGATCATTTTTGTTGAGATCCATACATTTATGCTTAAAAATCATAGTTTATGTTTTTTTCATAGCAGCTAACCTGCATACTCTTTTCCCATGCTAATCATATGGACAATAGGCAAACTCCTTTATTTATGGACAAATGTTGATGAAAGTTGGTATAAATGTTAAAAATAAAATTTTTAATGGTATAAATGCCTACTCTCAGTGTTCCTCACAGCAGCAAACCTGTACACTCTTTCCCATGTTAATCTTATAGAGAATAGGCAAATAATTCTCATGTATATTGACAGATTTTGACCAAACTTGTCATATATTATTATACTATTGATTTGGAAATTCACTGAGTACGCAGGTCTAATGCGACAGGGGTATTTTATAATTTTGATTACTTGAATGACGCCTACATCTTAGACCTTAGGTACCTACCAACATTTTTAATTACTACAAAAGTTAGAAAATACCTATTACAATGAATTCTTTCATTGAAAATCACTTTAAATGTAAATTGTAGCAAAAACCAAGGGTAGACATGACTTATAAATCCAGGGTTATAATTTTTTAAGTGACACCATTTTGTATTGAGTTGAAGTAGAGACCCCAATGTTCGCCAATCGTCTTTAAATTTTAAGACCTTTAAAATTAGGTTCATTCCCCCATCTTTGGGTAGCACTCAAAATTTTTGTTAACTCCACAAGATACTTTGGGTTACGTTTTTATGGTTTTCTAAAGGTTATTTATTTCTTCTAACAAATAAAAAAAAATAATAGGGGGAAGGGACTTTATAACCACCCTGTATGTATTCACACTAATGAGTTCACCAATTTACACTGCTGCTAACACAGTGAACTTAGATTAAATGTACCAAGCCCATTTAAACACTAGCATTACCTGGCGTGTGTTGCTGCTTTAAAGAAACTTTAAAATTATTCAGTTACAGCTGTCAATTTTGTAAACATAATATTTATAAAACTGACACTGCACCCTTTTATGCCCTCTGGGTCGGACCCCTTTGGACAGATTAGCACCAAATCTCACAGAAACCATACTTAACCCTTACAGTGCCAACCTCCGTACATACTGGAGGCAAAATGTGCAATATAAAGAGTCAGCATCCAACTATAAGGACGTCTAAAAATTTTTTTTATTTGTCATATCTATGTTATATTTGTGTTTATAAATAATGAATTATAATTAATATTTTAGTAAAATTTTATTCTAAGCCTCATTTACTAACTGTAGTGAACAAAGAACAGCTTAACAGCCTCAAATTGCACCCAAAGCAATTTGAGGTTATTATTATAGTTATTTTAGTTTCTTTAGTGATTATAAAGAGTAGTCATTCACCTATCAATGACAAAACAATTCTTAGAGTTGTAAAAGGTGACAGATATTTTTTAATGATTGATCTGAATGGGAGTGATGAGTTGTCAAGTTTAGGCTTTGGCAACATGGACAGTGATGCATATTTTTATCCTGAAAATCAAAATCAGAATCATTTTACTCATTTACACAGTTACAGACACAAATTATTCAAATCCTATGTCTACTGTATAGACGGACACATTTTTAAGTGTGATAAATCTTTTCACTAGCTTAAGCGAAAATCTAAACTTATGATATTTCCTAAACTAATGATAAAAACTTTATTTTTGAAGATTAATGTTTAATTTTCTATATTTATGTTCAAAACTAAGCAGACTTCAGAAAAAAATTGAATTTTAAGTGTGAGGAATTTTACTGGTAATTTTTTTTATATTTTATTTTATGAATACTTAGTAAATTTATTTTATGTGTTACATTTACTTCAATTATTTTTGAACAAAACAAAACCAATAGTAACCATTTTAAACAATAAATAATAAAACAGTGACATTTTTTCTTGAAAAGCTAAAGTTGCTAATTTTAACCTGGCAATTCTTGCCCATGCTATAGGAATAACGCGTAGCACTGAAACGGTTAATAAATGCCTGAAAGTTTCATTAAAAGCTTTCGAGCTGTTCCGGAGTCTATAGTCAACCCAGTGGCAGCTCGTGAGTGAAATGCTAGGGGGTGCACCCCGGGGGTCTTGGGGTTATGGATTACCCCCCAGTAGAGGGGGGGTCCGGGTGTTCTCTCTGCGGCAAATTTTTGAAAATATGGCGTATTTTAGTAACTTTTTAAAGCAATCTAGGTATTGAATTTGTGATGCATGTGTTTCGTTTTTAACTAAAATATCTAGTTTTCCTCATAAACCTTGAATAATAAATACTATACTCTTGGTCTTATGGATCGACTTAATTTGGACTCTCAATTGTATGGATAAATTATATTGAAAAAAGCTTTATTTGTTGCAATATTTTGTAAATAAAGACGTAAATACCTAACTTAATATTTTAGCGCCTACATTATTCACGCGGATGTACCTGCAATACACTACTGTTGTTCGTTTTGCAAACATAAGGTGATCTTAACAAAAAATATATTCGCAATGATTACCTCCTCTTGACAACAAATACTTAAAGAATTCGCGAGCTTTGTTAATGTAGAAGCATTGTTTTCTGGTACACAGTTAACTTACTGTTAACTGTGTACCAGAAAACAGTAAGTTAACTGTGTACCAAAACTACACTACTTAGTTAGATCAACACAAACATAACCTCTGTTACACACAAAAACAAACAGACAACCGGTGCGCGGCAATCAACTGTCAACTCGCCACAAATGTTACTCTGCGCATGCGCGGACGCCGTCCCAAGACTTCCATAAGAGATAGGCTTAGACGCATCATAGCACCAGCCACCCCCACCACTACCTCTCTTCATATAAATGCATCGTGATGGATTCGGACGTTCTGGCGAGCGCCCCACGGCTACAAGTACGAACTTTTCACACTATTTTTGTATGTTTTCCCTTAGGCGAACCGCCACTGAATCAACCATACAAGCAAAAAAATATACATACTTCCTCTTTTATCAAGGTATCATAGCATATTTTCCTTGATAATGCGATAACACACAATACATGTTAAATAAAAATATTTCAAAAATTATTTAATATAATTTAAGTTAATTGTACTGTATATATATACATATATATTATTAAAGAACTCAGTTTATGTACATGTGTATGTATGTATTTATGTCCTTTCTGTGTTGCCAAACTACTCATCCAATCGCCACGAAATTTTAGGATGTTGCTCTATATGTGTCTGGGAAGGTTTCCATTTTATGGGGTTTTAAATTTCTAATGTTAACCTTGTGGAGACTAAGTTTGTTTACAAGTTTTCCACAATCAAAACATTTAACTTCTTGAGCTACAGCTGTTGGGTTACTTTCCATTAGCAATATGCTTAACTATCTTATATCATCTGAATTTAAAATTCAGATTAATTTAAAACTATGAAGTAAGTATGTGCTGTACAAAATGAACAACTTTATTTGCCACGTTAATAGTTGTAGTAGTTGGTTTGGGTTTAGATTGGATTAGAAATTTGTGAATCAATCCACTCATATTTATTTGTTTTGTGGAAATGTTATTAATATGTCTTATCGTTTCAGTATTGTTATTCACTATGCCATAATCCAGAATATATACACAACGAAGCTGTGATGACATCATAACATGGCCAATCTTAAAGTTAACATGTATTTACTGTTAGGTGTTATGAAGTTTGCCGGGTCAGCTAGTAACTGGATAAAACACTGAGTATCCTATTGAAACAAAGAGATGAAATGATTTTTTGTGAATTGAAAATAAAATGAAATCAATATAATGAGATCAAAACAGTAAAACCACTTGCTTTGATTGTAGACTACCCTTACCCATCACCTCACTCTTGCACAGCCCAGGCAACAAAAAATGTATTAGAATAATTGGCAGAAATTTCATTTTCTACAAAACTATATAGGCCTAAAACAAAAGTGAAGGGTAAATGATTAAAACTACTTGATAGAGAAAAAATACAGGACTAAAGTATTTAATTTATTTTTAAAATTTAGTAAATTTAATAAATATCAACAAAACAAGAATCACATTACAAACAAGACAAGAATTGAGAAATCCTCAATAATCCCAGAAAAAGCTCATTGTGTTAGTTAAACATAAAAATCACTTAAAATATTGCTATCAAAGTTTTAATAGCAGTCGTCAAGTCTTAATTTTTTGTAGTTAACCATGCTTTAAATTGATTAAGATCATGTTACAAGTAAATAACTTTTTTGTTTCTGATTTCTGCCTGACACATTGGACATTTTTTGTCTATTTTCTCAGCGCAATCTTCACACAAACAAACATGACCACAAGGAACCAAACAAATTTCACGTGGGTTATCAATGCACACCACACATTTCATCTCATCGGGAACATTTTGCTCTTTGAAAATTTCTCTTTGCTTCTTCCTCAAACCTAGGTTTTTGTCTTGTTTATCTTCCCAAGCAGAGCTAGGGCGTCTGTAAACAGGAGGAGCCCCCGATGTTTGTCCTCGAGCCTGAGAAGATGATGCCTCCTGATAAGAGTTCCACAGGTCTCGCGCTAGGAATCCGACAGCACCTGCTCCAGCAGCCACCAAAAAGGCACTGCAAGAAATAATATACATCTTAGAAATTTGAATAGCTCAAAATTTTGATTTAAAAAAATTATGTCAGTTAAATTAGTTTAAACAGCTCTTGAATTAGGGGAAAAGAGGGGGATAAAAAGACAAACAAAATTCGGCAGCTGCCACCTTTGTTTTGGGTAAACAGCTTCCTTCCAGTGAGGGGGGTTGTTCACACTTATTTTACTGCCTATACAAATTAAATTAATTTTCTCTATTTTGAAAAAAATACTAATAAAGAGACAAGTACAGTAGGGTCCCTTAAATCAGGCTCTATTAGAAACCCCAGGAAATGCCGGATTAGATAGTAAAATAAATTAATTTAACAATAAACTACATTTCTATGGATTATTATTGCTTGTCTAGATGTGAAAATTTACTGAGACATTGTCGTGAACACAGTTCTGGAGTATTGGAGAGCCAGATTGTAGAGACTGTAGGCCTAGTGTAAAAAAGTATAATGCCAATAAACCATCTGTTTGCTTAAAACAAATGTGTCGGACCTTGCACACAACTGAGCATAGTAATAATATGCAACAAGTGAGAATTTGTTGTGTTAATTGCAACTCAAAATAAATAAACTGGAAATACGGAAGACCCATGATAGTCTGGCACTCGTGTCAAAACTACTACACTCGTCCCAAAATTAGAGTTTATATTTGCACTGAGAAACTACTCATCTGTCTGTGGGTATGAATTATTCAGAAAATTGGTCAAACCATAAATAAATTAATCACATTGTGCTGAACAATATGACAAATTTGTAAACGTCGCTAGACGCTTAATCCCACAGTAATTATTAATACTAATGTTGTTTATTTTTAAATTATTATTCATTAATGACCCGACAGACGTTGTCCTGTCTTTAATGTGAATATTAAATGTGAAGTGGAATAATTTTAACCTTGGTCATTAAAAAAGCTTTGAACTAAGTACTATTTATACATCCTTGATAAAATAAAAACCAAAATGTAAACAAATAAATACATTTATTTATGTTTTCCCAGTTTCAAGAACAGAAATTATATTTTTTTACCTTTGATAGTTGCCTCAGTTTCAAGAACAGAAATTATATTTTTTTACCTTTGATAGTTGCCTAAGTTCTTGAATATTTGATGTCTTGATGCGCATTTCGCCACTCTTGTGGCATCATCAGAAAAACTACCGCATTGTTAGTGGTCACAACCACGAACAATGCAGGAGTGACCAGTGATAGTGCGCGGATGTAAATACTGTATTGTAAATAAATTTATATTTTTTATTCACTTAATTAAGGTGCCGTATGTGTTTTTTTTAATTTTCTGATGATGCCACAAGAGTGGCGAAATGCGCATCAAGACATCAAATATTCAAGAACTTAGGCAACTATCAAAGGTAAAAAAATATAAATAAATACATGTTTTTTAATTCATTCAAATCTTAGTATTAATTACATATGATCAAAGTAAATGGTTTGGGATAAGTCAAATACAGGAGAACGTTGCTGTCATATTAGAAATTTGTTAATTGTTATGAGGTAGATTACACAATTTATCATACTCTCTTTGTTGAAGCTTTAGAGGAGGAGCAGACATTATTTTATAACTTATTATGTATCAATGTGTTCAGGAATAACTCAATAGAGGAATTTTTAATATTACATTTTTTAATTTACCACACTCGAGTAATTTTTTTAGCTTAGGAGTTTGTTACTTTATTATTTTTCACTCAAGCAAAATTCCAAAATTTATACAAAATGTTCCAAATATAATACCGAACGCAAAATGTATAGTTATATACACTTTAAAACAAAAATCAAAAGTTAAATAAACTAAAAATGAATTATATTGCACTTGAACAACTCAGTTACTCATTTGATAATATAATGATTGCTAGCCTAATTAACACTCGAAAGGTTTACTGTCGATTAATCGACGCCACATGAGTCAAAGGTTTACCGTCGATCGGTTGGGTATAGGCGTCGAGGGTAGGTAAGCTTTTACAAAAAGCAATGTTGCAAATACATTTTCAGTTAAAACTACATTAAATATAGGCTAAGGTTTTCTAGCATGGCATCATAATAATTTCCTGGTTTTCCCTGACTCCTTCATATTAGATGCAGCATTTTCCCTGACTAAAAACGTGTGTAACTATAGGCTAATTTTTAAATACAACACAGGGACACCATTAAAAATAAACACAAAATCAGTACGGTATTTATTAAATGAACTCATTCACGCACAAAATCAAATTGTTAAATTAAAACGTACAAATAAACAAATCACATTACTTGAGAACAAACAAGAAAAATAGTGGCATACGTCGACAATAACTCACTATTCATTCACTTCCAAACCAGCTCGCTGATGAGTAGAAAGAAGAAAGAATGGTGGCTGCTATATATACAACAAAACTCACTAACTCATAATTTCAATGCTGCCAGATTTGTAAGTTCTGAATCCTTTACAAATTACTGATTTCCTTAGATGGTTTCCCTGACCAATGTAGAAATTTCATGACTTTTCCCTGACTTTTAATTCAGTTTTAAATTCCCTTACTTTTCCCTGTTGCTAGACACCCTGATATAGTATCGTTGTACTCTACAGGTTATAGGCTTTCCACTGATGTCTGTCTTGTATGGCTTACACTTTGCGTCAGAGTTTTGTGTGAGTTAAATTATCTGTCTTCTGTTGCGCGGTTATGTCGCTTTGATTACAATGGTTGCATTACACGTTTGTATGGTGTTCTGATGTTAATTTCATAATTTTAAAATGGATAGCAGTGACTTAAGTGTGTAAAACTATATGTTTTTTCCTTATGAAATTTTGAAAAACTTTGCTATATTAAATTTATGATTGGTTTTTATTTTCTGTGCTTTGTGGGGGAGCGAACTTTGAGAGAAATTGTTTGAAAAATTTTTTATCATTATCAAGTGCATCAAAACCAAAATAAAGATAAAACATATTATTATTTTCTTACAGATAATTTAATGTAGATTAAAATGGTATATAATATACCATATAGTTACTGTATTTTAAGTATTCTATGTGAATTTTTTAATAAAAGTCAGCATAAGTGTGCCAAAAAAGGTGAACTTCAAGGGGTCCAATAGTGAACCGTTGGAGGGTTAAATATACTTTAAAACTAACTAAAATTAATTTCATTGATATTGCCTTTGACTATACATTATTAATAGACGTGTCATTCTTATGAGCAAGCTGTAGTGGCTTGAGTGGTTCTGAAATAGGCTTGGAGTTAGTGCATTGTTCCCTGTACAGGAGCGCTTCTGCTTCTACTTGAGGAGCTTGGTCTCTCTTTTTGCTGAAATTTATTGTTGTTTTTGATGGATTAATAGCCAAGTCGTTCAGTTTTGAGTAAAGAACTGCTTTTTCAAGGGTGGATTTTGAGTTTTGATAGAGGCCTACGGCTGTATCGTCCTTTACTAAAATTGTAGTGTCGTCAGCATACATAATTGCAGTGGTATTGTCACTCTCAATTTCCTTGGGGAAGTCATTTGTCAAGAGAATAAATAGGATTGGGCCTAGGACAGAGCCTTGTGGGACACCTCTGGTCAGTTCGCTTTTTGAGGACTTGAGCTTCGTTGTGATGTTGTTTGTTGTATGTTGAAGCTCCACAATTTGTGAGCGCCCTGTGAGATAGCTTTTGAACCACTGAAGGGCTGGATTTCTTATGCCAAGTCTCTCAAGTTTTGTACATATCAAATTGTGGCCTAGGCAATCAAAAGCTTTGCTGTAGTCTAGGAAAAAGGCCGATATAAATTGTTCGTTGTCTATCTGGTCCAGAACATACTCAATGAGGGAGGTTATAGCCGATGATGTTTTTCTGGAGCCATGTTGATTTTCGGTTAACAAGTTATAATCGGTGAGATGTGTCATTAGTCTGGCTAATGCAATTTTTTCCAGTATTTTAGAAAAAGAGAGATAGGTCTGTAGTTTTGTGCTTGTGTAGTTGGCCCTTTTTTGTGCTTTGGGTATACTTAACTCACTTTCAAAGCAGATGGGAACTGGCCACTTTCAAAAGATTTGTTTACTAGGCTGACCAGTGCTGGAATGAGTTCATGTGAGCAATGCTTGACCATCTTCGATGAGAATTCATCTGATCCACTTGATGTTTTAGGCTGGAGAGAGTTTATGACTGCTTGTACTTCCTCGTAAGATGTTGGAGTCAGGGCAAGTGATGGCAAGCAGATTGGTGTCCCTCCGTTCAATGAGGTCGCTGGATTCACTGGCGTGGTTCTGTTCTGGCTGATTGTTTTTTCGGCTATTTTTGTGAAAAAGAGATTTAGATGGTCGGCTACTTCTGTGGGGTTGTTTATGACCTTCCCATCATCTTCCAGCACAATGTGGGGTTTCTCTTCACATTTTCCTTTTCCAATAACTTCCAATAACATAACTTCCAAACTACCCTGCAGCTTTCTTTGCCAATTTCAGTATGGAACCAAGACATGGTTTGTCAGTGTAAACAATACATCCTTTAAATTATTCATACTCAACATTATATATTATCATAAATTTCTGTTTTATATTGTCCGTCAAATGCCTATACGAAGAAGCGCTGAATGTGTTACTTTAAACCAATTTTTAAATTATTTTACTTTTTCTGTACATAATATACAGTTTGCATTGTAAGTACTATAAAGATAATATTAACAATTGGGCGAATATTATTATCAGTCAAAGTTGTTTATTTGACATAAGGGGTGCAATGTAAATAAATGAGTTTAAATTAAACACTTTTTTTACAGTGCCACAATGTGTCTTGGCTGGTCTTCTTCCCATACATAACTATACATATGAAGGAAATAGATATTAACAAAATAAATAGAATATGAACACTATGACTTATTTCCTAAACACAAAGCATAAACAGTCGATTTCACAGTCGTAAATAGGAAAAATAAAATTAATCTAATTACTCTAACAGATAAGTTAGTCCTTAGATCGGTTTAAACTACCGTCCATCAGAAAAGATGAGAGGTCAGAATTAATTTATAAATTGTCTACAATTTAATTTTAATTACTGTAATAATATGTTTTTAATATGTTATAAATAATATGTTTTTTGCAGTGAATATCTCTAATTTCTTTAAATCGGGCAGTAAGGGATGAGCCCGATTTAATTTAAATTCAAAATCTCATAATAAAAATTTGCGTGGCCAGGTGAAATTGTTTCCAGATAGCCTGAGCACTCCAGCCACAGCTGGTATTTGAGAGGGCGGGAGAGGGATGCACCGTTCGCGTCGCCACGTCAATTCATTCATCACCAAAGTTACTATGGGTGTGCGCACACTTCTGAGGGCGGGGCCAAGTAAGCCTACAGCCTTCGCCACTTGGAAGCGGCACTACACTTTTGTACTTTTAACTGAAGTCAGCACTGGACCGGGCCTTCCCAAATTTTGTTGGCGACAACATTTAACAATGAATGACATGTCTATTAATAATGTATAGTCAAAGATATTACATAAACTAAGATGAAAACTTGAGCAAAACACAGTTCAAAAGGTAAACAAACACGAATGAAAATAATTACGCAGGTGATGCAATTTGCCAACAGCTGACGTTTGACTAAACAGAATATAAATAACAACTAAAGTTATTGTCAAAGCCAATGTCAAACTTACACTGCCTGCCGGATAGAGAATTTATTTTCCTGTAAAACTATATAAAAAACAACCTATTCGGACTTGTATTAGAGTTGCTATATCGAATTTATGAATTGACAAATTATGCGTTGATAGCACTTTACCAGGGGTCTGAATCGACACATTATGCGTCAATAGCACCTGGAGGGTTAAGGAAGCTGTTTTAAAGTTCTATACTAAGTAAGTAAGTTTTTCGTGTAACCTTCTGGCCAAGGTCTAGTGTTAGAGTTTTCAGGTCGCACTACTGCCTCTAACGTGACCTAACGACTACTTATGTAGCCGGGACCAACGGCTTAACGTGCCTTCCGAAGCACGTTAGTTCTATACTAAAGAAGGCCGGCTAATTATTAAAAATAAAAAGTTTTTGATCTATTTTGAGGAAAAGTGAGGATGATGATTTTTTAAATTTTATTTGTTAGGGATTTAATTGTTGTTTTTGAGTCTAATGTTATTTCATTTTCAAGTTAATACCTAGATACTTAATATTATTGCCTTTACTTGATTAATTCGATAGCATGCTATCAAAATTTTCACCTTTTAAACATCTTTTTATAACATCTGTGATATTTGTCTTTTTTGAATTAATATTTAAACCAATCTCATCAAACATATTCTTTACTAATTTATATAACACTTCAGCAATCTATTTGTCTTTACCAATAAACTGTGTCATCAGCAAATCCTTATATAGCAATTCGTGGTAATGCATTATTGATTCAATATGCATATTCTTATACATTTGAACCTCACTTATACGACCTCCCGATATCCGACTCCTCCCAATATCCGACCGTTCCGTCTGTCTGTTTATCTATGTTTCCCACACTACCGTCGTTGTCGAGCGTGACAAAAAATAAGACTTGTTCTCTGATTATGTATAAATGTTATTATTTTTCAGTTATTATAATGTCTTCATGTTTTAATTGATGTATTATAGGTACTTTAAGATTTATTACAATGATGCATTAGCTATTTTTCATCCTAAGGGATGCGTTCAATTTGCTCTGCCCGATATCCGACTTTTTGGCCGTTCCGACCATGGCCCGGATATGGGAGGTTCTACTGTATCCAATTTCGACCAAGATATGATCAATGGTCAAATTATATAACGTTAGACTCCCCTGTCAATAGTAATTGGCTTGGTTTTTCGAATACACATATCAAACTTACACCAATAATTGTATAAACCTTTTAAATAAATAGTAGATTAACATGTCATTGCAATATTTTTAGTATTAAAGTACAAAATTTCTTAAATGTAAATTTATTCTGATAATTGAGCAAGTTTTATTATTACAGTAAACATCAATTATCCGGACTAATTGATGCATGGCAGTGTCCGGATAACTGATACTTTAATACTTTTAACTGAAATGGCGACCTACCCAGGTAGGTA
Source organism: Nephotettix cincticeps (assembly GCA_023375725.1). Taxonomy (NCBI): domain Eukaryota; kingdom Metazoa; phylum Arthropoda; class Insecta; order Hemiptera; family Cicadellidae; genus Nephotettix; species Nephotettix cincticeps. Next base: position 30,264,632 of record CM041791.1, read on the forward strand.
TTTTAAGCCAAGTATGAATGAGTAATGATTTAAACTTAATTTTACCTAGCTCTTATGTGAAGACGTAATTAAAAGTTTGAAATTAGGCCTACAGAGTTCAGTAGTACGTTTTGTATGTAACATGAATTGTATATGCTTATCTTTCATTCACATTCTAGTTCAAATATACACTGTGTTGTGTAATTCAAATTGTGCAGTAACTCAAATCCTTTATTCATTAAAATATCGTACTGCACCTTGATTACGGTGGACCAATTATCTGCTTCAAGTACAGATTAGGTTAGGTAAGTCAACAAACTTTCCTATTTTCTACTTTACATATTCTAATGTGTACTCTAGGAGTAATGGTGTATAAAATTTCAAGTATGATCTCATTTAAAAATTACATCAAAACCAAAAATTTTAAACTCACGTTCCAAGACCAAGACCCCCTTCATCATTTTTTTTCTCTGAAAAAGGAAACAGACTATCAGAAAATATGTGTAAAACAATTAATTTTGAGCGCTCTTACACATATCCATGTAATGTAATAGACAAACCCTGAAGAAACAATTTTTTACAGACAACAGCAATTTCATTATTTGTACATTGAAATAAAGTCAAAAGTTTTTCTTAAAGAGAACGGTCAAACCTTAACCCTTAAACCACTGCTGAAAATCCTACTCTTTGCTCATTATGTAAAAAAATCAAAATATTATTTTCTCAAGGTTATTTTTTTAGATTTAGGTAGCTTAAATAAAGTAGAATTTGTTACACTTAAAGTGATGATTTTAAAATTTTTTTGAGTTAAAATCAATTTTTTTTGTCTGGAAGAGCCATTTCAGTTAAAAATTAGTTAATGAATCATATACATAAAACAGTATACAACATACACTATTTACTGCTAAAACACAACGAAATACCCCCGTCGCAGCAAACCTGCGTACTCAGCGAATTTCCAAACCAATAATATAAAAATAATATATGACAAGTTTTAAAAAAATCTGTCCATAAACATGAGAATTATTTACCTATTCTTCATAAGATTAACATGGCAAAGAGTGTGCAGGTTTGCTGCTGTGAGGAACACTGAAATTAGGCATTTCTACCATAAATAATTTTTATCTTAACATTTATACCAACTTTCATCAACATCTGTCCATAAATAAAGGAGTTTGCCTATTCCCTATTATGATTAATATGGGAAAAGAGTATGAAGGTTTGCTGCCATGATAAACACATAAACTATGATTTTTAAGCATAAATGGATAGATCTCAACCACATGAAGCTAAATATCAAGTTTTATCCAAAAATATTCATTAATATGGGAAATATTAATTTTTCCCTATCCTCCATAAGATTAACATTGGAGCCCCACAATACAACGTACTGTGTTTAGATTTGTTAATATCTCGGTAACCGTTAGAGATAAAGAAAAACTTTAAGGAGCTTAACTGTGTAGTCTTTTAAGTTGATTCCAGTGGTGAAATATAAAATTAGAAATTTTTAAAAATTACATGTGAAAAACGCAAAAAACCCCATTTTGATGTACAAAACCCCCCCAAACTACACGTTCCCATTGACCGATATGTCTGGTTTACGAACTCGTCCGAGCACTTTTTGGAATACACGTCTCTACCAAATTTGGTCTTAATTGGACCATTTTTACGAGAGTTATTGTGTTCACAGACACATATATATATATATATATATATATATATATATATATAAATTTTAACGACTATTGTTTTTGGACTCTGGGCACCTATAGAAGAAAAAATAACATGGTCCCGGGCTTAAGTCTCACCATGAGACCTACGGTAATAGCTTCTTCCCTATGGGAAATTTGCTAAAAAAACACACATCGACAAATATCATCAAACAAGGTTAGGGAAAACAGCTGGCTGCAATGACTCGCATTTATAAGCGTAAATAGCAGACTGGGAGTGGATGAATACTGGACGCCATTGCCTAACAACATATATCAGTCACTAAAAATTCCAACAAAGCCGCCATATTGGTTTTAAGAGTGCATTGAGGTAAGAGCAACATCACCCCATGCACTCTATCAGTTGTTGCACGAACTATAGGGCAGTAATTGTGGATAATTATTAGCCGTGTTTATAGGTGCTAGCTGTATCGTGTGGACATACTGTGCTGCGTTTAAAGGCACTAGTTCCCGGTAACGGTTAATAATCTCAGTTGCAGCAGTGAATTTCCATATCTTCCAAAATAAATCAAACAAACTAAAGTATTCTCCTTTTAAATACATAATTAACACTGGAAATACCGTTTTTTTAGCAAAAATTGCAGTATAGGAAAGTTTTCGGAAGTATATTGCTGTGTCATGAGCAAAGCAAGATAGTGACCCAGAATACTCAAAAAGAGTATTTATATATTAAAAACAAAATACAGTAAAGTCCGGTTTATCCGGATTAATGTGGCAGGGTCCCGATCCGGATAGCCGAAAATCCAGAATATAATATCTGAAACTATACTGGAGACATAGACAATATGGACATCCACGTCGCATAGACAACAATCCTGAATAGTACTTGAATAATACCTGCAATATTAGTGCTGCAGACTGCAGCAAAACCTCTGTACAAAAACATGTTAAAAATTTGTTTTTAATTTTATTAAAAGTTATTATCATTAGTTTTAGGTAAAAAAAGAACACTCTTTTTAGATTAAAACAACCTTCTTCCTTTTACAACCACTCATGACCACAAATTCAGTACACGGTATGCACTTTGGCTGTAAAAATTATTCCGAAAAACACACATGCCATGTCCAGCAAGGTTTGTGTCTGAAGTTTGAAAAAGCTTGAGATAAAATTATCTTAACTGTTATATAAATTTTTTTTCAAACCCCGATAAATTTTTTTTAAACGTGAACTGTTCACGCACTTAAAAAAAATTATTATGGCTAAGAGCAAATCAAATACAAAACGTTATTAAATACATTTTATTTATGAATATGTGAAGTTTATTTAGGTCCAAAGTTAGAAATTTTTCACTGATAAACAAAAATAATACAACAGAATTAGTTTTGTTAAATACTTAAAGGATTATAATTTTTTAATTTCAAAAAAATAAAATATTTCTAAACCTTAGTTTTGGTAGTTTAATAGGTACATCAATATGTTGATGAGGACCTATAAAATACTTTGTATTTGGTATTTTGTTTTTAATAAGTTTCCTTTACGAGCAATTAAAAGATAATTAAACCCATCCCATGTCAAGCGTGTGAGCGCTTGGACTGACTCCTGCTGCCTCTTAAAAATGCTTTATTACTTGAAAAATTACTAAGGATAAATATTGATGTAAATTTAAATTCCTCATCTAATGAAACCAAAATGATGAAAATCTGTCAATAATAATGAAGCTTCAGTACTTTTACCAGTATTAAGTATGTACGAGTATACAGGTAGTAGTGCCACTCCGCTAAATTTGGCCGGCTGATGGACCATTGTTGCAGCTGATAACCTAGTTCTAGAACACACATAAAATACTGAATCATTCATACTAAAAGTGGTACTGAATCTTTATTGTTTGTTGACCGATTTCCATCATTTTGGTTTTATTGGATAGGGTATTGAATTTTACAGAATTTTGAATTCTTAATACTATTTAAAATAATAATCCATTTTTAAGTTATTTTAATTCAATAAACTTTACATCAATAATAATCCAAAAAATCTATCAGTTAGCCTATAGTAATTTTAAAAGAGAGGATGACATAATATTTCTATTTATTCAACTATTTAGTCAACAATTTATTCAACAACATAAAGTAGGCCTATTTAGTAGTGTGGGTCGGGTAAATACCCAGTGGGTAGGTAAATATAAATTGGGTATTTACCCCAGGCCCGGGTAAATACCCAAAAACTGGGTATTTTAAGTTTTTATTAAAGTTAGAGAAGATTGAGATGTTTTATTGGAATTATTACCCTGTAAGGATAGTAAAATTATGATAAAATGTGTTAAACAAAATTTCATATGGTCACTACTAGCATTTTACTTCTGTGATTAATTGCCATAAATATCCACGTCCTGGGTATTTATAATGTTTATTTGATTTAAAGAAGATTGAGATTTTTTTGCAATTACTAAACTGTAGGGACAGTATGGATGATTAAATCTTAATAAAATGTGTCAACTTAATTTCATATAGTCCCTTTTAGCACTTTTCTTTTGAGCATAAAACATAATCGGCATAAATACCCTGGTCGCATGGCTGCACTGGTCCTGACTACTTATGATTTTTTAATTTCTATGATAGATATATAAATTTATTTTATTGAAAGTGAAGAAAAATAATTTGTAAAGTAATAATTATTATTTAGAAAGAGTGTCCTATGTGTAAACAACTTAAGAAAATAATTAAAATTCAATCTGTAGGATGGCAGTAATTAAATCCTGCCATTATTTTTGATCTAGATCTTTTGTTAGTGTCAAAATAAAAAAAAATAATCTCATAAACTTGTGATACAAAACATTTGAATCTATAGCACAATAAATCTTCAAAAATATATTAAGTTAGACAAAAAAAAAACAGGAGATACATTTTTTAGTAGGTTTATCCAAATATATTATTGTTTTCAACTAAACGATAACACAGAAAAGTTTAATTAGTTTTAGTACTCAGCCATTCTACCTACGTCGATCAGGTGTTAGGTCTGTCTAGCCTTTCAAGCCATTTATACAATACAAATTTAAATTTATTTAATCATAATTTATTAATGGTAGATTTAAAACACGAAACCGCATGCTTATTTACAAACTTAATGTAGCCTATTATTTTACAAAAAGTGCCATTAAATAAAAGGTACTAGTAAAGCTTCAAGTTACTGTAAAAGGTGTTATAGACTATCCTAATTTATCATGTAATTATAACAATAACTTATTTAGGAGTAAATATAAATGAATTTCAATTGATTTCATAAATACCCAAAATACCCGGATATTTATGGATTTAGTATTTACCCGGATAAATACAAAAGGTATTTAAACCCCGAGTTTTAAATACCCGGGTATTTTACATCACTAGGCCTATTTTTTTTTTCCTTCAGACATTGCTGTCAGTCAAATATACTCCTATATCCACATGTCCATTTCTACTCTTATTAATAAGCTTAAAGTTTAAGTTACTGTATAGTTTTTATATATTTTTACAAAAAAAAAACCTATTTGTTGGAACATTGTTGGCAAGTTTTCTTGTTTTACCAATTTTACAATGTGAGTGTAATTCAGTTGGTCATTGGTGTATATCTTCATTTTAGAACAACAGGGTATTTTTTGTATAGTATAAGTTAATACCTTTAATAAGCTAAAATTTCAAATTTTATAATAAATACACTGAACAGTAAAAATTTTAATTTTTAAAAGATTGGCTAAAAATTTAATTAAATATTTACTTTTAGTAAACAATACTCCTGAAAATTAGAAGTTTTTAATATTTGTGGTATCTCATAAACCATTAAATTTTCAGAGAAAAATATTTAAAAGAATTATATGTAGGTAAGGTAATAAAAAAAATTTATAAGATGAAAATATCAAATTTTTTTTTATTTTATAAGCCAAAAATGAACAATCTTGTTAACGCTTTAGTCCTAAGCATAAGAATAAGAATGATAAGTTATCAAATTAATTAAAAAAAACAAATATAAAAAGCAACAATTTTTAAAATTGTTCATCCAAAACTATCCAAAGAATATCATATTTAATCCTTTGTGCTTAAACTCTGTTAACCCTTTGTCACGGTTGCAAGGAGACAGCTTGTGTTTGTTCTACCTGATTTGGGCTCGCAGTTCGAAAGGCCAGCTGTATTGGCCTTCCACTGACAGCCATATTTTGACATATTCCCTCAGCTCGTAATAATTTTAAATGGAGTTGGTGTGATTTGCACACTCATAGTTAATTTAAAAATATTAGTTAAGGTTGATTTAAAAAGTAATTATATTACCACTAACAAATACTATATTAAACAAGTTTTCAAGAAGGAAAATGCTAAGTTATATGAATATTAGTAACTTAGATATCTTAATATATTAGATATATACTCTAACAAAAACACTTTCATCAGGCTTTTCTTAGGCCCAGTCTTTAATTTAGGCAGATATGTCCTAGCTCTGGGGATAGGGGGGTGTTAGCAATTTGTAAGACGAAAATTTGAAACAGAAGAACAGCTTTTCAGATGAACTGAAACCATTCCCTTTAGATATATCTATTAAATAGGCCCTTTATCTGAAACGGTAAATTTATTGCAGTAAGTTTGCACTAGTTATTTATTAAAATATCAGCAAGAGCAGTGTTTATTCACACTGGAAGTACAAAATTCTGCTACCGAGCAAGAGTTTCCCTAAGTTAGGCCCTACTTGTTTTGATGTAAACAAACTGCACATTACAATGTACTTCTTCCTTCTTGTAATTATATAAAGAAATTTTATTGTGTAATAAAATAAAGTTGTATACTACAAAGAGCATCTGTATTGTTTTTTTAATTAATTTCATCTACCTTATTTATATTTCTTAGTGATCAAATTTACTATAGTAGGGTGGACGACCGGACACGCAAGTGGCGGCAGCCAGCACAGCTAGCCATTCAGGCTCAAAAGACAGACTATAATTACTGACATAGAGTGCAAAGGGTTAAGACTAAAAAGATCACAAATAGGGAAATAGCATGCACTTTCAGTCATTCTAGCCTAATTTGGTGGACAACCTTGTTGCTCGCAGGAGGGTGGCACTGCGTAGCACCCGAGATTGGATTTTCCTAAAGTGAATTTGGAGATGGGTAGGAGGGGGTTCATATTTTGGGCCTAAATTGTATGATTGTATGACCTCCCCCAAAACCTAAAATCTTTATCAACTACAACCTTCAGGACGAAATTGAAAGAATTAAGAATCTGCATCAGTGGTAGGCATCTTGAATTTTAGTCCCGTAAGAGCAATGTTAAATTCTGGCTTCACTTTGGCGTGTGTAGTGGCGTTTATTATCAAAGTATCAATGTAAAACTTTGGAAGTACATCAATGAGATGTGGCTCAAGGGCATGACCTTTTCAATATGTTCAAAAATTTAACTTGATGTAAAAACAAAAATCCAGGAATATTTTACAAAATAAATCATTATTTTTTTTTTTGAGAGCGAAAATAAGAATTCTGAAAATAAGAATAAGAAAATAAGAGTTCTGTAAGGTGGTGCCCTGGAGGACTGTAATACCTTTAATTTGAATCCTCTTCCATTAATTTATGACAATAGGTCAAGGAGATATAGGCACCAAAATTTAACATTGCTCTTACGGGACCAAAACCCAAGATGCTACTACCACCGATGCAGACTCTTAATGTGTGGTAAAGCCTGTAAAACTACCGCTATAATGCCAAATATTGTAATTTTATCATTTGTATGTATGCTATATATATTGATGAGTAAATTTTATTTATTTATTATTTTTATGTAAATAAGTAGCATATTAAGTAACACAGTTACTATGTAAAGCAGCAATTCTACTGAGAGACACTCTAAATAAAAGGCATTTTGATTTGATTTTAATTTTATAATCTAAGTTGAACACTACAAGTAGAAAACAGGCCTGCTTTGAAAATAATTGATACATTTTTTAAGTTAAAAGCTTGTGTACAAACAAAAACCTGAAAGAAGTAGGCCTAACCTAAAAGTAGAGAAATGGTCATATCTTTGTGATCCAAATAAAAATATGGTGCATTAGGACATGTTAAAACCCACACACTTTTACATTTTTAAAACACTATAACTTCACTTAATTTGGTATGCTATTTTGTAATTTAAAAATTTAAGCCCAAATTTTATTAATATTACCTTAAATAGGCTAATTTACATTTTATTTAACCACCAACACTTACTATTTCCACTCATGCTTGTGTTGTGTAGAACTGATGTTGTAGTTATCGATTTCTTCCAAATGTAAAAGCTTAAATAAGTTAAGTAAGAATCCAAAGCTGAAAGAAATGTCTTGAAGTTGACTCCTTGGTTTGAGAACTAAAAGAGATGTCTCAGCTTCAACTTTCATTCACATTACAATTTCAATGCCACGTAATACGATTTTACTTTGTACAGTTTATTGAAAAAAAGTGTTCGAGTAACGAAATAACTAACTATAATAATTGTGGTCAACGTTTCATTTTTCACTGTTCTCTCTCTGCCTGCGAGCCCGGAATCAAGCCAGACAGAGCCAGAGGCCAGAGGAATTTAGAAACTTGAGCAATTGCTTAAAGCCACTGTTTATGTTAAGAACAGGTTGAAAACACAACAACGAATAAATCGTATAAAAATAGGGTAGTGCCAGAGAGGGGCGGATTATAACGAGAGGAGCACCTTATGGGACTTGATGAAGACGATAAAATCTCAGGACGAGTGTTGCCATCTGTCGGATCTAGCGCTAGCGGTGAACTAGGCCTCTGTGACGCAGTCAGGTGTGTCATTTGCGACACTAGCGACTTTACTATCCGTTCATCTACGGTAGTGTTCAACAATATGAACTGCACACTAAGAGTAATGTTTTAAATATACTGTAGTAAAAATTGGTATGATATAATTTCCATAAGTTTTCATTAAAAGAGTTACAGTACGATAGTTCATACAATCGTGAATACAATATAATTAAGTTGTCCGTTCGTACTAATAGAGGTTAACGGATAGTAAAATCCCCGTTCCTCTCTGGACTACTTGCTTTTTGCCACGTAGTATAATATATTAAATAGTGGTTATACTCGTACATTGGTACACCTGAGAGGGTAACCACATCACAACCAGTAAAGTGACAACATGAAGCTAGAAAATTGTTATTGGTTCGTATCGACGGTAGTTCCAAGGTAAATAGAAAAACAGTCACTTATACAAAACCGATGATGTCATTGGTTCAAAAATATTTATGTTTTCACTTAACTCTTTCCTGCACGGGAAAATCAATAGCTCGTGACCCCTACATGCACAGTAATATTTTATATTAAAAATATGTATAAAATAATATAAATACAACTTGTACAACTCATTATTTCCCAGAGTATAAGATAATGCATAATTAATCATTATACTTTAATCATTTACTGATTAGAGGCTGTTACATATTTGTAACACTGTGCAGCTGCATGTTGGTCTTAATTTTTCAGCACTATATAGGATCATATTTAAATAAAGTAGAAAGTGTGCTATTTGTTGGAGCTTTTTATGTATATTAAAACATCATTTAGTATATAGTATAAAAATGGGTCAAATTTAAGTTAACTCTTATAACAATAAGAATATAGAAAGGGGAAAAACTATCTTGTACTTTTTGAACTAAATAAAATAAACTAAATATAAAGAGGCGGTGAGGATAAAAATATCTCATTTTTATGATAAAGCAAATAAAAGTCTTGTGCTTCAAAAATCTAAAAAATAAAAATTATTTGAAAATGTAGGTCCCTAGTTGCCATCGGCTGTTGGGCTATTAATTAACAGTCCTGTCTAAGAAACATGTCAGCCTTAGTCAGTAACAGTCTTGTTACAAGATTATGCCACAATCATCTTTCACTCAATCCTCATTCATGCTTGGCTTAAAATACCTACCTTGTCAGGGGTGCCCAGCCCCTCCCAAGGGCAATGGCGCATGCCCCCCCAAAGTACCCCAGTACCCAATCCTTTAGTTTTTAACCTTAGTCAGTGTATGACAATAAAATTCACATCTTACATTCTAATCTTCCAAAGGACATTATTTAACCTACCTTTGGTCTTGTGAGGAATTCTTTCTGTTTTCATTATTGTAAAAAATATATACCACTGTTTCTTATCTTTTTTTAGAATAGAAATAAAGTATAATTTTGATATGATTTTTGACACTAGCAGTGCACCTGTTGACCCGTTCTTTGTACAGGAGGACTAAAAAGTAGTAAATAATTATTAAATTTTTTAATATTTATATACCAGTATATGTTTATCAAAGTACTTCATATTACATAAGGAATAGCTAGCTACAGGACAAATAATTTAATAGGATATTAAAATTGGAGTGGAGGTTGTTTTAATGTTTAAGGTTTACTTATAAGTTGAATAAATTCAAGGTCATGTATAGTTGGCGGAACCATTTGAGAAAACGAAAAAACCATTGGAATCGCTTGATCTTTGTTTGTTTACGTTTGTTTAGCAGTTTTTGGCGTTTGTTTACACTTATCTTGGCGTAAATAAAAAACAACCAGCGGATAATTCAAAATTTTATTTGGTCTTTGTTCGTTTGTTTACATTTGTTTAGTAGTTTTTAGCGTTTGTTTACGTTTCCTCTAGGCGCAATAAATAAAACAATTTGATTTCAAGGTCATTTCAATTTTTTTCCATTTACGGCCATAATAATGCATTTAGACTAAATTGGACAGCTGGAATGGCTTAATGTTCGTTTGTTAACGTTTGTTTAGTGGTTTTTTTACCTGTTTACTTATAACAAGGCAGTTATTACAAAAGGAAAATTGTTTCAAGGTCATTGTATAGTTGGCGGAACCCGTTTGTGAGAAAAACGAAAAAACCATTGGAATCGCTTGATCTTTGTTTGTTTACGTTTGTTTAGCAGTTTTTGGCGTTTGTTTACACTTATCTTGGCGTAAACAGCGGTAAACAACCAGCGGAACCCATTCTGAAAAATCAACTTTTTATCATTGGGATCGTTTGTTTATCGTTTGTTTAGTAGTTTTTAGCGTTTGTTTACGTTTCCTCTAGGCGCAATAAATAAAACAATTTGTTTTCAAGGTCATTTCAATTTTTTCCCCTTTACGGCCATAATAATGCATTTAGACTAAATTGGACAGCTGGAATGGCTTAATGTTCGTTTGTTTACGTTTGTTTAGTAGTTTTTAGCGTTTGTTTACGTTTCCTCTAAGCGCAATAAATAAAACAAATTTGTTTTCAAGGTCATTTCAATTTTTTTTCCATTTACGGCCATAATAATGCATTTAGACTAAATTGGACAGCTGGAATGGCTTAATGTTCGTTTGTTTACGTTTGTTTAGTGGTTTTTTACGTTTGTTTACTTATAACAAGGCAGTTATTACAACAGGAAAATTGTTTCAAGGTCATTGTATAGCTGGCGGTATTTAGTATCATAGTATTTGTGGACCTACCAGCCAAGTATGGATAAACGTTGCTTTAAAACTCAATAACAGAGTCAAACCTAATTATTTATACCAAATTGTCAAAGAGAATCGTTATGAATCCTATACGAAGTTGACAAATTGTCAAAAAATCACTTCGCAACCAGTAACTATTGAAACACACAGTGATATTAGTGAAGACTGTTCAAATGACACTACTTCCCAAGATGAAGAAGGCTACGAAACTCAAGACGAGAAAATAAAGCCAAAAACAACGTTTGAGGTTTTAATTAGCAACAACCAATGGGAATCATTAAAGCCAGTAAAAACTCAATACAAAAGAAAAGAACGCAATTCCCTTAGAGCCCTACACGTTTTACCACCTTACAAATGGGAGTCTGCCCTTATAGAGTTACTTTGGGATCAACATAAGCTACCCTGTCCGTATTCTTTCATCAAAGGTCGAGTATCACAAGAACCAACTCTTAGGGAACAATTTATATTGATAAACGCTAAATGCAACGAATGTGGAGCTGAAGGTGAAGGGAAAATAATGTCAGAACCCATACCCGGTGAAGCAGTGAAAATGCTATGGAGAGCCGAGGACACACGTCAGGTAGCGCATAAACATAAAAGATATTTGTATCGTGAAAGTCGAAGAGAAATAGGCAGGCATATAGCAAGTAGTTCGGCATCTGTGTTCCGAACTGAGTTGGCAAACAATTTAATGGACGATGGAGACATAGAAGCTCCCCACCTGTATCAAGAACATGTTTTAAGAAAGGCAAAACAAGAAGTAAAAGATTTGACCACTGATGTAGTGCATGGACCTGACCCAATAATTGCTCTTGGAATTATGAAACATGAACAGCCACACTGTGGTTCTATTCATGATATTGGTCAAGATAAATTCTTTGTTCATTATTACACACAAACTCAAATGAAAATTTACAGAACCTGCGCTAGAAACCGGTACACTGTCCTTTCAATAGATGCGACAGGGTCGCTAGTGCGTAAGATTCTGTGAATCAACGGTCTATCACGTCATTTGTTTTTGTATGAGGGAGTTATGTCGACAAGCAAACACCAAATACCAGTTTTGCAGATGATCTCTGAAAAACAGGATGCAAACACTATTCTGTACTGGTTGAATGAGTGGGAGCGTGCAGGAGCCCCTTGCCCAAATGAAGTGGTGATAGACGACTCTAAAGCACTGAAGTCAGCATTATGCCGATCTTTCGGGAGATCTTGCGATGTAAACGAATACAAGACGAAATGCTTTTTAGCACTCAACGACAAAGAGGTTGTGATTCCTCCATGCTACATTCGTATTGATCTAGCGCATTTCTTAAAGGCTGCTATTGATTGGACTGTTTGGAAGGAAAAATCTATAGGACGATTAAAACAGTTCTATCTACACTGCTTGGGTCTTTTGATTACCTCAACGACTTTGAACAAACACTTGTACATATTCTGATTGTAGCATTGTCTGAAGAAGAGGGTGAACAAGACAATTCAAATCCAATGGAAGTATCTTTGAAACATCTTACAGAAAAAATTAAAGGGGTGTCCACTGTCCAGTTCGGTAACAGCAATCACTATGAATGAATATGATGACGCAAGCTATGAAGGAATTGCAACAAGTGGCTGCAACGATAAAAATGATGATAATAATCGCAATGGACCAATTGAAACATGGATTGCAGAAATAAGAAAGGAGGTTGAAGAAAAGGTTGAGAACGGCGGAAACCGTCCAAATCCCTATTTTTCAGTTGATGTTGGAGAAAACTTTACTCGGTTAGCTAAAGACTTTACACTTTGGTCTTCTGTGATGAAAGACATATTCCAATCTCCTCATCATCATGCGTCAACGGCCAATGTCGAGAGTGAATTTAATAACATTAAGCACCGCATTTTAAAAGGAGAAAACCGACCCTTACTTGTACACAAAATGGTAGACAAGCATCTGAAATATATTTATGGTTTGTGTAAGATTGTGGTGACTTCTACTGAACCGGTTCCAACGGCAAGAAAGATAGAAAGAACCCACGTAAAAGAAGACGAAGAACAAAATTTAGAAGAAACACAAACAACCGTTACAAACTTGGAACATGATACTGCAGATGTTGATCATCCGTCCAATAGACCATTAGTTGAACATGTGGATGGTGAAGAAATTACACCCAACGATTTAAACTTCTTCGAAAATTGGAGAAACCAAGCAGTTCATCAAACAAAACCTAAAAAACCACAGTATACAAAACCGTGTTTAGAGTTGGAAACAGCCATGCATGGCAAGCAACTTAAAGTTCCCTCAAAACAACTTTTGCAAAATGGGAATCTACTTAATTTTGCATTGGCAGAAAAGAACAAACACATCCTAGTTAGAAATACGTGTCCGTTTGATGTGCTGGTGAGCGCTGTCTCCAGTTCTTACATAGACAATGAAAATTATCGAAAGTACGTTGACTCAAGTGACAATAAGCTACTAAAAACGTCAAAAAGCTTGGCCACTAATGGGGCAACGACGATGACATACAAATTAAGAGCACAATCCATAATGGACGACTTCAAACCTCAAGCAAAACTTCCAACCAACCTCGCCAACAGAACACGAAAAAATGTAGAATGTTTGACATATGACATCTTTGGCAATGTCAGTTCTATGGCAATGACTACCTTAAAAGATTCCCCAAGCCTTGTAGTTAATAGTACATGTCCGCAGTGTAAAGTTGAGCTAGAAAAAGCAATTGTCACTGTACAAGTCAATGCAAATATTATAATGGAAGAGGGATTGAATTCACTCCACAAGGCCATCAACAGCTCACTTTGTGTTGATGACAATTCAAATAGCAGCATACCAACGTCAGCCACCTTAACCAGCAAGATAGGTTGTAGCTGCCCTGTTCGGCCAAATGCCAAAATTCAAGTGTTTCCTCATGTTTTCGTAGATCTCGACTTCATGGGATCAAAGTTACCAACTTTATTGACTGGAGACCAACCATTTAACCGTCAACACGCTTTGGAAGAGGTGCCACGGGTGTTGACTGTTGGAGACCACAACTACTATCTCTCTGCAGTGATTGCACATCAACCCGGACACTTCTTGTGCTACAACCTCCAGCGAACAACCAACACTTGGGATTTACATGATGACCTAAAGCCAAAGGTGAGTAAATAGAAACTATTTACAAATGCTAATATTAAAAAAAAGGTATGTAAATATAAAAAAAGATTTATTTCTTGCTTATATCAACAAGTAATATAAATAAGAGTGCAGATGATTTGTTTAGAAAGTTTAAATCACAACACTTTCTTTTTTTAGATCTTTAGTCATAGTAAAAACAAAACAGAAGAAAACAAAAATTAACAATAATTTTATATGAATTTTATACTCCTAGAATTGGGGGTAAAAGTTAATGGATTAAAGAAATATCCAAAGTGCTTTAAGGTTGCAAATTTATTAAACAATTTTATAGTGTTCACTGTAACATAACTTAAAGCCAGTAAAAAAAACACATTATTTTTGATACTAAACAAATTGGTTATTTAGTAGTTAACCATGATTTCGAGACAACCATTACTTATACTTTTATAGTAAAATTTAACAAAATAATTATACAGGGTAATTTAAAAGTAGGTTGCACCCCCCCACCACCAATAACTTTAATGCTATTTAATGTATTTGAAAACTGTTTTCGGTAAACTACTCCAACAATTGCAACTGGGCTAAATTTATAATTATTCTTTTGAAATTTTGCACTCTTAGGAGTATTACTTTGGTGGAGGTTGCTCAAAGTATTCATAGGCACAACCCTATCAAATGACCCCTCATTTTAAAGAGCTTCTTAAAATAAACCTAATAGCGCAAACCCGAGGTAAATATCTCACCCTCAGCCTAAATGACGGGTATTTCAAAATACATCATTAAAATTTTGAAATACCCGAAATTTTTGCTAGGAATGCGATTTTGATCGCAGGTTTGCGCAATTGTTTAACACGCTCTTTAAAATGAGTGGTCACTCGATAGGGGTTATTATTATAGAAAATCCACACTTCACCCTCATGAGTTATCATTTCTGTTTTTTTACTGCAACATTTTTCTGATAGTTCACTTTTAAAACAAATTCGGATAAGATAATAAATAGGCTGTAAAGAGGCTATAAAGTCGTACACAAATTCAGCACATCAAGAATATACTTGAAAAACCACTTTTAAGTTAGGAACTGTAGAACATTTTGTAATCCATATCATTACGTCTACTTATGCCAAATTAATTTAAAGATATTTTTTACAACCATGCAATTTTAATATGTTTTTATTTTTTTTTTAATTCATGTCAAGTAAACCGCTCTCACTTGTACAATGTTACAGTTAGCCGTTTTGAAATCCTGAACTTTTATTGATTGATTTGATACCACCGAAATCGATATACAGTTAAAAAATTATTTTTTACAGGTATTGAGGAACGTTGACCCCCAGAAGACAAAGGTTTGGCCACAGTTGCTAATGTATGTAGAGCCTTAATTTTTTAAGTACGTAATAAACGAATTTTAAACCAAACTAAATTGTTTTAATGCATACATTTTCCTTCATCATATATTTAAAGGGTGCCCCTTAAGTATTAGAACAGCACAATTTTTTTGCCATTTAACAACCGAACTTCACAACTCAATTTTAGATTATAAAACATATTTTTCGAAAGAAAAGCTGTTTTGCTAATAAAGTCAGACCGCCACGATTTTTTTGAAAATCTTAGACATTAAGCTCAAAATAACAACAAAATGGCGGCCAAAATATTTTTGGGATATCTGTCCAACACGGCTGCCACATGGACCAATACAACTATTTTGAAATACCGATACCCCCAATTTTGGCTTTACTAGAGCTTAAAATGATGTTATCCCCTCTGTTACCTTTTTGAGATGTTTTTGGAAAAGTTTAAACATATCAATACATGCCAACTGACTTGCCATTTAAAAGTTATTTAGCAAACGTAATTACACAACCTTTCATAACGGGCGAAATATAGTTTTCCTCCACCCGAGCGTAAAGTCGCATTTTACCCTCTGGGATTCGGGCCTAAAGTACTACTTTCATGCACATGTGCGTAAAGTAGGGCCACTTTATACACATGTGCCTAAAGTAATTCCATAAGAATAACATGGTGTTCACCCAAGAATAATTGTATACGTTGACCAGTCACGTGACGTTCTCTTTCGGCTCAACGAGTAATGGCGGCCATTGTCGTCTGTTGTGTTTATGTTGTAAGTTGAATTCATGTTAAATGTTCGTGTTTCTTGTGCGGGTGGAGGAAAAATATTGTGTGCATCATGAGCGTAAAGTACTTTTTCCAACCTCGAGAAAATTGTCGCCCTCGGCTACGCCATCGGGCGACAACAGTTTCTCTCGGTTAGAAAAAGTTACAGTTTCCGCTCTAGATACACAAATAAATATTTTTTTAAACCATTTTATTTGTTTTAAAAGGAGGTACTTAGGGTAGGCGTACAGAAGAAATAACTTTATTCACAATATTATGGCCGTTAATGAAAAACAATTTAGAAGTTTGAAGTTAATTTTTTTACAACTAGACAAAAGTAAAAAAAAGTACGAATAATCAAACATGAACAAATGATTCCAAGCTTCAAGTAAGTTTTCATTGTGTATTCAATGCCGTACTGGTTTTTAACAGATAAAAGAATAAACAACTGCTGCGAGTGATAAACAAAAGTGATCTAAAAAATATTCTTCAGGGCCCTAGTTGTTTACTCACAATTTCCAAATAAAGAAAAATATAAATAAAAGTTAAACAAAAAGATCAAGCGATTCCAATGGTTTTTTCTTTCTTAATTAAATGCGAGTTACAGTTTTGTTAAAACTGAAATTAGCTTTATACCATAAATAAACAAATAACACTTTAAACAACTCCATAAAAAAATCCTAATTCCTTTTGATTAATTATGAAAGAGTATCATTTGCTGCCATGAAAACACATAAAACTATGAGCATAATGGATGTAACACTAAGCTAAAAAATAAAAAAAAATAAAAAAACACTCCCTAAAAACATAACACAATACAAGTACTAAAAAAAATGAACTATAGAGTTTAGCTAATGTGTATTTTTTAAGCTGTTTATGTAAAAAAAAAAAAATTTTTAAAAAAACGTAAACAAAAAAATTTAAATATGGCTTAAACAATGTCTTGGTTTAAACTCGTTACTGTAAACACTTATTAAATTTGTTATATATTTTTACGAAGTACGTCTAAAAAAATATAAACAAATAAAAACAAAACAATAAAAAAAATAAATTAAGCATTGTTTTTATTGGCTAAAAGAAAAAAAATTCTTAAAAAATGTATTTACCCTAAAACGCTAAACAATAAAAAATATAACACGACCGCTTGATTCTTCATTATGGTTTCCCCTAGTTGTTTACCGAAGTTTTTGTCACGATAAGTGTTAACAAATGCAGAAAACTGCTAAATAAACGTAAACAAACGAAGATCAAGCGATTCCAATGGTTTTTTCGTTTTTCTCTCAAATGGGTTCCACCAGCTATACAATGACCTTGATACAGTTTTCCTGTTGTAATAACTGCCCCGTTAAAAGTAAACAAACATCGAGAACCTTTAAACAATCGCAAAAAAACCTAAATTAAGCGAATCAAACTGTTTGATTAAATTTTACTGCAATAGTATGGCCATGAATGCTATGAACACGAAATGACCTTGAAACCCATATGTTTTGTTTATAACGACTGGACGAAACGTAAAAAAACGCTAAAAACTACTAAACAAACGTAAACAAACGATAAACAAACAATCCCAATGATAAAAAGTTGATTTTTCAGAATGGGTTCCGCAGAATGGGTTGTTTACTACCGCTGTACGCCAAGAGAAGTGTAAACAAACGCCAAAAACTGCTAAACAAACGTAAACAAACGAACATTAAGCCATTCCAGCTGTCCAATTTAGTCTAAATGCATTATTATGGCCGTAAATGGAAAAAAAATTGAAATGACCTTAAAAACAAATTTGTTTTATTTATTGCGCTTAGAGGAAACGTAAACAAACGCTAAAAACTACTAAACAAACGTAAACAAACGAACATTAAGCCATTCCAGCTGTCCAATTTAGTCTAAATGCATTATTATGGCCGTAAATGGAAAAAAATTGAAATGACCTTGAAAACAAATTGTTTTATTTATTGCGCCTAGAGGAAACGTAAACAAACGCTAAAAACTAATAAACAAACGTAAACAAACGATCCCAATGATAAAAAGTTGATTTTTTAGAATGGGTTCCGCTGGTTGTTTACCGCTGTTTACGCCAAGATAAGTGTAAACAAACGCCAAAAACTGCTAAACAAACGTAAACAAACGAAGATCAAGCGATTCCAATGGTTTTTTCGTTTTTCTCACAAATGGGTTCCGCCAACTATACAATGACCTTGAAGCAATTTTCTTTTTGTTATAACTGCCTTGTAATAAGTAAACAAACGTAAAAAACCACTAAACAAACGTAAACAAACGAATATTAAGCCATTCCAGCTGTCCAATTTAGTCTAAATGCATTATTATGGCCGTAAATGGAAAAAATAGAAATGACCTTGAAAAAAATTTGTTTTATTTATTGCGCTTAGAAGAAACGTAAACAAACACTAAAAACTACTAAACAAACGTAAACAAACGATTAAAAATATATTTATACCATTTTCTTAAATGGGTTCCGCCAACTACACAGAGCTAATAATATCATTGATAATTCTTAATTGCAAAAAAATATTGCATAGCAACTTTGGTAAATATTACATATTCATACAATTTTGGAACATTTATAAAAAGTTATATTCCAGCCAAAAAACCAAAGGATTGAAAAAGAATTGAAGAACTGGAGATTAAGGTTATCAAAGTTATCAAAGGTTAAAGCAATAAAATAATAGCCTTTGTATATTTCATTTTAAACACTTTTATTTATAAGTAATTATACTACAGTTCCAATAGCTATTATAGTCACTAGTATTTTGCTGTGATGAAAACAATGATATACACTTTACAGCTGATCATACAATTCAATCCAAATAGTACAACATGTTATAATGCAAATAAAGTTGTAAATTTTATTTCATAAAACGGCATGTATTAAAAGTTTAATAAATGTATTAATTTAATTTTGTTTCTATTATGGTGGAGGCATCATGTTTAACAATAACCAGAGTTTTCACAAGTGAATAGAATAAACATAGCTGTAAATTAATATATAATGTTGGCAAGTTTACGTATTCTAAATTATTATAAACTAGCTGACCCGGCGAACTTCGTAACGCCTAACAGAAAATACATGTTAACTTTAAATTGGCCATGTTCTGAATTTAAATAGCATTGCGGCTTCGTTGTGAAAGCTTTAAATATTCAACAGCTGATCATTATAATAAACCTAATATGTATAACCATTGTAATTATTTTATTTGGCAACCATATGAAAACGTTACTTTTAATCATACATAAAATAAAAAATGTACATAATTCCCAAAACCTGTAAACTATTAACATGGCGAATAATGCTGTTCATTTTGTACAGCACATATTCACATACTTCACATTTTTACATTAATAAATTATTCATATGGTATTGGATAGTAAAGCATATTTCTAACGGAGAGTAAACCAACAGCTGTTTTAAGAAATCAAATGTTTTGTTTTTATCTGTACCTAATGAGAAGAATGTATATTAAAATTTGTAAAAAAAATATAATAATATATACTTTTATAAACAAATTGTCCAAAAACATAAATTTATTTGTTTGCTGATAAAAAAGCAAAATTCACGCATTTCACATAAAATAGCATATTTAATAAATAGTTTTTTTTTAAATTTATAAAATTTAATAAATAGTTTAAATAAAATTGTTTATATTAATTTATATTGCAGGTTTGCTGCATGTAAACACATAAACAGAATTTTAACATAAATAAGTTAAACATAGCTAATTAATAAATTTTAACAAAAATATTCATTAATATGGGAAATATTAATTTTTCCCTATTATAAGATAACATTGGATTCTACAATACTGTGTTTAGTTTTTTTAATATTTCTAACCATAATAAGAAAAACTTTATAAAACTTAAAGTGTATTTTTTTAACTGATTCCATGGTGAAATATAAAATTAGAAATTTTTTAAAAACTACATTGAAAAACGTAAAAAAATTTGTACAAAAAAACTATTCCCATTGACCGATATGTCTGGTTAATACTCGTTCATTGTAGGAATACACGTTACCAAATTTGTACATACATTTTTTA
This sequence comes from Nephotettix cincticeps, assembly GCA_023375725.1. Taxonomy (NCBI): domain Eukaryota; kingdom Metazoa; phylum Arthropoda; class Insecta; order Hemiptera; family Cicadellidae; genus Nephotettix; species Nephotettix cincticeps. The sequence goes on from CM041791.1 coordinate 30,285,021, forward strand.
CATTATCGTGCTACAGACACATATATATATTATTTACATATATATATTATATAAATAATAATTTTAACGACTATTGTTTTTAACTGGGCACCTAAAGAAGAAATAACATGTTTGTCTTTACCTATATATCTTTATGAGAAAAAAAAAGTCAAAACAGCTACAAAACCCGCTAGGCTAACCATCTAGTCCTACGGTGGCGTCGTATTGTAATCCAGCTACTTTTAGGTCACAAATTGTGGATATTTGTGAGTTATGGTCGGTTGTTTTAGGTTCTCTTGTGTGGATGAACGTCCGCACTATTGAATACTACGTTATTCTGCAAAGACTATCTTTATAATTAGACCAATTCGTAAATTCAGAGACTGTGGTTCGAATTCCACGTAAAACTGTAGGTCCATTAGTTGCCATCGGCTGTTGGGCTATTAATTAACAGTCCTGTGTAAGGAACATGTCAGTATCAAGACAACAAGATGGCGCCACAATCATCTTACATTCAATCCTCATTCATACTTGGCATAAATACCTACCTTGTGGTATAGTCACCAGTGGGGTGGTTCCCACACCACCTTTGACTTATGCATCGAGGTGCACTCCTTTTGATGAAGCAGAGGCAAGTATTGTATCTTTTAACTAAGACCAAACTGCTGTGTGGAGACTGAGGAAATGCTGAAATGTACAGTTTTCGAGGACGGTATAGAAAACGTGCGTAATGCACCAACCGATACTGTTGTGGGAAAACTGGATATTTCGGTATTGTGTCCTTAAGACTTTTAATTTTCGAAAGTCACCATATGTGCAGAAATATTGAAAGACTGACCACTGAGGCCTTGATGGAGTATATTATAGATGTTAGACTACTGAGCTTTACCAGAAAACTTTTTAGCAAAAACATTTTTTATTTACTATTTTGCATAACAATTCAACTAATAATGTAACAGATCACTTTTAACATTTACAAACTTACACACTAGTGTATTGAAAATTTCATTATTCTAAGGAAACTTCACATGGCTCTGGGATCCTTTTAGATTGTATTCTCGTTGAAAGCCTCTTGAGATTAATTGATTCAGTCTGTGGAATAAAATGAAATTTGTGATTACTCTACTGTAATAAATTATGGACATTTTCAATGTTATTATATGGAAAAACAGTCACACTTGAAAAGAAACATAAGTTAAAATACTTTTAATCTTTTATGTAATTATATAGATCAATTTCACATTTATTCTTACAGTGAATGACAGATCCATAATTAAATTATTTTGTACTTGAATATTATTTTATCAAAAATAAATTATGCTAATAAACATTTCATATGGTTATTAAAGTTATCTCATCAAACCAAATCACTGACAAATCATAAAAAATAACTTTTTGAAACTTTAATTATTAGCTTAACTTAATTATTGGAAACTGTAATATGGGGATATGGCGGATATGGAGGATCCGCCATATCCACAATATGGAGGATATGGGGCTGAATAAGTGTTTTACCAGAAACACCAGAGAGTAAGGAAGTTGAGTGGCTGACAGCTCCTTTACCCAGCATTGAGTCAGCGTTCCATGTTATTAGTTTTTTACCACCTGATAAAAGTTTCCAGTAGGAACATACAATTTGTTTCAGAGAGGTAGGTCATAAAAATTCTTGTTTCATGGTTCTTTCTAAATAGAGAAAGATTATAGTATACTTACCACATTTTCAACACTTTTAACTTCAATCAAGGGTGCTAGAGCAGGTCGACCATGGGCACACTGGAATGGCACTTCACATGTAGCTAGTTTTGAGATAAGAAGTCTACACAGATCCAGAGTCAAGATGTCTCCAAACTTTATAGATCCTAAACAAATCATATTGAAGATCAATTTCCATACATTTTTTGTTATAATGAGTAAAACCATATCATAAATAATTTAATAATAAATTGACTCAGACAGTGGCGACATCCTGTAATCCAGCTACTTAGAGGTCACAAACTGTAGATAGTTGTGAGCTGTGGTCGGTGGGTATAGTGTTCTCTCGAGTAGATTAACGTCCGCACTATTGAATACTACGTTAATCTGCAAAGACCATCCTCATAACTAGACCAATTCGTAATTCAGAGGCCGTGGTCAGGATTCCACGTTAAACTGTAGGTCCTTTAGTTGCCATCGGCTGTTGGGCTATTAACTCATTCCTGTCGGGCAGAACTGACGCCTGAGGCCCTCCGCCATCCGGTCTGAACGAAAATCGAGCCTGGTTCACTACGACTGCACGTCACTATTAGCATGAAAGTTTCCTTATACCCTTTAACTGTACATACAATCACTTTTAGCAAGAAAAATAAACAGTAGCGGCTCGTGAGTGAAATGCTAGGGGGGCGCACACCGGGGGTTTTGGGGTTATGGATTACCCCCCAGGAGAAGTGGGTCCAGGTGTTCTCTCCACGGCAAATTGTTTAAAATATTGTGTATTTTAGTGAATTTTTAAAGCAATCTAGGTATTAAATTTGTGATGCAATGTGTTTAGTTTTTTAACTAAATTATCCTGTTTTCCTCATAAACCTTGAATAAATACCACACTCTTGGTCTTACGGATCGACTTAATTTGGACTCTCAATTGTATGAATAAATTATATTGAAAAAACCTATATTTGTTGCGATATTTTCTAAATAAAAACGTAAATTCCTAACTTAACGTTTTAGCGCCTTCATTTTTCACGCAGATGTACCTGCAATACACTACTGTTGTTCGTTTTGCAAACATAAGATGTTCTTAGTCATAAAATATATTTGCAATGATTACCTCCTCTAGATAACAAACACTACTACAATTCGCAAGCTTTGTTAATTTAGATGTAAACTTTGTTTCCTGGTACACATTTAACTTAATATTAACTGTGTACCAAAACTACACCTCTTAGTTAGATCAACACAAACATAACCTCTGTTACACACAAAAACAAATAGACAACCGGCACGCGAAAATCTACTGTCTACTCACCACAAATGTTACTCTGCACATTCGCAGACACAGCAAGTGTTATGTTGGGGAAAAATCTGGAGTGGCAGAACTATTGCTAAAAAGGTATCCTAATCTCATAGTTTGGCACTGTATGAACCACAGGCTAAAATTAGCTTTGGGCGATGCAATTAATGAAGTGTTCTACCATTTCCAAATAATTAAAGACAAACTACTCTGTTTTCAGCAGAAACGAAAAATCAAAGAGAGGTAGCAGCAGAATGTACAAAAGAGTTGGACCAAGAAATAAACAAAATGGGAAAAGTGTTAGTTGCAAGACTTTCCATTCCTTTTTTTTATTAGTTCTTTTAGTGTCATGACTGCCACTTGGTATGGATACGGTGCATTGTATAAACACTTTGAATCAGCCAAGTTGATAAAAAATAAAACCTCAATAGAACGAGCGATGTTCAATGGCTTATCAAAAAAACTGTCATTTCCTGAATTTTTCCTTGGTTTAGCGATAATGTACGGTAGGCAGACTTATTATGAGCTGAATCCAGAGTTGGGAGCACAAAGAATCCTTATTAATTTCAATATTACTGCACATCTATACCTTGTAGATTATTAGGAATCAGGTAGGTACAACAAGAATGAGGAGAAAACTGAAAATGATAGTAATCACTGTTTAGTATTAGCCCTTTTAAGGAGTAAGGACGTTTTAAAACGTCATTATTTGAGAGCTGTTAAGGAGTAAGGGTAAAAACTCAAAACACACCTCAAAAGAGTAAACATTATTTTTAATCTTCACTAAAATACATTTCAACATGGAGTAAATATAGTTAGAAACACGTTTTAGGTTCAAAATGCCCTCAAATAAACATTTCAGAACTTTTTTCAATTTTTCAATAAAGTAGCTAGTGAAAGCAACAAGTGATGTTTAGCAAACGAATAACTCTCAGCTACAGAGATACAGGTTTCAATAATAGGGGAGTGTAGACGCTTTCACTTTCATTCAGTACTAATAAATAACAGGTCTAATAAAACTTCATGCCGCGCTGCCACTTTTTCCGCCAAAACTTTTTGCCGCGACCACCCCGCCTCAGAACACCTCTGCAGATTACCCACAACCTACCGAAAACACATAAGTACATGTTCCGTGTCTCTACGTGTCTTTAATTATTGATTTATAGCTGATGAATCAATCTGTATACATATATGTATTTGATCCAATTACATCAAATGACGTTTTAAAACGTCGCTACTCCTTTTTGCGGAACTATAAAAAAAGACGTTTTATAATGTCAATCCTATTTTGACGCAAAATACAGTACTCTTTAAAGGGTTAGAGAATAATTTTAGTTTAGTAATCATTTTTTAACAATGAGAGACATTCTACATTTATCATTTATTTTTAAAAGAAATAATTTAATATCAAATACCCTTTGTATGTGCATAGTCAAAATGGAATAATCTGAAATTCAAATCAATTGAGATATTCTTAACAAGCTTCGATCTGATTGGCCATAAAATATGGCGTGACTATTTCTGTCTTCACTTTGATATACCCCTGTAGGCACCAATGATTAGCTTAACGACACTATCCCCCTCCCAGCTCAAATCAGTAGCCTTTGAACGCTCTCCGTGTGCGACTATGCCGTCACTCGTAATTTATTCCTTTTAAACTCTTTACCTCTCTCACTTAACGGTTATATTGGGAACCCTCTCTCAAGTTATTTGTGCCAAAGTAATTTCACAAATTAATTAACAGTGTTTTTAATTGCCCCCTACTCGATTTACAAGTGTGTCGTCGCTAACAATGCGTTCATGTGTGCCGACTCAAAGTGCCGCCACCGAGTCCTCATCAGTGCTGCATCATCTTCAACAACCCCCCTGGTGACCCTTCACCCCCTTATGGCCAGTGACACCCCCTGGTGTGCGTACACCTCCCCCAGCGTCCCTCATCACCGCCAATATCCGGTCCAGTCGCCAACCCATAGACGTGCTCAGATCTCCTTTGCTGGCAGCCCACATCCATCCCGGTCCATGGTCTAAGCTGGGATCCTCTACTTCAACACCAAATCTACTTGGGTAAAATCAGTAGATACCTTCTGGGAGCTTAATATATTATATTGTTGCAAAGTTTTTTCTTCATTAAGCAATAAGATTGTCACATAGCTTGCAGGGCTTGCTACCCAGTAACCTATGTCAAGGTCTTCATGTGGCTGTTGCGTCATTGGTCTGATGAGCTTCCCTTGTGATAACAAAATTATTATAACAGACTTTTTGTATCAGGATTAGTAAACAACGTTCAACTCACAATGTTCAATGTGTGGTGATACTGTACTCAGGTGAGTACATAGCAAGATTAGTAACATAATCCAGACTAAACTGGCACAAAGCTGAAAACAAAAAATTTAAAAAAAATGTCGCAAACACTACAAAAGAGCAAAAAACACAGCACGACCACATGCCACAGGAGCTCAGCCAAACTGGAAAAACATTTTCAGGAAATGCGCCTTACCAGTAGCATCCGTACCAACGAGGGTCTGTCCAGAACTAGGCTAGAATACAACCCTTGAGCTTAAAGTAAATTTTAAATGAAAATTTTTTTGAATACCGTACATATTTTATGACTTGGCAAAAATATGTGTACTATTTAAATAGTAATGAATTATTTTGTTTTAAACCTCAACTGCCCATTACCATGGGCCTAAGGCCAGGGCAATGGTTGTCAATGGTTGCAATGTCTATGCTAGGTCTGTATTTTGTATTTATACGCTGACACTATTACTTGTACCATTTGTACATAGAAATGAATAAAGAAATATGACTATGACTATGACTAATGTATTACAGACAGTGAGGTACCATAGTAGCATCTTGTTTATCTTGCATCTTGATTATGGACTCTAATATGGACCTAATTTTCATGATGTATTTTCTCTGACACTCACCCCTACAGGCCTCGGAATTGATGAGGTCTGACAACAATGAAGGCATGGATGGAATCACACCACAGCTATCCTGTGCCGACTGTAGCAACTGCTTCACCAGCACCATCACCGTGTCTCTCAGCCACTCTCTGTTCTCTCCCTTCAAGCAAACAGTCAATTAATTTTAGGCTCATTCTATGGGAATATGAACTATAATTTATATCTTGGGTTTTCTTTTCTCATGACTCAATAAAATAATATGTGTCAAAAATTGTTTCAATTGAAAGTAGAAAAGTTATCATTGTAACCACACTCTATATCGTAATGTATATTTTTTTATATTTCCAAAACAAGGTATTTTCAAATTTAAAAACTGCATCCCAAAGAATTATGCTATTTGTGATGCATTAAAACAAACTCAACAAACAAACTATAGAAGACGATAGCAAACTAAAGCTCTTTACAGATGGATCAGTTATTTTGTTGAATTAATTTGTAAATGGATTAATATCAGACAAAACTGACTGTGTGGAGCCTTCAGTTTGAACTGTCAGTTTTAACCCCTTGCGGTCGAATGCCGGGTATGACCCAGGTTGGTCGTATGCGCTGAACACTTGTAACCTGGGAAATACCTGGCAGCACATTTCAATGTTGATTTTTAATTGTAAATCCTTTTAATTGATGGAAAATGTTATATTGTGATGTTTTCAATTATTACAGGGTGTTAATTCAAGTTGGTGACAAACTTGGAATGATATAGTACTCTTTAAAATAAACAAAAAATTTCCTATAAGCATATGCCAAAAAATCCTTTGTTTAGCGGCTAGCCGCAATTTGTATTTTTACAAAAACTGTTATATCTCAAGTGAAATGAAAAAGTGAAAGTATGTGCAAACTTTGGTTTCTACAGCTTAAAAAGTTCTTGAGATATAACGATTATTGTAAAAAAACAACATAGCAAATGACAAATGACAATTTAGTGTACGGTGTCCGTGACTTATTATCGCTCCCTTGACATATGATGGTTGTAAATAAACATAAAAAATCTTTACGTAAAATGTAAGTAGGCTACAACTAAGTTTGTTACAGTGCTGTTTTCTTTCATTTACTGTTAGTTCACAGTGTCATTTACAAGTTAGTTTAAATATATGTCAAGCTAATAAAAGATATAATTTTTTCAAATTTTTGAATTGTTTATGTGTTGTTAGGTATCTATTTACTAAGAAATCAATCACCAAATAGGAAACTAAGCAGTTTCCTGCTCATGAGAAATTCTGAGGGGGAATATCCGTTCTCTAGAGGTGTAGATTGGTAAATCAACAAACCCTAATATAAATCTTTAGATTATTTTTTCAGCAGTAGCCACAGCTGATTCGGCTAACCCATTCGATTGTGGATAGTTAGGACTGCTAGTCTTGATCATAAATCCCCAGTCCCTAGCAAAAATTTCAAGTCTTGACTGTCAAAAGGGGGCCGTTGTCACATCTCAATGTGTGTGGCATACCAAATCACGAGGAAACATTCTTAAGAAAATGAATGGAGCTATGTGCATTCATTGAGCTAGTTTGAATTGTTTTCAAATATCTCGAGCAGTAATCTTGTATCACGATTATGTTTTTCCATTATCCTTCAAGAAGTCACATCCAACTCAAGACGAAGGTAAGACCAGAAATTTTGTGCTTATCAATGGTTCCTTTCTCACAGTTTGATGAGTCATAGATGTAGCAGTCTGCGACTTTTTGAGCAATGTTATTGGATATTTCTGGCCACCATACTGTATCCAGAGCAAGCCGCCTGCATTTAGTCACTCCTGTGTGACCCGAGTGCAAATTATCTAGCATCATTGTTTTAAGACTCTTTGGAATCATGATTCTATTGCCTAACATTAATAAGCCATTATTCTAAGACAGTGAATCCCAAAACTTTTAGTATGAAGAAAGCTTTGGATCAAATTTTCCTGCAGAAACCCATCCATTTTCTAATGCCTGTTTAACCATATTGATTGTGGAGTCACTTTTTGAAGCGTCCTCAATTTTTCTGTGAAGTATATAAAAAACTGGTAGGTTGTCCTTGACACTAGACACCTCAATTTCTAGGATTTCACAAGATTTGACCTCAACTTTGTTTACATTTAAGCCTTTAATCCTAGAAAGGGTATCTGGTGCAAAGAACTTTTTCCTGATACATGGCATAGATTGAAATCAAAACAAAGAAGACGAAGACGGAACTGTGAATACAAGGTGAAAGTGTGTTCAGCTTTTTACTTCCTAGGAGTGAGACCAAAGGTTTATGATCGGTTAAGATTGTAAAACTTTTACCTGTAATAAACAATGAAATCCTTTCACATGCCCAAGTTAATGCCAGGGCTTCTTTTTCGATTTATGAGTAAGCTTGTTCAGCAGGAGTAAGGGCTCATAAAATGTACATTACTGGGTGAAATGTTTTACCATGCTTTTGCTTGAGAACACCTCCGAAAGCAAACGAGCTTGAATTACCCAAAACTCTGGTCTCGGCATTAGGATCATATGTGTAGAACTGGAGCTATTACGAAGACATTATTCATATGATCAAAAGCATTTTGGTGGACTTTTCCCCAGAAGAAATTAACATTTTTCTTCAAAAGTTCCCTTAAGGGCTGAGTCTTTTCAGCTACATTTTTGACAAACTTCGTTAAATAATTGAACAATTCAAAAAAATCTTTGTAGTTCTTGACATACTTCGGAGGGGGCATATTAAAAATGGCACTGACCTTATGTTTATCTGGTTTAATACCATCAGCACTTACTTAATGACACAAGAAAACCACTGATTTTTAAGTAAGTTTAAGTATATTTCTATCATCAGTCTTACAGGTTAAATTTTATTTTCAGACTCCCTCATGGTAATTCCGAGCTGCTGGGAAAATGGGTAGCTGCTATTAAACGGAACATTTTTTTAAACTTTTTAAAATGTTAAATAAATTAAATAATTTTAAACAAAAACTCATGTTTGAAACAGTTTGAGTTGAAACAACTATTTATAGCCTCATTAACATAAATCTAATATTTTTCAGGGTTCAGGCCAGCTTTATTCTAAGATCTAATGGTACATGCATTTAAAATACTCACATCGACATTTTTATTGGAAAACACATAAATACGCAATATATAGTAATGGTAGCATCCAGCAATAGAACTAAATAGTAATTATTTTCATGCTAAATTATGAGATATATGACAGAAGTGACAAGTTTTATAATGGAGGTATATGGGCGTAGGCGGGATTATACCTACCGGAGTGGGGAAGACGCTCGGCCAGCCGGACCACGTTTCTTATATGGAGCGAGTAATCCAGTAGTATAGATCGTTGTGTTAAACATGAATATTGTGTTGAGATTAAATAGCACTTATAGCTGTTTTCAATGTTGGTTATTCAGTAATGCCTATAAACACTTGCTTGTTAAAAAATTTTAATTTTCAAATTCTTTCTTCTTTAAATAGTAATAAATAACAACTAAATTAAGTATAACAATGAAATATGGTCTTATTCAAATCTGAAGAAAGAAGGAATATTTTTCAATTGCGTAATTTCATGAAAAAGTTGAATCATAAAAACTAAATTATCATATAAAAAATCTTATACCTCTCTTGTGTAGCGATTGAATACACACAATGGTACCTCAGTAACCTCGACTTTCTCATCTTGGATGATTAAATTGAGTCCCAAATTTGATATTCTTGGAAGAAGTTCTTTTATAAGAGCTGATTCTAATTCTGATAATTGTAGCTTTATTGCAAAGTTCAATTCATGCCTTTCCAATTTCTCATCCGATTTTTTGTAACCTATACCATAAAAAGTAAAAAAAACACAAATTGTCAATTGTGATACTCTGCGTACTATATTTCTATAATCTTAGATGAAAGTGAAAACCCCTAATATTAGTTGTGTCATGAAGTATAATTGCCCTTGTTAAGACTCATGGTATAATACTCGTACAGTAAGATGGAAAAATGTGCATGCACATTTTCTTGTTTACAACAGTAGAACCCCCGATATCTGACCTTCACGGGACTGAGCCATGATCGGAACGGCCAAAAGGTTGGATATCCCGAGGAGCAGGAAAAACATGTTTTTTCAAGTCAAAGCTATTGTATATTGTACTAAATTATATACAAATATATATATATATATATATATATATATATATATATATATATATAAATTATATGTCATGTTGACAATCAGAACACAAATTGAAATTTTAACAGAGAAACAATGTGCAACGCTGATGAGTCATTTTTCATGACCGATACTTGTGCTTGGTGCCCTTGCCATGTCGTCGCAAGCAGATGACAGTCGGGCACATGTTTGAATATCCCGAGGTTGTATATGAAGGATTCTACTGTATATAACTTATTTGTTTATTTCAGTTCCTGTGTTCAGCAAGAACCCTTGAATTGAAAACAAACGTAAGTCTGAAGGGCATTTGTCTTGGTAGTCTGACTTTGCATCATTAAATCAAATAAAAATTGTTTATTCATTCTGAACATGCATATATGAAAAGTGTCACTATATTTAATAGAGCAGAATATAAAACTATTGTTAAACAAAGCTCTTTACAAGTAATGAATTCAGAAATACAAAACAATAACACATTTTCCTAACTTTAATATCTTCATTATCTCAAAAATACAGCAAAGAATATTAAAGTATTTAGGAGGTCTCAGAGCAGGCAAAAATCTCCTTTCAAACATCATAAAAAATACAAAAACATGTAAAATAGTAATATCTAAATATATAAAACAAAGTCGCATTAGTTACAAAATATATAACTAGAGAACGGCTGGACCGATTTTAATGATCTTTGATTGTTTGGATTTGTCTCTGCTCTGAGTAGGCTATAGGCATATTCAATTTTGTATTTAACCTCAGGGTTAAGCCCCACTGGCCTGTAAAGTATATATGTGTTAAGCTTATGAGGAAAAGACGTGATGTATTTTGATCATATGCATACATCAATGTGATTATTTTATTAATAGCTGATTTTGTGTTCCTTTAGTTCACCAGTCGACACCTAATATCATTGTACGTCATTTCTGGTGAATGTTTGTGATAGGTTTGAAAATAAGTATTTATAGATTTAATGGATGATTAGTTTGTTCCAGTGTAGTTATACGAGTTGTTATGGCCAATCTTAAAGTTAACACATATTTACTGTTGGGCGTTACGAAGTTCGAGTTCGCCGGGCCAGCTAATAATAGGATAAAATAAGAATACAGTACTTAAAACTTGTGTACGTATTTAGTCCTTGGCACCGGAGACCAGCAACTTGCACAAAGATGGAACGTCAAGGTGAAGTGACACCCTTAAACTTAACAAAAGGTGGTTTGGCTGATAATGGGGAAGGTGGTGAAAAGGTATTACTAGGATGGATGGCATTGCTCAACTAGTTTTACCAATATTAGGAAAACAAAATTTCCTGTGAGACCGGAGTTTTGGTAGAAGTGCTATGTCTTTAGAAAGCGTATTCTTTATGTGATGATTGAGTTAGGGGTAATTTATACAGAGTCTTTAAAATACATAATGATGTGGATTATTATGAATAATAAATAATATTATTTTATTGAAATTTTCCAATACCTGTGTTTTTAAATACACAACAATTCTGGAGGTAGAGAAGCAAATATTGTTTTCAAGTAACTAACTGATAAATTAAAAGTTTTAGTTATAGATATTCCATTACCATTGTCAAGAAATAAATAATTTAAATAAAAATAAAATTACTGCATACTTATATCTATTATGCACAATACACCAATAAAAAATATTTATTTTTGACAATAGTAATGTCCTATTGCTAAAACTTTAAATTAAATTATTAGGTAGCCACGTAAAAAGCAGGGGAGTTCCTCCACCTACAGAACCATTGTGTAGTTGAAAACACAGACATGTTAAGAAAAGTCTAATAAAATAATATCAGTAATTTATAATGGTGTCCTCATAGACTCTTTTAAAGATACAAATCATATGTGGAATGAGTGCTCTGTCTGCTGTAATGCCTTGTTTCTCCGAAAACAGTGCAGAATGTTCTCTACTTATGTTGATTGGATGAATCCAGTATTACACTTAATCCTATAGTACTTGATTCGACAACGCAATAACCAAATAACTAGAACTCATTTAGGATTCATCATTTTAATGAATCCTAAACAAGATCAATAAAATAACGAATATTCAGTTAAATATCAACCGATATTTTATTGATCATCCAAAATCAATTTCTGTGAAAAATAGCCTTACCCAATTTTAAAGATTCAACACGTATTCTTTCATCTACTGCATGCTGATCAAATAATACCAAAAAAGTATTAATCCCTTCATTTGGTTGCAAAAGAGCAGCGATGAATTTTTTGTCAACCTGTCCCAACACCTGAAAACAAATAAAGGTTGAAGTTAATTAATTTTAACATTACAATTTTGTGAAGTACCTATTGTACTTAGGGTGTTTCTTTAATGATTTGAATTTTTTGTTGGTAGCACTGATAGCACTCAACAACAGCCAATCAAATAGCCAAATTTTGTTAATTATCTTACGTCAAGGAATGACGCAAGATATACTGAATATGAGTTATTCAGTAATTGTTACCATGAATGGAGCTGCAAAAAGAGGAATTTTTATGAATTGTGCATTACCCACGGTCCAGTTAACAATAAGCATCACCTGTCATCATACAATAAGGATCGAAAGTGCAGTTGCTCATGTTGTAGGAGAGGATCAAAATATTCTGATTCACCGTGAAGAACATTTAGCAATCACCTCTGCATAAAATATTACGGAAGGATCTATACCTACATCCTTACAAGATTCAGCCGGAGCAAGATAATAAGCAAGATAATGAGCAAGATACATAATTTTTCTCTTAAGATTAACATTTAGGGACCGTATCCTCTTACAGAGGGTCTAACTGGTCTTAACGGTCCAGTGATACCATGCCAACAGACTACTTTCTATAGGGGAACTAAACATCAAGTCAATAATGGCAAGTACAAAGTGTAATCTATTACTGATAAAATTGAAGACCCAAAGCTGCAGAAAAAAGTTGTTTGAAGATTGGACTACTTGATAGGACCTTCTAAAGGAATGATGTGGAGCTTATATGCCAGAAATAATTTGTAAACACTAAAGTCATAACACTGTGGTTTAAAGAAATTATTTTTGCTTTTTCCCTCCCATCTATAAGGCAAGTTAAGCAAGGTACCAAAAAGTTTGTCTTAGTTGATAGTTTTGGGATAAGGTTTAAATTACGAATGATCTTAAATGCTAAATAATGAAACTTTTCAAAATTAAAATGTGTTACCTATCGAACATTAAATTTTTATAGTAAAACAAATGGACAATATGTGAATTTTATTAGCTTTTCAATATACCTCTGTAATATGATGCAAATATTCTTTATTTTCAAAATACATCAAGTATTGAAATGGCACCTGCTGGATGGTTTAAAAAATGTTTATTGTCTTCTTTTCATTAACTCAGTCAATGTATATTTATATAATGGATGTCTCATCAACATCCAGCAATTGTAGGAATGTGAATTCTCATAATACTTTGTTTCTAGTTACTAAGTTTCAAGGGTAAATAAATTATACATTTGTATAGTTGGGTAAAAACTGAACTGGGAAAAGTGAGACTCTCTATATTCTCATTTATGGTAAGTTACATCCCTCTTTGAGAACAGTTCCATCTATTAGTTAGAATGTGAAAGTGAAAAAAGTGTATAAAATTCACAATTCAAAAAGTTACCTGTGCATGTACCAAGGATTTAGATGAAAATACACATGATTTAAGGTAGTCAACTGGTGGTTTTTGCCAACTTCTTGAGTTACCAGTTTCGCTAAAAATGTTCATAAATGCATCTGCTGCTGCAACTGATCACAATTATCAGAATAGTAAATATTCTAGCAATTAATGTCAGTTACTGTTGTTAACTTAATATAAATATCAATTTAAATTTTGGACTCATTGTTGGTGAGGGTAAAAATTAAAGTTAGTTGAAAATTACGATGAATAAGTTATAATTAAATTAGTATATTTAAAAAAAGCCAAGCATCAATACCGGTCGGTATCTTCATGGTAATGATGGTAAGAAATATGAATTCTTTTGAGATCCAAGTTTTTATTTTATTTTGTTTTTGTGAATGTTATTGACATTTTTTAGCATTTTGATAGGCAACAGTCAAAACTCAAATTATGTTCTTGTTACTACCTTACGTCGGCCAATAGTTAGATAGTTAATAGCTCAATTACAAATGGTAATTGGGTCCGGAATCAAACCATCAACCCTCAGATTACGAGGTGGGCATTTTACCGGTCAGTTACCCAGCAATTTTGCTTTGTTCTGTTTTAAAAGAAAGAAATAAACTATACAGAGTGTATTGTTATTTAAGAGACACCCACCATACCAAGTAAAACACTTTCTAGAATAATCAGCCATGAAATGGCTCTTGGAACTAGTCAATTATACAATTTATATAATCCCATAATAGTTTATAAATTTTTTTAATATTCACTTATTGCTTTTTTATTTTATTCTATACATTGAGATGAGTTTAATGCTTTAGGTAGGATGTATAAATAAAGGCTTTTGTGTATAAATAAAAAAAAGTTGTTTATGTTATTGTGTTGTGTTTGTACCGGCACAGTAGCTCAGAGGTAACACTCTGGAACAATATGTTAAAGGTTGCTTGATCGAAACCAGCCGCCGACGACTCCTGTCAAATCAGGAGCGTCACTTCTGGTCAGCCCATGTGACTAAGGCCCCAAGCCTTTGGTGATGGCAGTTGAGGTTTTTTAAAAATAAATAAAAATTAGAGTGTTGAATATTTGCTGTAATGGTAAACTAAAAAGTTAATTGTGATTTTTTCGTCTGAAAAGGAACATATGACAGCTATTTAACAATAATATTATCATTATCAAACGTACAGTTTTTTAGATTTTACAATCACTTTTTTTAAACTCACACATACAGATGTTTACTACAATCTACATGTGAAAAAAATCTCGCCTGAGACACCAACAGCCAAATCATATACAAGAGCAGTCCAGATATCAAATTCAAGTTAGTAAAAATAATTGCCATATTAAAAAACATTAATGTGAATTTACCTGGATTTTCCTTATCAAATCCTTCTCTCCATTTTATTCTTTTCAGTTCCACTTTATTAGCACATAGAATATTGTCAATAACATCATTTTCAGTTTCTGTTAATTTTCGGGTAGTGCTTTTGGCATCTCCTCCAATATTCAAAATTGGAGACACCCCTTTGGGCATAAACCAATATCTACCTTCTATAACAAATGAGCTATTGTTATTACTAGCTTGCGGAGTAGAAAAATATGACATTCCTGTCAATCTATTTATGTAAAAAACTTTTCCACTTGATGTTATTTCCTTACTCCAGTCCAAATTATCCTTTACACATTCATTATTTTGTACATTTATTTTACATGATAGTGCTTCTTCTCTAGATATTGCTTTATTTATGAAGCATGTTTTTGAATTATCCTCAACTTGTTCTAAATTAATGTCTCCAAATAATGAATTTCTCAAGATTATATTTTTGTGGTTGGGTGACTCTGAACTTTTCTTTGAAATGTTGTGGCATTTACTTAATATATCTGAGTTTGATTTCAAACATTCATGATTATTTTCATTGTCATTAAAAGTTGGTTTGACACTTGCTATTTTACTATCTTTTTTAAGTTTTCTAGGATAATCTGATTTGTTATAATTTGCACAATGTGTTTGGGAGGCAACTTTTAAATCTTTTTCAGCCACATTTTCAAAATTATCGAATTTAAAGTTGCTTATTTGATTATCTGGTGTTTCATTACTTTGCTTTAATATTTCTGGAATGGATTTCAATTCAGATTCAAAATCAAAAAAATCTTTTTGAAATGTTTCTACCAAAGAGTTTGGTGGGTTGGCATTTACTGATGTATCTTTGTGTGTATATAATACATTTGTGTTTTTTAAACACTCCTTCCCATTTAATCCTCCTTTATTATTTATAGGTGTCTCTGAAATGCCAATCTTAGATGTCAAACCTTTGTCCACACAGTCATATTGATAATTTTCTTTTGAAAGATGAATGTTTGGCATACATTGGAAGTGAAAGTTTGTAAAATTAGAATAATCATCATTTGATACGTGTTTTAATTTAAACACTTGTCCTCCTTTAATTGATGATAAATTTGAACAATTCTTGTTCATTGAGTTGAAATGGTCAAAATTTAATTTTTTCTCAGAAGGATGAAGATTTAAATTTCTGTTGGGGCTTATGAGAGGAAATTTTGGTAGTACACCACAACTATGTAATTTCTCAAAATGCATACTTGTCTGAATTTTGGCTTGAACATTATTGATTGTATTTTGTTGCCTTGAATCAAAACAAGGCAAGATTGGTGAGGGCAAATAGCTATAAACAGGTGAAGGGTTTTTACCTTGACCATTATTGCTTGTATTTTGTTGCCTTGAATCAAAACAAGGTAAGATTGGTGAGGGTAAATAGCTAAAAATAGGTGAAGTGTTTTTGCCTTGACCATTATTGCTTGTATTTTGTTGCCTTGAATCAAAACAAGTTAAGATTGGTGAGGACCAATAGTTATAAACAGGTGAAGGTTTGGTCCTATGTTGCAATAAATTCTCTTTTATATCTGGATGATATTTGTATCTAGGATTTATCTCATCTGTTGAAGAATTCTTTTGACCATTGCACAAATGATCTATATCAGAACTAAAATTCTGCGATTTATATTTATTTTTTCTACAGAAAATAAGCTCAAAATCTTTTTGAAAGTTTGTATTGTTCCGTAATGCATTGGTTTTACTCGTACAATGATTTTTTACTACACTGATTTTAAGTACAGGTTTAGGATTCTTCTCTTTGTTCATACATTTGCCCTTCCCACGTTTCAAAATTGACTTAGGCAGAAGACAGCCATTGAATGTATAATTTTCATCAGCTACTGAAGAAACAACTTGGAGATTAGGGTTAACGTTAGAAACTGATGTTCCAGTATGTTTAATCTGAATAGGTGTCTTTTTGCTAAGTAGTTTTGATTTTAAACTTTTCCTGTAATTGTTGGATTGCAAAGTTGGTTTATAGCTTCGAGTGGATTTAACTTTGGCGAAAGCTGGGCTGAAAAGTTTCCAGTAATGACTTGCTTTAAAAACCGTTTACATTAGTTTTATTGAGATTCATTTTAAAGCATGTATTTTCAGTTTTAAATGAATGCATGCCATTTTTAGAGATATTTGGAAATTCCTTTTTTTGTCTTAAATTATTTTGAGGCTTTGATTCCAAATTTATAGATTGTGACTTCTTGGTTCGTAGAATAGATTTATTACTGATTTTAGTATGACTTTTACTACTACTAATAACTGATAAAATGTTTTTTTGAGACAATTGTAAAGCGTTAGTGTGTGGTATCCTTTTTAGTGATCTTGACATTTTAACTTGAAGGGCTTTCCTTGGCTGCTGCTTATTGGAGGTTTCATTCAAATAGTAGTGTATGAATTGAGTTTCACAAATATTTTTTATAGCGTCATTAAAGAAATCATGTGATGTTATAGGCAAAATAGACTTTTGATCGTAACTTTTTGAGTTGGTACAACCCAAAAAGTTAGTACAAGCCGTATTTGATTCAGACTCAGTTAATATATGCTCTTTCAGTGAATTGTTTTTTTAAAACAAGATGATTCCATTGTGGGGCTTTGAAAGAAATGTTACTTTCAGTTGCTGTCAAAATACGCTCAGAAAAATCATTCTTTTTCAACCCTTTACAAGTTCTCATAGATTCAACTTCTGATTTATATTTATTTTTCTCCTTTTGTGGGTAGCACATTTTTTTTACTGGAGAAATATCAGTTTCAGACTCAGTTAAAATATGTTCAGTGAATTTTTTCCTTTTTATATAAGGATTTACTGCTTTAGGAGTTTTAAAACAAAAAGAATCTGAAAGCTCCGATTCCAATGTAGAGTTATTTTTTTGAGTATTAGTATCTGATTTATATTGCAAGACTCTGTTATGACATTTGTCCTTCTCTCTACATCTTGTCAACACTGTTTCTGCAGACACTAGAGACGAGGTTTTAGTTACCATTGTCCTACTTCCGTTATGTTCTAAATTGAATTTCTTTTCAAAAGAAAGTTTCTTTATGGAAACAATTTGATGTTGACCAAGACTCTGATGCTGAAGCCGATTATATTTATCTTTACAAGATGATTTTAAATGATCCATTCTTGATTCAACTTCTTTTGGCTTAGTTTTATGTGACAAACCTTTAACAGGTTTTAATATTAGGGACTTTTGGGGGGATTTATTTGTTACTGGATCTTTTCTTTTATCAGAGCTTGTGGGAGTTAATACTCCGATATTAGTTTCGCAAACATTTCCACTATTAACCTTTGAATGATCAATATCAGATATTTGTCTTGACACTGGTTTGCTACACAGCACATTAGATTTAACAATATGGTCAATGTGATTGGCAGTTTTTGCTGCATCTAAATTATCTACTTTCATTTTGTCAATATTATTGCTTGAATCTGAATCAACACAAAATAAAGTATTATCAGACAAAACAAATTGATCTATAACTTTTTCAATACTCTTTTCAAGACAATCCCATCTTTTAAATTCTACCTTTAACTTTTTCGGGTCACTGACTATCTCATACTCAGAAAAAGAACACTGAATGTGGATAATAAATACAGGATAAGTTTTCTCTTTTGATACATCATCTATTCCTTTAACACCTTTTCCTATATTTCTCATAGAAAAACTCTTGGAAAGGTGTTTATTGATTAGTTCATAAACTCTCTTATTTTTCACTAGTCTTCCATTAACATAAATAAATTGAAAACTACTATATGCCTCAGTTTCTTTACTTATATGAGCATTAATCTTGAACCGAGGATCATTTGAGGATGTTTCAATAAAATTATGACTTTCTTTTAAATCACAATGGTAGCTTAATGCATCCTCAGAGCTCCTGAATTCTTGTGTTTGTAAAATTATAGCTTTGGTAACATCGTTCCTCAGAGTAAATGAAACCTGGAACCAAAAATGAAGTCTTTGACTCCTCAAAACAACCATTGACTGACTTACAGTATTATAAAAATTAGTATCTTATGTCTAGCAAATGAATTGTTTTAAAATGAGAGGGGAACTACATAGGTATCCTAATAGACAAAATCATTTGTTAGATCAACCTCATATAAAATTACAAAAAATCAACAGCAGTCACATTACAATGAGACTGAAAATGTTTAATAAATTACCTAAAGAGGCATGGCCTGTAAATTTAAAGAAGTTTAAGACAGTAACTGAAAAATGGCTTGAAGAAAATATATTTTATTCAGTTGAAGAATACATGACCTGTGATATGACTAGTTTAGCATTTTAAATTTTTTAATAATGTGTTCACTTAATGTCACTTGTATGTAATTTGACCTATTTAAATGGTTTTAATGAAATTTAACTTATTTAAATGTATTTTATGTAAGTTGGCTTATCTTATTAATGATCATATTTGGTTCTATGCATGTATGACTGATTTATAAAATCATAGCCATAAATCATTCTAGGTAGTGACTTTGTCGATTGCACTTTGTAAGAGCTTAACGACAGTAAAAATCTTTAATCTTGAGTTTACAGATGTGATTGAGTATTTATAAACTATGTGCTCAGCAATGTTGAAACAAAATCTCAATTAAGATCTTGCTGAGTTATAAATAAGTTATACATAAGTTAAATGATTGCTTAACAACAGTCATCCAGCTGCAATCAAAAAATTGCATTCTGTAGCATTAGGCACAATTATTATATAGTATTTGAAATGTGTAATGTAATATAAGGTAAGGAATTGATCTATTTGCAAACAAAATTGATGTATGTTCAACAATTAATGTTCTACAAGTGTGAAGTAAACAAAGAAGGTGAAGGTCAGATAGGGAATTCTACTGTAAATGTTTTTACAAAGTTGAATATTAATGCAATATTACCAGGCATTGTGAGATTCATTGTGGGTCTGCCAACATCTCGCCTGGGTACTAATAAACCTCGCAATGGTTGTGATCTCAGAGGGTGGGGCAGGATTATATAAAGGCATTTGACACTAAAACCATTGAATATATCTAATAGACATCTTCTAAAAAATAATGAAGAGTCGTCTTCAACAACACTAACACATAGGGAACCACAAAACAGAAAATACATTTAACAATTAATTTGGCCAGATAACAAAGTTAGGTCGGGATTGAGGTGAAGCCGGCGAATGATGAGTCATAGAATAGAATAGAATAAAAAAACTCTTTATTGCAGGACTGGGACGGTGGCGACGTCCTGTAATCCAGCTACATGGAGGTCACAAATTGTGGATAGTTGTGAGAGATAGTCGGTGGATCTAGTATTCTCTTGTGTGAATTAACGTCCGCACTATTGAATACTACGTTAATTCACAAAGACCATCCTCATAATTAGACCAATTTATAATTCAGAGGCCGTGGTTCGGATTCCATGTTAAATTGTAGGTCCATTAGTTGCCATCGGCTGTTGGGCTATTAATTAACAGTCCTGTCTAAGGAACATGTCAGCCTTAGTCAGTAACAAGACTACAACATCGTGCCAAAATCATCCTACATTCATTCCTCATTCATACTTGGCTTAAAATACCTATCCGGGTAGGTCGCCATCAGTGGTGTAGTACTAAAAAAAGCTGTGCCGGAGCGGTCCTTCCCAGGAAGACCATTACTCTTTGGGGGGGGGGGGTAATGGGTAGTAAAAGTCTGCAAGTTCCTCAGGAAAGTCATTGCGTGGTCAAACGCGTGGAATAGTCAACTAGTGATGCTCCTGGGATATCTGTTGTATTCATGGAAAGTATTGCAGTCGAAGCCTGACGGTTCCTTTTTAGTAAGGGTTCGCTTTCTTTTTCAACGCAAACTGGCGAGTGCAGGTCAAGGAAGAAGAACATATTTGTAGATGAGTTTACCCACCACATAATACGAAGGAAAATCCTCAAATTTCATTTTGTAACTTCATCGAAATTAAAGGCTGTTCTGTAGGAAGAGGGTATGTTGAAATAAATATCTTAGAAGGAGATTAAAATAAATAGGATTTAAATGGTTGGAGTCTGGAAATGAAATAATCTCAACAGTTCTTAATCAGCCTAAGTTTGTTGTAAAAATTAATATATTTTTGAATTAAAAAAACTAGATTCTATAAAAAGGTATATGGTTATTTAAATAAGCCCTAGTGTCTGATTCTCGTGTTACGATGTTGTTGGGGTTAGGTTAGGGTTAATGTAAAACGCCTAAAATTGCCTCGATATTGCGTGTTGCTAATGAAATGATGTGAGCGACTCCCTTACCCACCACTCTCTATAAAAAGGCAAAGTAAAAGTATAAAAATCTGAGTTTCGGCTGCACGAGCTGAGCCGGAGCGCCGCTCCGGCTCCACTACACCACTGGTCGCCATTTCAGTTAAAAGTATAAGTATAAAGTATAATCATAAATTTACATAAAACAAATTATTACAATGTAGTAAAAATTAAGTACCGTCATACAAAATATACCAAAAATTAAGTACATAGTAATAATAACTACTAAAGTATAAAGTATAAAAACCTGCAAAAGACAGCCCTTACAGGCACGAAGCGCAAATACAAGGGGACATTATGCTAATTTTCGCTTCTCTGGCAAAATATGGAATTTGAGAATAATTAGCAGCCAAATTTCAATTTTAGTAAATTTTAAAATTTAGTGAATAAGTTAATTTTAATTTTTAGAGGAAAATATAAAAGTGTAAAAGATAGATAGTAATCTGAGCTACAAAATTGATTGATTTAAACAGACTATAGATATAGAATTCTAAATTATGTTTTGTGACAAAATTTCAAAGAATTCGCTTTTAAATTTATTTAAACTAGAATAAATGTCTAGATGATTGCCAAAGATGTTCAGTAACCTAAATGCTGTCAGCATCGAAGAAGAAGCATGCATTGAGTAAAGCATTCTACTAGCATGCCCTCTGCGTTCCGGCACGGACCTTGGCAAACAAGCCAGCAGATCGAGGTCGTCCACAGATCTAGACATGACCTTCCTTCAGAAAAACAAGGCTCAATACCTTTAACCAATACCAATGCTGCCGCATTGTTCTATGATAGTGTCCCTCACCACTATCATAGAACAATGCGGCACACAACCAACACTCCCCTACGAGTGGCTGAGCCACACTGAAGCCAATAACATAACATAACGCTTTTCCCACTTGAGGAGAGCGCTATTCATTTGCTGGGCCCACCGGTGGATCCGCCGCAGTGAATGTGTTAAGAGAGTGGGCAAGATCACAAAAATATTAAAACATAATGGACCCATATTACTTCCTTGAGAAACACTAGAGGAGCTGGGAAGGAATCAGACTTTTCCAAAAAAATCCCATAAAAGAAACATAATGTTGCCTATTTTGAAGGTAAAAGATAAAAAATCTAATCATATAAGCTGAAAATCCATAAAAATTAATTTTCTTCAAAATAAAAAATGATTAACTTTATCAATAGCATTGTACATGTCCATATAAACAACATAACTTGTTGTCTTAAATCCATAGATGAAGAAGTGAAATGAACAAAATTTACCTGGTTAGTATTTAAAAAGGAGCTTGAAGGCATATGCTATCTAGTGGTGATATGAGATGATTTATATGGTGATGATTTCATATGAGAGAAGAGATGATCAAAAAATATCAGCTCAAAAACTTTAGCAGGGGTTAGCTACAGGTCGATATTATTAATTTCAAATCCCCTGTCCTTCTTCAAAATAGGAGTTATTTTAGTTATCTAACAACAATCTGGAAAACATTTTTTTAACCAAATACAAGTTGAAAATATGGCAGAGTAGATGAACCAAAAATTCTGAACAACCTTTAAAATGTAAACAGGGATCAAATCAGGTCCGTATGAACGTTTGGAAGGAAGTTTTTTAATAGTGACAGGAACCTCACTGTCTGAAATCGAAAGTAAATGAAAACTATTCACTCTATTCATGACAGAAGATTTATCAATCAAGTCTGGATTCAAGAACTCCCCACACTCATAAAGCGAACTGAAATATCGAGCAAGCCCAGCCGTCCTCAAAAGTCTCATCTTTCCAGCTGAAACGTTGGCCTGAAGGGTTCAATATTGAAATTTTTTTAGAATTAATAGAACTCCAAAATATCCTAGGATCAAATTTAATCTATTCCTCTGTTCGACGTACTTAATTATTATACTTCGTGAATATTGCTGCTCATCATAAAGCTCCTGTCTAACTGCCTCCAACTCATGTTTCAGATTCATGTTTTGAACTTTGAGGTCTTCAATTATATTCAAGCACTTCTCTGTAACTTCCTGCTGGGCATTAAATAAAACTTTAATTTCGTCTATATTTTCATGGGTAAAATCAATCGAATTACCCATCTCTTTGGATTCCTGGCAAAATTCACACATTTCCTTGGTAAGATTTTCCAATCAACTACTTAATGAATTTGAAATATTACTATCACTCATTGACCTGGTCTTCGCTGTAGAGGGTTTTTCCGGGTGAGTCATGACATACACTCGGCGATAAGACTGACCGGTATTAACTTGAAAGTACGAATAAAAAGTTACTAATATCTACACTTGTTCTGAACAAAAACTAGTAAAACTTCATCACTGACATTATAACAATTAAATCTAACAGTATGCCAAATTGTAATATTATCGTCAAAAAATAAACCACGAAAACTGAGCGGAGACAAAACAAACACATTCTAGCCTGAACTCATCGGCTGTCTATATCCAAATCATGTCTGCCTTTTATCTGGAAGCTTAAAAACATTCTTTAAACATCAATTTGGCACACGAACGTGAGTTTAGTGGCGTCGGCAGTGCTGGGCTGCTACTACCGCTGATGGTTAAACTCAAGTTTGACGTGCGGTTTCATTTTTTCATGATTGACTGTGTTTTGGTTAACCGGCAATTCGGATAGCTGGGCTTCAGATAATTGATGCTCTATTGTATTACAATTCAATCATTAAAAGTAAATCTATTTTCCAAAGATAGGAAAAATGAGTTACAAGTACTCAGTCCCGAATTAGACGGTATATAAACTGTACATAAATAAAAAGTGAAACCAGTGGGATTACCCAACCTTAGCCACAATGCTGAAACATTATAGTCATTGAAAAGAAGCTAAGCATGCTAGGCACTATTCCTGGCCACGACCAACACCCCCTATCTTGGCCATCCTGCCTCCACACTGATCACTCATCTGGTAATAACTCTGAACTGAACACTGAATCATCCAACCATGTCTCTGTTAACTCACTACATCAAACTCTAAATTTAATATATTGCAAAAAATATTTACCTTCGTTTTTAAACCCCTTACATTTTGATACTATACAAAATTATTATTACCTATAATTAATTATGAAAAAACACAACGTAAGACAGAAAATACATGTATATAAATATTTTGCATATAAAGACCGTATTACTGCCAAAGATCAACCTTATGATGTCCCACTACGCTTGAAATCCCCCAGCTGTTGTCTAGAAGTGATGTGTATCGCCGGCTGACCATCTCGTATGCAGACCAACACCTTCCCATTGCTGTACCAGGCCTCACTTGACTCTGCGCTGCTGCACACTTAGCGTAATACAATTAAAAGTAAATCTATTTTCCAAAGATAGGAAAAATGAGTTACAAGTACTCAGTCCCGAATTAGACGGTATATAAACTGTACATAAATAAAAAGTGAAACCAGTGGGATTACCCAACCTTAGCCACAATGCTGAAACATTATCGTCATTGAAAAGAAGCTAAGCATGCTAGGCACTATTCCTGGCCACGACCAACACCCCCCGACCTCACACCCTATCTTGGCCATCCTGCCTCCACACTGATCACTCATCTGGTAATAACTCTGAACTGAACACTGAATCATCCAACCATGTCTCTGTTAACTCACTACATCAAACTCTAAATTTAATATATTGCAAAAAATATTTACCTTCGTTTTTAAACCCCTTACATTTTGATACTATACAAAATTATTATTACCTATAATTAATTATGAAAAAACACAACGTAAGACAGAAAATACATGTATATAAATATTTTGCATATAAAGACCGTATTACTGCCAAAGATCAACCTTATGATGTCCCACTACGCTTGAAATCCCCCAGCTGTTGTCTAGAAGTGATGTGTATCGCCGGCTGACCATCTCGTATGCAGACCAACACCTTCCCATTGCTGTACCAGGCCTCACTTGACCCTGCGCTGCTGCACACTTAGCGTAATACAGTAACTTCCTGTAGGACTTTGAAAGTGATGGATTAACATATATACTACATTCAGAAGAGACGCCGAGCTCTGATGCTGAAAACCCACGCTTAACATTATCTAGCCTCAAAAGCTCATCACAGTCCCTAACAAACTTGAGAATGATGCCGCGCTGTCTTGATGTGTCACCAATACCTGCGACCAGCCTGTGCACTGCGTCAACCATCTCTGACTTGAGATCAAACCGTAGAACATTTGCTACCGTTTTTGCTACTTTAAGAACATTTTCAGACTTGTTTTCGGACACGCTCTGTATGTTGACAGTGTTTCTTCGTGAATATTGCTGCTCATCATAGTATGATGAGCAGAAACATCATAGAGCTCCTGTCTAACTGCCTCCAACTCATGTTTCAGATTCATGTTTTGAACTTTGAGGTCATCAATTACATTTAAGCACTTCTCTATAACTTCCTGCTGGGCATTATATAAAACTTTAATTTCGTTTATCTTTTCATGGGTAAAATCAATCGACTTACTCATTTCTTTGGATTCCTGGAAAAATTCACACATTTCCTTGGTAAGATTTTCCAATCAACTACTTAATGAATTCGAAATATTACTATCACTCATTGACCTGGTCTTCGCTGTAGAGGGTTTTTCCGGGTGAGTCATGACGTACACTCGGCGATAAGACAGACCGGTCCTAACTTGAAAGTACAAATAAAAAGTTACTAATATCTATACTTGTTCCGAACAAAAACTAGTAAAACTTCATCACTGACATTATAACAATTAAATCTAACAGTATGCCAAATTGTAATATTATCGTCAAAAAATAAACCACAAAAACTGAGAGGAGCAACAAACACATTCTAGCCTGAACTCATCGGCTGTCTATCTCCGAATCATGTCTGCCTTTTATCTGGGAAATATTATACAGAAAAATCAAGGATCCCAGGAGTCTGTTCTTATCAAGAGTGTTTAATCAGTCTTCAGTTTAGGAAGGCTGAATCGTTTTGAAGCTTATTCGTAATTATTCAGAGGCAAAAGTGGTTCGGAACCCACGGTAGATCCCTTAGATTCCAATAGCTGTTGGGCAATCAATTAGCAGTCCTGTCTAAGGAACATGCCAGCCTTAGTCAGTAACAAGACTACAAGATCGCGCCACCACAATCAATTTACACTCATTTTTTCATTCATACTTAGCTTAAAACACCTACCTGGTTATGTCTAATCTAATCTTACTTCGCCCTAAGGTTGGCTTTGTACTTACAGTATTTGTTTGAATTACAGTAAACCCTCTCATATCCGGATCTCTCATATCCGGACCCTCCGATATCCGGACTTGATTTTGAAAGAATGCAAAAATTTAAAATTACTCTAGGAGGTCAATGTTTGTTAAACCAGTTGTCACGAACGATGTTTGTAGGCCGGCTAGTAGCGCGCTGATCGCCGAAAGCGGGGTTGATAATGTTCAAAAGCGAAATAGGGAAACGATGAGTCACCCTAGTCCCAAGTACCTGAGTCTCTAGTGCTTCTGTCTGTATTCTATGCTATCTGGTGCAAGGTCACTGACTTACAAAGCAATAAACCTCCACATCACACCTGTCCGTACCCACCCCAATAGCCAAGCAAGAGCATCACGTGTACTGTAGTGACAACACCTGCCTCCGTGGTCAGTGTCGTCTTAATTTTGCTTCAGTGACCTTGTATTTCTTGTAACGGTTCGTTTTAGTTTCGGGTAGGAATAAGTTATTATGGCCGGAAAAAAGAAAAAGGGTTGTCATTACAATGGAGGAAAAATTGTATTACTCTAGTTCTGTACCACTTTGTACTGTATTACGTGATTTTTTGAGTTTTTATATTATTAAAGTGGTTTTTTATTTAATATCCGGATGTTTTATTCCCCTCTCATATCCGGATTTTTTGCTATCCGGATCGGCCGTCGCCACATTAGTCCGGATATGAGAGGGTTTACTGTATTTACTTAATCCTCAGGAATTAGGTACCTACTGTTCTTGTCGTATAATTGTACACAGTCACTCCCTAGCATAAATTTTCATAGTTTTGTTGTTCTATTCATCCATGTTTATTCACAGTTTCATGTTTTTTTGTCGAATGTAAAAAGTATATGTATTACTTATATGTTTTATATTTTTCTATACTGTGACCCAATTTGGTGAAATAAACAAGAAATGTAGAATGTGACACTTAATTATTTTTATATTATGGAGCTGAAGATGCTGATGGCAAAAATATGTACATTTCAATTAAATGATATTTGAATTGAATGGCAAGGGTGCTCTTGATAGTACAGTATATTCCTAACATCCTACATGTCTCTTATTTCAGTGGCTATGGAATAAACCACTCAGGAAAACAATGTTGCTGGAACTTCCGGCATACTGTATTGCATAGTGCTAAAAATTAACCTGCTTCAAACATTTGGTTTCAAAGGGCAAAACTACTCATTTATATTAATTCTAACTGACCTTATAGTTAATAATTGAGAGAGAAATCAAACTGTGTCTAACACATTCAATTTCAATGACAGGTTGAATTCTGGCTCTTCTTACTGGTAAATTGTGAAGAAAGTCTTTCACTACAACTGTGGTTCCAACACACAGTCTATTATGAGTTGAAACAATTGCATTGTGGCTTTCTTTGCCAGCTCTAAATACCTGAAACAAGTTTATCCTAAAAAGTTAAAAAGAGAGAGATAGAACTTTCACAATAAAATTATAACAAATGGGTTTGAACTATCCTTATTTATTATGACTAAGCCATAGTTCTCGAAGAGACTCTGAGTGCATAATGTCTTATACTAAGTAAATAATTAGGAGGGGTGAGATGGGTACTATACCTATATCAAAGTTGAACTGGCCGATTACAACCAATAGACAATGTTGTTTTATTAAATAAAAAAACAATTGTTTTAACATAGAGTTCATACAGTGTTATTGTAGTTCCAAACTTAATGACCAGTATTTATAAGTGGCTGATTAAATATCCAAAAATAGTAGGTAGACATTTAACTGAGTAAAAATGCTCAAATGTTTTCCTTCTCAGGGAAGGAAAAATTGGAATTCCAACTTATTAATACAGTAATGTTTTGAAAGGTTGTAAGAAGTAAGACAAAGTTTTTATTAATACAGTAATGTTTTGAAAGGTTGTAAGAGGTAAGACAAAGTTTATTTCAATCATCTTAGTTAAAACAAAAATAAATGTTTGTATTTACTTCCCTGAGGGAAATAGGTTAGATCATGGATTTGTCTAAAGGTATTGTTTTTAGTTCATCTAAACAGTTGTTCTTAAAAATAAATTATGACGTCACCAACCATATGACATCACAAACCAAATGATGTCACTGTTTCAAATTTAGTTATAATTTTATTTCTGCAACGTATTGTTATTATTATTTTACCTGTTGCAATATTTTTCATTATGTTCGTGTTATATTAGTTTTTGTTGGTAATTATTATTGTAATTATTTTATAAAAGTGATTTTAATTTCTCTTTCGTTAATGTGATCCGCCACAGACAGCGGCTTCAAAGGACTGTCAAGCTGTCAAGGACTGATAAGACTGGACCCTAATCAATTAGTGATAAGTTTAGGGACACTGGCCACAGGTACTGGATAAAGTGGCCAGTTAATTTCCAGGTTAGAACCATGTATTTAATTTATGTTTTTAATATGTGGAAATAAATTCATTATTCATTATTTTGGTTCAGCAAATTGCCAATACCCCCCAGAGCTAAGACGTATCCATGTCAAAACAGGAAATAAAGAAAACTACATATTTGCCTAAAATGATAACAAAATCAGCAAGTTAGCAATTAGCATCTCATATTATGTACTTCAGTCAACTTTTTTATACAGCATTTAAAATGTTAGGCCTATATGTTGAAACAGATCTGATCATTTGAAAAATGAGGATCAAGATTATAATTTTAGCTTTTTTTACATATTTTGTGACCTATGAATGTAAGACAATAGGACATCTGTTACCTTAGAATATGTTTGCTCACATTCTTTGGTTTTGGAAATTATCATAAGGACAGCACAAGACTCTCGGATACTGGCAAGTGCCTCACCACGGAAACCATAATAGGATAAACCTCTCTGCAAATCTTTCATAGAGTGGCATTTACTAGTCATGTACCTAAAATTAAAAAAAACGTAAATACATGAATCTTGAATAGTAAAAATTGTTAATAGGAACAATTTAAGAAATAATAATCAAAACTATTAAATAAGTTGAGATATGAAGATGTTGAGTGTAGTAAACCCTCTATACTCCAGCACTCCTTTAATGAGGCATTTGTTACAACCACGAAAGGGGTTTCAAGTTGAGGCATGTCGCTCAAACTATTTTAAACAAATAACTAGCAATCGTTCAGTTGTCTCGTCTTTGTGTAATTTATCCGCCGCAGTGAAGTTTGTTTGTAAATTTTATTAACCCTGGAGAGGGTGTGCCAGAAAGTTTACTTGAGGGGGCATGCATAAGCCCCCCCCTTTAAATTCTACAAATAACTATCCCTGGTTAGCACTATTTATTAAACAAATTTTAGATATTTAACCATTGTCCCATCAGAGATAAAAGGTTGAATCTTGGAAAAATTTGACAATTTGAAACGTCATGTGACAAAATAAACATGAAAGAAAAATAACACGAGATAAATCTGCTCAGAAAAATTATCATAGCCACCAACCATACTACCTACTGTAATAGCTTCTTCCCTATCTAAAATTATCTAGTAAAAAAATTAAAACTTAATAATTTAGCTTAAAATTTATTTTTATTTTGTTTACGGTATTGAGTAAATATTTTGTCATCAGAGCCGCCCTGAGGGTAGTAGGCGCCCAGGGCAATGTTTTGATCCCTCAGGGCGGCCCTTTTTGTCAATAATTACCTACTATATCTTGCTTCATATTAAGTCATACATCCTGTACACCTTTGTACAAGCTTACTTCTAATCTTTCAGTTTGCAATAAAAATATTTCCACTAACCTCTGACCTATTATGTCCAGCTCTTCTTTGGAGAGTCCATGCCCATTATCAATGACTTGAAGAGTGAAATTCTCCAAATTGAGACGAACTGCAATTGATGTAGCCTTAGCGTCAAGAGAGTTTTGTACCTATTAATAAACTGTGGGTAAAAACAAGGTATATTCCCTCTTAGGGTGGGTTTACACAATGCCAATGAAAGAGACAATTATTCAGACCAACTGACTTCCAGCAACAAAATATAAATAGGCCCTAAATAAAAGATAAACTTGTATTTTTTAATTTATAAAGAAATGGTTCAATTACTTGCTAAATAAAAATCCTTTATTATTGATTGCAGCAACTAGTTTTGGCTCCAAGGAGCCATCATCAAGCGATAAGGTTGTATTTCTTTTTCACTTCACTTGAAGATGGTTATGTTTATTTTGACAGTACACATATTGTAACAAAACAAAACAGCACAAACAAAAAACAATAAACATCAACGGTGGGAACAAACCTGACAATGCACGGTGTAAATTTGAGTCTACACTGTTTGTAATAATTGTATTTTTTATTATTAAAGGTTTTTCTATTTACTCTCTTTCTATGTCAGTGATGCAGCTTAGTAAAGTTATTTGGCCTGGACAACCATCTATGAACAAGAATAAGCATCTATTCAATTGGCATCGTGTAAAGACACCTTTAATGAAATGTATTCTTTGCAGCAGCAAAATAAAAATAAGCTAATGGTATAGTAGATACCCTAGGTTCCTTTTAACCCTGCTGTTGCTGACATTTCTAAACTATTTAATGAAAATTGAGTGCATATAAAATTCTTAATTCCTAAATCATAGCCTACATAATAGACATAGATATTGAACCTCAATGTCTATTAAAACAACTTTTGTGTGTATTAAGTTAATTAAAAGGTTATTGGCCTACTGGTACAGTAACTCATGTTTAACTTTGTGATGTATCTATATCTAGTGATAAAAGTGAAATCATTAGTTTTTATAAGCAAACAAAATTGATCAGGTCTATATGGATATGTATTAGTTAAAAGCATGATGAACCCCAATCTATGGCTGTGACATCACTGGTTCTGCAACCACTAATCTTTCAATTCTATTTTCATGCTAATCAGTTTTATTAGCAAGCTAATGGTTTTTTAGTCTATGCATAGAACTTTGTAGGCTAACCCCTGTTTTTTGTATGTGTCCTACACACAGGTCCATTATTGTCTTTGTGGGCAGCAAAGAGCCTAGATAACACATTTTAAAAATGAAATGGAAATAAATTTGCTTGTTCTACCTTACTTACCTAAAAAGGTTTATCAGTTTTATAATAATGGCTTTTGAAAGTTTCCTTCTGAGATGTTAGAAATTAAATAAGATTGTAATTGGATAAAAAACTTATTATTACATAATATTTATAAACACACTGATTTTAAGTTGTGCCTTACCAATTCACTGATACATTGAGTTATGTCAGAAATAATGATCCCTGTTCTCAAAGCTGCCTGGACTTCGGAGGTAAGCTTTCTTATTTTCATTTCATGGATTCAGGGAGAAGGTTTGTAAACCAATTAAATGACACAACTACGTATGGAAATGGTATACACTCAAAAATATAGACAAATAAAATTGTTATTTCTTTTTGTTTTCACTCTCTCTCTAATCGTATTTTAGACATTTCATTACGGAATTTTACATACCGGAAACAGGAAACTCCTTATAATATTTTTTCACCCAAGTGTTTGAGCCGCAGTTTGACCTTTGAATTTGCATTTTTAATTTCTGCCCTACTCCCTATACAATAGTATAATGGAGAAAGTGCCTATTGCTTTTTTCGTCGGATTTTTCGAATTTGAGTTTCTAAACGAGATATACATTTTAGTGCCCCCTGAATCGAAAATTTTTCGATAAAACCACTTTTAAAGTGGTTTTGACATGGATATGTCTTAGTTATGGGGGTGTTGGAAATTTGTTTGTCTAAAATTTGAAAAAAGTGACGTCATAGCTTGGTTACATGAACAGCTGTTTAAATGAATTCATAATATTCCTTTTTAGACTTAGACATGATTAAGTTATTTCCTAAAGAGAATGAAATACAGTTTTTGGAATAATTTTGGAGATCCAATAGCTTCATCACTATATAGTTTTTTAAGTGGGAATCAATTAATAGTGGGAATTAGTTTCACACAGTGAAGTATATACAAAACAACATATGTTGAGTGATGTCTAACTGTGTGTGGGGGGATGTACAGACCTAGAGACGAGACTATTAGTCTGATTTACATTAAATCCGGTATGTACGTAACCATCCGCAGAATTTTGGACACTTTTTTAAAATATGCTATTTTATGGCTATTTTACCCCTGAACCATAAAAAAACGTAAAATGGAAATTTTTCAAAAACGGCTCTAACGATTTTGATAATTATATGATTTATAGTCCTTTATGGAATAAACAAAATGACACGACCCGCATTGTTCTCAAAACATCAGGTTTTAAAAATCATGGGCATTAAGTAAAAAAATACTAAAAATTTCAGCAAAAACAATAGAAGTAAAATATGATTTGACTATCACAATTGAAACCAGCTTAAAAAATAAACTAGCATTTTTAATTATTTGTCTTGCCTAACGGTTTCAGAGAAAAGTTAAATTTATTGTCCATAATTAATCGCAGTACGTTGTATCAGAGATGACCGAGTGGTAAAGTTTTATAATATAATCCTTTATAATCAGTTCCTCTCTCTGGTTATATGAGAATGTGCAAAGTTATTCATATGGAGAGTATTAAAAACAATCTTTCTTAATTCTCATAGATATGTCTTAACTCGGCGGGAGGGTACTGGCAATCCGTCAAACAGAATTAAAAAAAAATCATAACAGAATTTATGTCATATGGTTATAAAGACAGTTATTTAGAGAAACTGAAAACATCCCTTTTAGTAATATCAATGATTTATGCTATATTTATGCATAAATGTACATAAATAAACTATGTAATAAACATGTGTCGACGGTAAACATTGTAGATGGCGTCTGAATGAGATGTGTTGGACGTGGTTTGAGGTGACAATACTGACAATAGTATGTATTGTCAATCTTCCAACCTGGATCTTCGCCGCAATCTTCTGATGATTGGGAGTTTTCATTTATTTTTCACTAGAGAGAAACTTGGAAGTGAGGTCGGTGTATGTGTTGTAGTGTGTGCTCTGCAATAATTCATGTACACTGTATTATGGTCTGGTGATTAGATAGTGTTTTAGTTTTATTGTAAAATTATTAACTGATATGATGGTTTTGAGCTGTTGTGGTAAAATATTGTGTAAAAATGAACCTGTGTATAGTGGGGTGTGGCTGTAAAACGATGCTGTGGAATATTGTACTTGTTTCTGTTTGTGGGTGTTATATGGGAGTGTATTTCGGTTCTGATTGTTGATTGGGATTTTTTTAACATATAGATAATTGTGTCAAAGATATAATGGGAGGCTATTGTTAGGTTCCAGATGATGTAGTCGGAATATTGTTCTGATATTTTTTGTATGATTTGGATTTTGTTTAGATTTCCTTGACTTGCAGATCCCCAGGCTACCATTCCGTATTTATATAGGAGTGAAAAAGTGAATACGGTATGCTATTATTGCTGTGTTTTCATTGGTAATGTTTCGTATTCGCCTATAACGTATAGTGTATTGAAGAGAGTGTTTTGCAGAGGTAAGTTATGTATTCATCCCAGCTTAGATTCTGGTCTACCATAATATCAAGAAATTTTGTAGATGGTCCTGTTGGTACTTCTACTTCTGTCCAGTCTTCTTCAGCTCTGGCTCAATTGTTTGGTGTTAGATGCATGTGGAGAGTTTGGTTTTGAATGATTTTGAGGCCAATTGAGCTACAATATGTGGTTGCTTTGTTTAGAATTTCATTTATGGTGTTTGTGCGGTTTTGTTGGTTGGTAGGAATAATTATTATCGTGCTGTCGTCAGCAAAAAGAATGTATTTAAGGTTATTTCATATTTCTTCCGGCAGGCTATTTATATAAATTGTAAAAAACAGGGGCTCAAGGATCGAGCCTTGAGGCACTCCAGTATCCGTCTCCCGCAATGTAATTTATAATTCCATTTTCCACCTGGTGTTCCATCTTTACGTATTGAAATCTTTTTTTACTGAGGTGTCGTTTCAAAAGTTTCAGGGCTTTATCCTGGATTTTGTATCCTTCCCTCTCAGATGTTGGCAATGTCCTCGAAAAGCCGAGCGATGGCAGTTGTTTCCTCAAAGGGAATAAAATACAGTTTTTGTAATAATTTTGGAGATCCAATAGCTTCATCACTATTATTTTTTGGTCTCATAATTAATTAATTACTCTATAATTACTCTATAAGTCGCACTGTATCTTGAATCTTCTCTTTAGAACTTTTACCAGGTAATCTTGGATTGTTCACATCAATTTATGTAAAAGAATAAACAAATTTAAAATTAAAATTTAAAACTTGAACTTAGTTGGCACAGGCGGTCTGCAAGGAGGTGAGTGGCTCAGAGAGAAACTCGTCGACAGAGTAAAATGTAATTTCCTTCAGCCATCGAGTCAGAACTCGCTCAAAACGAGTCTTCTTCAATACCCTCACTTCATCAGGAAGTCTGTTACATCCTGAAAGCCATGTCAGGGAACCGTTTGGAGGTAAACATCAACCTACGTCTCGGGATATCAAGATTGGCCTTGCTCAAACTCAAACTTCTTTATTGTTGGAAAAACATTTAAGTTCATAACAATTGTCATATTTCTTTAAAAGCATTAATTACAATATACAATTAATTCAATAATTTACAAATAGCTTACAGTTTGAAATATGATAGCTTATTTTTATATCTCACTTGAGTAATATTCGTTCAAACTGTAATATTCTTTTCTAACTAGTAGGGCTTTGAGTTTTCTCTTAAATACATTAATTTCTGTCTCATTGTTTAAGGCAATTGGAAGGGTGGTGAAACAGCTTGATCGAGGAAAACAATGTTTGGTGCTGGAAAAATGTAGTTTTGTGCTGGGGAACGGATAGGATATTACGATTTCGTATGTTGAATCCTGAAAGAGGCTGTTTTGGAAAGAGATCTGGGTTGTTCTTTAAAAATATCAAACAGTTGAAAATGTAGATTGACGGGAACGTTAATATGTTGTTGTCCCTGAAAATGCCTCTACATGATGCTTTTTGGCGGAGGCCAAAGATAATTCGAACTGCCTTCTTTTGAGCTTTGAAAATGGCTTGTTGTTGCTCCTTACATCATGGCTGTGTAAGGTTTCTTGTGAGGTTTCTGTGAGGTTTCTTGTGTTGAAAGAACTGTATTTGAATTTACAGTACATTATAGTTATGCTATGTCGTTTCTGTATAACCTCCCTCCCTGGTATCTTCTGTCTGAACATATGTTTTTGTTGCAGACGATAAAAGCGTTGTTTTTGTTCCATCTATTTTTGTAACTCCACATTAAACACGTGGTTGGTGGTTGTTTGTGTAAATGTAGTACTTGTCATTCCCATTTGTAGTGTTTTGACACTTTAGGTCTCAAAAGCTTAAGGCTTACTTTTAACTGAAATATAATCCATTAGCTAATTACTGCTAAATATGGGAAAAACACGAATAAGGTTGAAGGGTGCCAAGGGTAAAAGATGGGCTAAGGGACATAGTTCCAGTTCTAACCCTACTATCACCAAACACCGAGATGCAGCAAAATCAAGATTTTTCCAAGAAAACTTAGGTTTGTAAAAATAATGATTTTAATTTACTGTACGCTATTACTATGCTCCATTGGTTGTACCTGTAATGCAACCTATCCTGCAAACCTATTCTTTCCAGTGTTATTCTTATGTACCACAGAATAAGTAAATTGATACATCTTCCTTATTTAAGCTATTATTAACCTTAGTTTAAATCATCACATTTGATTTATAAATAAATGAAAATTCTGGTTTGCTGGTATGGAGGTATTCACTTTTTATTTTAGGCAACTTGTTTTTAGATCCAATCTTTTTTCACTTAACCATTTTCATGACTAGGCTATTATTCTAATAATTAATATATTAGTTATCAACATAGGTTAGTTTCTACATTAATAAATTTTTTATTAAAACATATTCATCTCCTTGTCCTCCAAATCCCAGCTACTTAAAATCACATGACAACTATGGCCTACCTGTAGCTTTAGGAACTTCACCTCTGTTCCAAACTGAGCAGAATGCTGAATTTTTTGTTTTACAGACTAATAGTCCCAAATCCAAGATGCCAACATAGCAAAAGATTTAGGCACCATGTATTTATAGTTAAAAGTAGGTCAGTAACGGTGAAATAAAGGATTTATTTACTTTAATGTGTTGTTAAAAACTGAATTGGTACCTTTGATCCTATAGGTTTACCTTCCAGTCTCACTTCTGAAGCTTTGAAAAAGCACAATGCTTTTAATTTTGATGGCAAAAAGAAAAATGATGAAATGGACATTGAAGATGACGTTCAAAGTGCAAGTACATTTAAAACATTTGACACGTTCGCTAGTGATTGGAGTGCTTGCTCAAATCAGTCATTCAATATGTAAGTATTGGTATTCATTTAATTTAATTTGTATACTCTCAAGTAGCCATTTTAATCTAGAAAGAAATGAATAAAAATTAAACCTATATGAAATAAGGAAAGGTTTAACATTAGTCTTTTTTATATCTAATTAAAAATACTACTTAATACATACTAGATGTATGTATTAAGTAGTATTATGTAAGTAGTATAGTAGTATGTATGTTAAGTGTCTAAAACAAATTCAACTGATTTCGCAGGAGTCGGAGAGTTGTCTTTATTGATCCATTACAATAATTTGTTTTAATACTGTTTAAAGAAAATAATTTACTGATTGTTGAAGGCTTCTGACCAGTTTCCGACCAGATTCAGCTCTACACAAAGAAATGTTAGCAATTCTAGCTGCAGTGACAGAGGTTATCAAAGCACAAGGAGGCAAAGAATCCAACACCGAGTATTTTGGAGCTCTGGTAAGAGGAAAATATTATATTAAATTGTTCTACTATCTCTATCTTTGACAGCAATCAAGTTTGACATAAAATTTGCCTATTATTAATATATAAGAGTTTAGCGAATTTCCTATTGAAAAATGAAGCTATTACCGTAGTCCTCATGTTCAGACCTAGGCCGGGGTGAAATTTCTATATACATATCCTAAGGTAGGTTCAGAGGGGGTTTGTACCCAAAATTAGGGGTTTAAGGTCTTGCATGTAATTTATAAAAAAATAAATTTCTTAGCATCATTGGATTCAGCTCACAGAACAATTAATTAAGTATTTAACATTTTTCCTCTATGTCAATCGGTTATTGAGATTCGGAACCAGGTTGTGTGTCTAGGTAGTGGGCACATTGTCTTTCTTTAGCTCCAATGTTAATCTTAAGTATTTAACATTTTTCCTCTATGTCAATCGGTTATTGAGATTCGGAACCAGGTTGTGTGTCTAGGTAGTGGGCACATTGTCTTTCTTTAGCTCCAATGTTAATCTTATGGCGATTGCAAAGCTGTTTATTTAGCTTATTCTCAAACATGGTATGATAAAACTTAGAATGCTAATACTTTAATTCTAATATAATGTATGCTGACAAATCTAAATATATTTGTTTCTTGTGGCAGCAAACCTACTTGATCTTTTTCCCTATTATTCTTAGAGAAAATAATCAGTTTTATGTAACTTCATTATTAATTGAAATATGATGTTCAAATTGTGAGTAAGAATATTGTT
Organism: Nephotettix cincticeps; assembly: GCA_023375725.1. Classification (NCBI taxonomy): domain Eukaryota; kingdom Metazoa; phylum Arthropoda; class Insecta; order Hemiptera; family Cicadellidae; genus Nephotettix; species Nephotettix cincticeps. Next base: position 30,323,023 of record CM041791.1, read on the forward strand.
ATTCTTTATGTTGCTTAACCCTAGAAGTTGTAAAGTCGTAATTCACGACACATTTACAAATTCAATAAGAAGTGGCAGGTGGAGGCATCTCGTCAATTTAGTGAGCTTTAGGCACACGGTCAACTTCGTGACAGTGTTGCTCTCTGGGGACAAGCAACCGAACCTGCTCACGCAGTTCACTAAACTGCCAGTAGGGCATGTGTTATAGCCAAGTAAGCGCTCTCTACTACTAAGCACGGTGGCTATATTGGCTAAAGCACCACACTGTTGAGTGTAACGTTTTAGCCATTCGGAAGTGCTAGGGTTCGAATCCCAACCACGAGCAATCCTAATTTGGCTTGCAAATGTGTGGTATAGAAGAGTGGGGGGCCCACCTTAAATAAATGGTGGCTGGCTTGGGTGGAAGTTGACGGCATTTGTAGTCTTAATTGGGATTGCAGTGGACACCTGTTTTGCTTTTGTGCTTAGTGGTTATAAGGGGGGGCATGTTTTATGCTTTTTTTTGTTTATACTTAATATATCCAGAAGATATAGGTAATTATTTTTATGTTACAGTTAAAAGTAAAAAGATTGCCACTTCTAGGGTTAATCAAGAATAATTTATATCATGACGAGAATTACTAAATCAATGGAAATCTAAGGAGTTTGCAGGTCTGCTGATATAGGGGTACTTTGTCTTGATATTGCCAAAAGTAGCTGCTTGAACACCAGTCTGTTATTAGTTAATTTTAGATAGTAGACAAGTTGTTTCTAACATTCCTGTCTATTAAGTTTTTAAAAGATTGTTTAAAGAAATACGACCACAGATAAGCGAGAAATTGCCCTTTTAATGTTCGATTACTGGGCCCATGTGCCACCGCGGCGCGCCCGTGGCGAATTTCAGCTGGCACAACATGGCTTCATCGCCACTGCTGTGCTGCGGTGGTGCATGGCCCCCTTAATCTAACATTAAAAGTGTATTTTCTCCCTTATCCATGGATGTATTTCTTTTACTAAAGTACCGTTCGATTTAAAATTAAAATTGCAATCTTTTTTATATGTTGTATCTTGTTTTTTTGTTTTGTTTATAAAAAGTTAATGGTTTTTTGTTATTTAAATTACAAGATTTTTAAATGCCGCCATCTTGAAAATATAATAGCAAACTAAAAGATACTTTGAGATTATCTTTATCTTTTGCCAATAAATATTTGTGCAAATTGTTGTTTCTGTATCTTAAATAGTTTTTGATATATAACGTTTTTTGTATAAAATACAAAATGGCGGCTAGTGGCTAAACAAAGGATTTTTTGACATATGTTTATGGAAAATTTTTTGTTTATTTTGATGAGTACCATCACCCCTCGGAGTTTGTCCCCGACTTAAATGAACACCCTGTATATAGTCATAAATACCTTTTTACAAAATTCCAATCCTTCCCATCCCAGCCTCATAATGAATACATATGTGCTTAGAATATATGCAGTTCTTGTTTTTTATATTAATTCTTAAAGATTAGTAATTGGTTGTAACATTAATGTTAGCTTATGCTACGTAACCAGCTTTTGTTATAATCAACTCATGTTTTTGTACAGATGACAACCTTGGCAGACGTAGAACTAGAAGAGACAGCACTAGCGGCTACATTAAATCTGCTCCGGATGGGGATTCGAGGTGTGCCTGAGGGTGTCCTGCAGTCCAGGTTTTCCCAGTGCAGTAAAATATTCCTGGATCTTCTGTCAAAATATGCGGAATGTGAAAATAACGTAATAATGAGAGGGGTGAGTGTTGTGACAGTGTAAATGTTGTATTCATAACAACATACTGACCTTATGTTTCATTATTACTTTGATAGATAGTTGTATCCTTGCCATATTATTAATGAAAGCCACTTTCAGCCAGTCCAGACCTATTAAATTGGTGAGCATCCAGAATGCATGCTTGCGCTCTCAGCCTGTGGCTCTTGCACAATGATGTTATTATTAAATTGTTTGCTTCATATTTTACCTAATAAAACATTATGGAATAACAGTACCATTTAGTTGTCATTTTGTCTGTGATCAATCTCATGGAATGGTAAACTGCATCGTGCTTCACCATTATTCATGATCAGCTTATTATACATACAATAATACAAGACTAAAAATAAAAATAGTCCAAACAATGTACTGTAATTGCTGTTTAAGCTGCCACGAGCGGATAAAACACTGTTTTGCTAGACCAGAAGTCATAAAAACAAATTTTGTACAGTTTTTTGGTGTGAAGTATTAAATTCATTTACAATCTATTTTTGGTTTTTTTAACCAGTTGTTTGTCACACTGATGAGCAGTTCCTGAGGCTGCTGCTGCCGTGCCGTAGCAGCACATCAAAGACAGCCTACCCTAACATGATATATAATGTATTATTGACTAGTCCTGGCACAATTTCAAAGTTCTAGCTCTTATCCTGTAGCAGTTTTTAATATGTCATGAAAAAATGTGCTACTAGATGGCAGCAAATAAGTCCATCAGGATGGCGAATGAGTACCTCTGTAGCTGCTACAAATGCATCTTCGTTGCCGTGAATGTGTTAAATTTGATTATAGCATCTCTTTAAGTACAGTAATGGTAATCCTGTGTGTATATCTCAGGTTACTTTGGAAATTTAGTCTGCCGTTTTTAATTGTAGTAATTAGTTTTTAGACATAAGAAAGCTTGCTATGATCCCACTGCATATTTCTTGATATACATAATTAACCCAAATATCATGGAATTTGAAAGTAAAGGGTTTTACTTTTGTCAAAATACTTCTTACAATAGTAAATACTTGCAGGATAATATAGGTTACAGTTATCTTTTTGGTTATGTTGCCCTTGTTGGTTTCAGCTTCTTGGTTGCATGTCAGTATTACTGAGAGCCCAAGACCTAGGAGTTTGGAAGGAACCTTCTACCAGGAAGGTAGTGGAGTCCATGCTTATTTTCACTGTTCACTCAAAGCCTAGGGTAAGTGATTATTAATTTACTTAGTTATTTAAATACAATGGTCATTTAATGAGGAACAAGAAAAATCAGTACAGCACAAAATCGGTCTATTCAATCGGTAAACATTTTTGAGCTCCTGCAACATTTATATACCTGTCTCATCTTTCTTCCAATTTGTCCTCAACATTAAATCTTTCATTACAGAAGTCTCGTCACTTATTGAATGAAACTCTTAATTATAAATTTACTTCATGGTTCACCAATAGGCTTAATAAACACTTTATACTTTTATACTTTTAACTGAAATGGCGACTTACCCAGGTAGGTATTTTAAGCCAAGTATGAATGAGGAATGAATGTAGGATGATTGTGGCGCGATCTTGTAGTCTTGTTACTGACTAAGGCTGACATGTTCCTTAGACAGGACTGTTAATTAATGGCCCAACAGCCGATGGCAACTTATGGACCTACAGTTTAACGTGGAATCCGAACCACGGCCTCTGAATTACGAATTGGTCTAATTAGAGGATGGTCTTTGTGGATTAACGTAGTATTCAATAGTGCGGACGTTAATCCACACAAGAGAACACTACATCCATCGACCATCTCTCATAACTATCCACAATTCGTGACCTCCAAGTAGCTGGATTATAGGACGTCGCCACCGTCCCAGACAGTGTGATAATAAAAAAACAGCTTTCAGCTTTATAATTAATTGTCAGTGATGTATGTTTATGTATATTTTTGTCTCCAAAACTAGTTTAAATTATAATTTTAGTTAAGCTATTGTGTTGATTCAACAATGTAACACTGTCTAAATAAGAGGGATGGTTAAATTTCTTGATATTGTTAAATGTGATGTTTAATCGTGAAGAAGTGTCCGCTCAATCAATACTTATTAACTGTTATATCACCTTACACTCAAAGAAATTTGGGTTAATGCTTTTTGGGGAGGCAATTTTAATTATGTCATAACTTAAAATTATTTCATATACATAACAAAAGGTGTTAACACTGGATTTCCTGCACAGTTACATCTTACGTGTTCGCATTTTAAAAAACTTGAATACTTGTAACATTTGGTAGTTCAGGTCTTTAAAATCGAATAAAAACATACAAGACCCCTGTGACTCACCTAACTGAACCTATTTATGGAATCGAAATCCAAAACTGTTATTTACCTATAATATGTCAAGGTTAAGATAACCAGAGCCCTGGATGGATTTAATTAGTTAGATCCAACCTGGATTGTTTAGTTTATCTCACTAATTAGTGAGAAGATTACTTTACCTCTACATATCATTTAGCAAAGTCATTACTAACCGGTGTATAGGTGCAAGATTTTATAGAGAATGGTACAAGTAAAAACTAAACTTTAAATTTGGCACAGGTGAGAAAGGCTGCACAGCATGCCATTGTGGTTGTGTTGAAGGGGAGTTTGGTCATGCAGGGTGACAACCCCCCCTCCCATCACCCTGCGGCGACCGCTGTGTCTGAGTTCTGTGTGAGAGAAATGGAGAAACACGGGGCTGGGACAACCACCCTGCACTTGCTGGGGATGATGAAAGAAGTTCTGGCCACGTTTCCCAGAAACCATCTCAAGGTAAGAAGTTACTTGAACCAGAACAAATTCACAATAATTTTTGGTCATGTTATTGAATATTGTTACAGCCCTAACAGGCTCTATAAATAAAACAATGGTGATTTCAAAATAATTACTATTTCATTATAATACAATTAATAAACCAACAAAACTAAGTGACTAATTGTCTAAACCTAACTAACGTAACTAATTTCTAAACTGACCCAATTTTCAATACCTATTACTTACAGCTAATTAATCTAATATGTCCAGTCTTTGCTATGAAATACACACATACCGTACTTCAATAGTCACTGACACTGTCACTTTTTGAATACCTTCCTATCACTGATCACTGACCTGTCACTTAACATGCACAATATTTAAATTACTGCCGTGAAGAGTGCCGGGTATTTATACGTTCAGTGCCGCCACGTAACCTTTAAGAATATTCCCATTAAAACCCTTACCACAATATTGTTACCTTTAGGTTACAATATTAATGATTCTTGTTTTGAGACCCAAGCAATGTACTGTTAATGTTATACATGCTAAGGAGAGCAGCTTTACTAATGTACGTAATACTAACGTATTAAGAAATAAGTATAACAAATTCAGAAAAAGGACACAACGTTTTGAAAAAGACCTGTTTTGAAAAATTTATGGCCTCTGATGCAATGCCTGTTACGGGTTCCTTAAAAATCTGTAGGGGGTTTAATAAAAATCCTAATCTACTCTCAGGACAGTTAGGACTAGCATTTCTATACGACATTACTACTTCCCTTTAGTTAAAATTTACTACCCCCTTTTTTTAAATTGTAGGTAGGATTCTACCTACTTAGACATAATGTTACATTCGAATGATATAAAAATAAAACAACATACTATGTAAACGGTTACTTTAAACTATAAATCAAATATTAGAATGAATGAATACTTTTGCGGCATAAATTGCAAAACTCGCGATGGCATGGGCTTGGGTCGTGGCTCAAGCTGATATACACTGGAAAGGATTAATCCTACTCAAAAACGTTTAATGTTTTTTGGCAATATCGTATATTAGAGAATGAAAAATGTATAAATTTATAAGCAAACTAAATATATAACAAATTAGCTGAACGCTTGGTTTAGGTCACAAAATTGATCCAGGTTCACCTTTTTGCCGTAGTTACATGTGTTGTTTCTTAATAGCACGAGTATTACTGTGATGTAAAGTATTTTAAATCTAGATCAATGTAGTCATAAGCCTAAAAAAAACTATATAAGGAAAATCTGATTTATTCTATCATAGTGAAAGGATTACGATTAACTCTCCCCCTGTATGTGTGGAAATTTCTCAAGCAGGTTCTTGGTTATTAATATCATATACAATAAGCTTTGTTTTGACATTTAATCTAATGAATTAGTTTTTAAAAATTTAAATTAAACTGTTTATTGATAAATGATTCCAACCAGACTTATATTAAAACTTACCTTTAGCGTAGAAAATTATTATATGGACTAACTGGCAATAATAAAACTGACCAAGGTGTCATTCTTACCTAATTGGTTTGTGTTGTCACTCCCTCACAAGGCTCCAGGTCTTCCATTTTCTTGTGTTGGTAGCCCATCTGATTTTCAATCCAGACTCTAGGAAGAATGCTCAATTCACTTGTTTTTATTTCGTACTTCGCTGGCTTCTTAATCTTTTGGTATCCTCTTGTTATTTCTGTCCTTGAATTTATATGCTATATTTCCTTTTGAATCCTCTTCAAATTTTTCTCCAGATATTTGTTCTGTATTCCACTTCCTCCCAAATGTTTTCGTACATCCTTGATTCCAATCTTGATTTCTGAACAGCAGAATCTTTGATACTCATACCTTAAATTCTGTGCCAACTGAATGAGAACCACTCAGTTTACAACAAGGATATGAAAGTAGAGTCAAAAGATCCTGGTGTTCTCTTCATCTTCACTTGTACTTCTCCACGTTTCCTTGATTTCTATTTCTCTTCATCTTTCCTATCCATTCGCACGTATTTCCTTCATATCCTCTTCATGGTGCATTTGTGTATTTCCTCTTCATGTCTGAGGATTCCTTCAAAACCCCTACGACCTTATTTCCTGAGGTTGATTTCTTGGGCAGAACCTTTGATACTCATACTTCATATCCCGTGCCAACTGAATGAGAACCATTCAGTTTACAACAAGGATAAGAAAGTAGAGTCAAAAGATCCTGGTGTCCTCTTCATCTTCACTTGTACTTTTCCATGTTTCCTCGATTTCCATTCCTCTTCATTTCTTCTATGTATTTGCCATCCTTTCCCACCTATTTCCTTTATATCCTCTTCATGGTGCATTTGTGTATTTGCTCTTCCTTCACTGAGGATTTATTCATATCTTAAGGCGGCATTTCCTGGTGTTGATTTCTTAGGCAGGAACTTTGCTACTCATACTTCATATCCCGTGCCAACTGAATGAAAACCACTCAGTTTACAACAAGGATAAGAAAGTAGAGTCAAAAGATCCTGGTGTTCTCTTCATCTTCACTTGTACTTCTCCACGTTTCCTTGATTTCTATTTCTCTTCATCTTTCCTATCCATTCGCACGTATTTCCTTCATATCCTCTTCATGGTGCATTTGTGTATTTCCTCTTCCTTGTCTGAGGATTCCTTCAAAACCCCTACGACCATATTTCCTGAGGTTGATTTCTTGGGCAGAACCTTTGATACTCATACTTCATATCCCGTGCCAACTGAATGAGAACCATTCAGTTTACAACAAGGATAAGAAAGTAGAGTCAAAAGATCCTGGTGTCCTCTTCATCTTCACTTGTACTTTTCCATGTTTCCTCGATTTCCATTCCTCTTCATTTCTTCTATGTATTTGCCATCCTTTCCCACCTATTTCCTTTATATCCTCTTCATGGTGCATTTGTGTATTTCCTCTTCCTTCACTGAGGATTTATTCATATCTCCTAAGGCGCATTTCCTGGTGTTGATTTCTTAGGCAGGAACTTTGCTACTCATACTTCATATCCCGTGCCAACTGAATGAAAACCACTCAGTTTACAACAAGGATAAGAAAGTAGAGTCAAAAGATCCTGGTGTTCTCTTCATCTTCACTTGTACTTCTCCACGTTTCCTTGATTTCTATTTCTCTTCATCTTTCCTATCCATTCGCACGTATTTCCTTCATATCCTCTTCATGGTGCATTTGTGTATTTCCTCTTCCTTGTCTGAGGATTCCTTCAAAACCCCTACGTTCATATTTCCTGAGGTTGATTTCTTGGGCAGAACCTTTGATACTCATACTTCATATCCCGTGCCAACTGAATGAGAACCATTCAGTTTACAACAAGGATAAGAAAGTAGAGTCAAAAGATCCTGGTGTCCTCTTCATCTTCACTTGTACTTTTCCATGTTTCCTCGATTTCCATTCCTCTTCATTTCTTCTATGTATTTGCCATCCTTTCCCACCTATTTCCTTTATATCCTCTTCATGGTGCATTTGTGTATTTCCTCTTCCTTCACTGAGGATTTATTCATATCTCCTAAGGCGGCATTTCCTGGTGTTGATTTCTTAGGCAGGAACTTTGCTACTCATACTTCATATCCCGTGCCAACTGAATGAAAACCACTCAGTTTACAACAAGGATATGAAAGTAGAGTCAAAAGATCCTGGTGTTCTCTTCATCTTCACTTGTACTTCTCCACGTTTCCTTGATTTCTATTTCTCTTCATCTTTCCTATCCATTCGCACGTATTTCCTTCATATCCTCTTCATGGTGCATTTGTGTATTTCCTCTTCCTTGTCTGAGGATTCCTTCAAAACCCCTACGACCATATTTCCTGAGGTTGATTTCTTGGGCAGAACCTTTGATACTCATACTTCATATCCCGTGCCAACTGAATGAGAACCATTCAGTTTACAACAAGGATAAGAAAGTAGAGTCAAAAGATCCTGGTGTCCTCTTCATCTTCACTTGTACTTTTCCATGTTTCCTCGATTTCCATTCCTCTTCATTTCTTCTATGTATTTGCCATCCTTTCCCACCTATTTCCTTTATATCCTCTTCATGGTGCATTTGTGTATTTCCTCTTCCTTCACTGAGGATTTATTCATATCTCCTAAGGCGGCATTTCCTGGTGTTGATTTCTTAGGCAGGAACTTTGCTACTCATACTTCATATCCCGTGCCAACTGAATGAAAACCACTCAGTTTACAACAAGGATAAGAAAGTAGAGTCAAAAGATCCTGGTGTTCTCTTCATCTTCACTTGTACTTCTCCACGTTTCCTTGATTTCTATTTCTCTTCATCTTTCCTATCCATTCGCACGTATTTCCTTCATATCCTCTTCATGGTGCATTTGTGTATTTCCTCTTCCTTGTCTGAGGATTCCTTCAAAACCCCTACGTTCATATTTCCTGGGGGTTGATTTCTTGGGCAGAACCTTTGATACTCATACTTCATATCCCGTGCCAACTGAATGAGAACCATTCAGTTTACAACAAGGATAAGAAAGTAGAGTCAAAAGATCCTGGTGTCCTCTTCATCTTCACTTGTACTTCTCCATGTTTCCTCGATTTCCATTCCTCTTCATTTCTTCCATGTATTTGCCATCCTTTCCCACGTATTTCCTTTATATCCTCTTCATGGTGCATTTGTGTATTTCCTCTTCCTTGACTGAGGATTTATTCGTATCTCCTAAGGCGGCATTTCCTGGTGTTGATTTCTTAGGTAGGAACTTTGTTACTCATACTTCATATCCCGTGCCAACTGAATGAAAACCACTCAGTTTACAACAAGGATAAGAAAGTAGAGTCAAAAGATCCTGGTGTCCTCTTCATCTTCACTTGTACTTCTCCATGTTTCCTCGATTTCCATTCCTCTTCATTTCTTCTATGTATTTGCCATCCTTTCCCACGTATTTCCTTTATATCCTCTTCATGGTGCATTTGTGTATTTCCTCTTCCTTCACTGAGGATTTATTCGTATCTCCTAAGGCGGCATTTCCTGGTGTTGATTTCTGAGGCAGGAACTTTGTTACTCATACTTCATATCCCGTGCCAACTGAATGAAAACCACCCAGTTTACAATAAGGATAAGGAAGTAGAGTAAAAGAGCCCTGTTGTTCTCTTCGTTGTTCGCTTGTATATGCCCTCATTTTTCTTTGGATTTCTTTAGATCCCCTCAACGGTACTTCCTGGCTCCTGGCATATATTTTAGGATAAAATATTATCCTATTATTTTATCATTTATTATTTTTTTATTCATTTATTATTCTATCCTATTATTTTATTATTATTATCAGGAGATAATAGTATTCATCCCCATCTGCAAAAATAGAAAACATACTTTTATTAACACCATTGATGATTGTTTTGATATTTAAAAAAATCAACTACAGAGATTTATGTGAATTTTAACAGCATTTGTCAACGTATAGATAAAATGAAAGAAGAAAAGATTAATTTTTAAGGCTCATTCTGCATTTTGTTTACAAATGATCAATTGTATGTTCCAAGTAGGTGTACAACAGTCAAGATTTAAAGAATGGGAAGAAAGAAATAGTTATTAAAAACATTTACCCAGCAGCAAGTTTTTTCACATTATAAATATTTCATATTATATTCTTCAACTAATAATATATTAATTAAATTTATCCAATTGATCTATTCAACTGTTAAATAAATATATAAAATCTAATGCAAATGATTTTTTTTTATAAATGGAAAAAATATAGGAATTACATTTGTGTATGTGCAAAGGTAATGTAAAGGTAAAGGTTGTATGTGTAAGCTTACCTAGGTTTAATTAGTAATTTTAAATTTGTAACTTACCGATTGATATCCCAGAGTGTGCCTGTAATCTTTGCTTTACTTATGCTACATGGTTTGGTTGGAATCATTTAATAGATAAACAAGAAAAAGAAAAAATTATGAATTTAACTAAAAACAATAATATAAAGAACCCATACTAAACTATGAAACTAAAACTAAACTATATCCGGTAAATGTAGTATTTTCAGTGCTGGAAACATGAAGGAAATCAATTAAACCTCTTAAAAAGAGTCAACATTAAAATTTATGTCTAGATAATTAAATTAGTATTAAATTTGTATTTTTAACACCAACAATACTTAAAATATATGCATAGCCTTAATTGATCTTGCTCAAAAAACCTGAAACATACTGTGGTGTATCGTTCTTAGTGTGATTCCTGACTTTTGATTTACCTACCCCATTTTTAAATACCTTTGTAGCGGGTGAACTGCATACTAAGAAAATTTCCTTTGATTTAGGAAGTATGATGTATGTCATGATACAAGTATTTTGAATTAATTTACCATTCAAGTTAAGCCAGGTCGATGAACCAACCCGGTTAATATAGTTTTTGATCTTAAATATTTTTCCTTATGAAAGATTGATATCACTATCGAGGTAAACAGGATGAGCAAGCCGAGATCTCGGATTACCGCTTTTGATAATATATCGCCTTACTTGAAAATAAATGTAGATTTTTATATTTATTTAGGACTGTTTTTTTGTTCCATTTCATTTAAATCCTCTATATCATATTCAACATTTAAAACTATTTACCCCTGGTTTCATCATGTATTCTAACTTTATGTCAAAATATTCAAATAATTTATTTGAGTATTTTTTCAATTTAAATTTATTTTAATTACGTAAAAAATTTAATGACATTATTAAATGATTAAAAACAATTCTCAGAGATTGTTCTAAAATACTGGAAAAAGATAACTAATCAACTCACCGAATCTGCAACATGAAGCAGCATGATGTCAGTTTTCAATCTTCACACTGTTCCTCTGTGAGTTCATATGGTGGCACAATTTTGGGTAGATTGTAACACAGCCGTATGTTGGCGACCCTGTAAAAGATTGAGAGGTGTCAGTAACACATAATATTCTTTCCACGTTAGTTAAATCGATTTGAATGTTCAGCATGATATATTGTTGGGGGACATCAATAATGTTAAATTTGGAATACTGGATATTTATAAGCAAGGGCACAAAACTGTAAAACCATAGAAAAGAAAATAGTGAACACTATCCTGACTGGTCTGTAAAAATATCGTTTGCCGCACATTATTTGATCACATTATTGAAAAAAAGATAAAAATACTGATTGAAAAATCATTTTTTTTAAAGCATCCAAAGAGTTTACCAAGACTAACTCAAGATATTTATACATTCAGAATTATTATAACAAGGTTATATTGTACATATAAATTATATTGGTCCCTCGTAGACCTAGAACACTTTTATTAGTTTAGATCACAAGAAGTTGAATTGGAATGTGGGCTCTAGATTTTTAACCCTTAGCATGCTAATGATGAAGTATTGAAAAATTCAAAACTGTTGACATATTTTTACCAAGTTATTTTTTGCATCCTAATTATTATACATTCAGAATTATTATAACAAGGTTATATTGTACATATAAATTATATTGGTCCCTCGTAGACCTAGAACACTTTTATTAGTTTAGAACACAAGAAGTTGAATTGGAATGTGGGCTCTAGATTTTTAACCCTTAGCATGCTAATGATGAAGTATTGAAAAATTCAAAACTGTTGACATATTTTTACCAAGTTATTTTTTGCATCCTAATTATTATTAAAAGCCAAAAAATATATATTTTCTGAAGTGCAACCTCAACACAAGCACTTGGAAATATCAGCTATTCACAACAGATCAGCTGACTGAGGAGGCTAAAGCCACTATACACGTTCCCAAACAGTAGTTGAAGTTTTAATGGTAAAACATAATAAATAATTTAACTATTGAGTAAAGTAGGTAGCTCCCTACCTACTTGGAAATAATTTTGTATTCAAATGGTATTGAAAGAAGACAAATTACTATTCAAACAACGATTTGAAACGACACAGTGAATATTAGAATGATCGAATACTTCTGTGGCCAAAGCTGCTGGACATGGTTTAGAAACTGGCAGGGCCGCGGCTAAAGCCGCAACATGTGTTGGAAGGGTTAATGCTATCTACAAAAATGATTAGTGTTTGTTCTGCTTAGTTAAAGAATAAAAAAATGAATAAAAAATGTGTGAATAATAATGAATAAATACATGAACAAATTGGTTAAATACTTAGACATCAAAACACTTCAGATTCACTTATATGATGTAATTGTTATACAGTTTATTCAGTTAGTTCACAATAAAAAGTCTAAAGTCTAAATCGGGTGGACCGATGACTCGGTGTCAAACGAGGCAACTCAACCTGACATAAACCTTTCATGGTCATGATCCTCTACTTAATACTGTTGTCACTATAATAATAAATAAATTATAATATAGGTTGTTTAAAATAATTACACGATTTATTGTAATGTGTAGTAGTTTAAAATTAGATCAAATTAGTTTTGAATATGCGTTAAACTATTTATGGCAATTCATATGTTTTGAATACCCTCTTTTGTTAAAATTAATTTATATCCGCTATATAGTTTTGCAACATTTGAAATCAATCACACTTGTTTGAAAATTGTATTCCATCTAGATGAGAAATAGTTAACCTAAATCCAGTTAAGTTTCTATTTTCAACTCAGAAGAGTATTTGATTATGTAAAAAAATTAATATTGTCTTAAATTTTGAAACACCCTTTAGATATTGCTCTAAAATAGTGGGAAAATATTACTGATTCGACTCACCAAATTTGTTATAAAAAGTAGCTGGACATCATTTTTCACTATTTTCAATGTTTTCTTTACACATCTAAAGATAAACTACTAGGCAACCATTGTAACAATACTTAATTCTTAATAAAAAAGGAACACAATATAGGGTTTAAATTTTAAGTGAAAGTTCAGCCAGGAACATAAAACATAAAGCCATCATTCACCCATATTGATCTCTTCATTCCTAACTTGTCAACTAGTTATGAGACTGAAATTATTCACTCATTCTTTAGTTTTAAAGTTGAAAATCAATTTTCATAAATATTGGTCCAAAGGAGTATGCCCTAGAAGTCCTTAAAGGTTCAATGCTATTCTTAAGCAGATCCAATTTGTGTGTCTAGACACCTTGTTATCAAAGCTCATGTTTGTATATACATTATTAAATAATTCTCCATTGAAAAAATACAATACTATTTTAATTGTTCTTTGAGTTGTAAAAATATTTTGCTGATAAGAACATTTCTGTATAGAACAGTTATGAATCTTGAATGACTCAATTCTAGTATTTGTGACATGTTTCCCTTATACTGTTTAAGTTTATATTTTTCAAACTCTGATCAACCGAAAATTGATTTCAAAGATAAAATTAATTAAATTTAACGTAAAATAAAGTTGTAATTTGAAATATAAATACACATCTCCACCAAAATTGGTCTTGATCATTCTTACGAGAGTTATCATCACGGACACATGCGCGCACGCATATATATATAATGTATATAGCCCTGTCAGAGGAGTTCTGCTTACTCATCCAATTTCCAAATCATTATAATGACAATATTAATATATGAAACATCTGATCAACATCTGTCAATATACTTTCTTTAAAAAAAAGTTGGCAAACTTTAAATCAAGATTCAAGATTCAAATAAAGTTTGCCTATTCTCTAAATTATAAACAAAAACATGGAGAAAGAGTATACAGGTTAGCTGCCATGATAAACTCTTAAAATATGATTTTTAACCATAAATGGATGGATCTCAACAACATAAAGCTGAATACCAAGTTTCTTCTACAAATATTATTTAATAAGTGAAATACTAATTTTTTTAAATCCTTTTTAAGATTAATATATTGGAGCCCCAAAATACAACGTACCCCCGACTAGTATGCGTAGTAATGTATTCCCGTGTTCATTTTAAGCAGAATACGCAAACTCTGATTTATTGAAAGATATTGATTAAATTGTTATATAGTCTATTCTAAATTCGCTGACAATACAGGACTGCTGCAACAGGGGTACACTATTGCACTATTATATTGTATTTTGATTTATATTGGTATTTTCTATTTTGATCATTTCTATTTTTATCGGACGTATCAAGGAAAAAAGGGTGAGCTGGCACAGTACAACGTTGACAGTTGTTACAAAAACTGATTTTGCTCTTCAAGGAATCCAAACCAGACCCATTGTTGACCAAGGTTTGGAGTCCGATGAACCACTGACTCACTTAAACCTTTTTTTGAAGAGTCCTTTAAAAAAACTGTGCAACTTAGCTTATATTTAAGGTTGTCTTCTCCTCCTTGTTAGTAAGTGGAAAGTAAAATTAATTATCATTTGCTGTACATTTCATTCTGCAAACTTTCAATTTACAAAATTTTTGTATTTTTCAGACCAGTTGTGAAACAATCCTGAAGGTGATGACTCTTGGTAACATACTGATCAACAGTTGCGGGCTGCAAGCACTACATGGACTGTTTGTGTCAAGGCCTCCTGCCACAGTGCTGCCACCTGAGTTAAATGTTAAACTCATTGCGGCGCTGTACGATTACCAACCTTCTGCAGTTGACACGCAGCCTACACAAGCCTGGCTGGCTGTGATGCAGGAAGCGTTCATAAATTTGAACTTGTACGTCTAAATTATAAGTATATTAGGTGCTATTTATTTTTAGATGTTTTATTCCTAATAATTTTCCTAATAATTCCTAATAATTTCCTAATAATTTGTTTTAAACTTCCATGTTCAGATACTTACAACTTTTTTTAAGCTAAATATTCAACTATAGAAAACTTAGGTACCGTTTCAATATGATAGTGGCTATTTTTTATTACAATGAGGTTTTATTATTATTAAACCTCCATTTTTCATAGCCATTTAGATTAACAGTTAAAAAATTATTTTTGTTTATTTAGGGATGGGTAAATTCCAATTTTTTTCGATTCTGATTCCAATTCTTTAAAATCAATTCCTAATTCTTGATTCTGATTCCAACGATTCCAGGAATTAATTATCCCGTTTCCAACAAATGCTATGCTTTAAAATATAAAATTAAGTACTTTTAATTATGAGTGTGCGAGCCAGGAATTTTATGATCGAGCCAAGCTTTTTATAAAATTTTGGAGCTCTAGCTTTTAATAAATAGATAAATAATTAATAAATTCTTTTCCTGAAAAACATAAAGGATGAATACGTTTAGAATGTTAATACTAATAATTCATTGATTGGCTAGTCAATCAATAGGAAGCTTATTTTTTCAATTATCTTTTGTATATATAGCCTAAAGTATTTCAGTAGTCATAAAAATCCTTAGATTAAAAAATAGATCAAGGTTAGTCCTCTGAAGTGAAAATCCAAGGCTATTTTTTAAGTTCAAAATTAATGGAACTATGAATGGAATGAACACATTGGATTATTAATCAAAACCTCAATAGACAGAGCAACCAAAATTAAAATTCATACAAGTTATTGTAAATTTTAAAAGGACAAGTTTCCAGTTACACACATGTCAAATCGACAAAATCCTTATAGTTCATACGTAAATGAAATTAGCAGGTTTCAATGAAAATAAAATATAAACCAATGGACCACTCATGAATTGCAGATCAATTTATTTTAATGTAGGATTGCCATATCAACTTTCCTTTTATTATTGTTTCAATTAAAGTAGCAAAATACAAAGAACTACGAATCCATGATCAGACGGCACAGATGACATTAGCAACAAAAGTGTTTTCACGATACAATTTTAACAGCGAAATGGTGGTGCCGACCTATAAATTGTGATAATTGGATTATTGTAACTTATTGATGAGAGAACATGCTTTTTATTAAACTATCAATGTTTAAAACACCCATCCCCATCAAATCTAGGATCATGTTAGCAAATTCAACAAAAAAATGGCACAATGTCATGTAAGTTATTCGGTATCCCTGGTATCGTATGACTCAAAACTGGTGTGTTTGTGAATCGGATTCAGAAAAATAGTCTGTTATATCGAAATATTGTAATTATAAATTATTTGGACGAAAAACAGAAGTGTTAAATAAGCCTATTTTTTAACAAATCCCATTTTGAAAATCAATTATCATGGAAAATTAATATACTTTACTGTCGAATTTCTAATCTTTGTTTTGAAATTTTTTTGTTGAAAAATAATGCATATATAATATATTATAATTGTAAATGATTAAAATGAGAAAGAGGAACCAGGAAGAAACCAACTTTCTTGTTTATTACCACACCAAATACTCAATTATTGTATTCACCATTCGTCGTCAGCAGAAAACGAAACGTAAGCGAACGTCTGGAATCGATGAAATCGGAATCAAATTTAGACAATCATTTTCGATTCCGATTCCAACTCTGAGAATCAGTGGGATTGAGAATCGATGTTTGGAATCGACTCAACCCTAATGATTACATCCCATGTTAAGAAAACCAGTCAACCAATGGGAAGAATTTATGTATTTTGGATTTTAAAAGTGGTAATTTAAGTAACTATCCATGATTCAGCAGAGAGGTTAATAATCAAAGTAAATGAGCTCTAAGAATTACAGTTAACAATAACAAACTGTCCTAAAGTATTAGTGATTTTGTAATCCTCTAAAATTGTTCTCATAGAATCTTATAGACCCTACCAAATTTGTTTAAACAATATTATTTGATTAGATCAGGTAAGGTCTATCTATAATTTGCGTGACTCATAGGCAGGATCCAGACCAGAGTGTGACCAACCTGCCTCACCTGTTTATGCTGCTGGCTACACTGTGGCTGTCAGGCAAGCTGGAGGTTGTGACGGCGACCACCCTGTCTATGCGGGCACTGCTGGAGGACGTGGTGGGACCGGCCTCCGCTCAACAGCGACTCCGAGCCACTGTTGCCAAAGTCATCAACACCGTCTTGGGCGGACTTAAGTATCAGTACCACGCCGCCTGGACACAAGTCCTGCATGTTATTGGTATCTTGTTCAAGGTTTGTGGAAAATGATAATGAGAAGGAAAAGAATATTCTAATAGCAGTTTGGATAAATAATTATGACATTTTGAGGTTAAGTATAATTCATGAGTCGATCTGAGTAGCAATTAACTGGTGTTTAATACTTTTATTTAGATATTTGCATAACCTCAAATAATTTGGAGTTAATTAACGTTATTTTGTTTATTTTCGTTTTTAAATTTTATTGCTTCTCTAACTGTTGTTAGCTCTATAATGTTTTTAACCCTCCGAGTGGCAGACCGATTTTTGCATGTGTTGTGGGAAGTGGCAAGCTCATCGTACATCAGTTCATTAATTCAACACGGTGTAAACAACAAATATAGCAAGATTTTCAGCCTCCTTTTGTTGACGGTATCTGGTGTTAGTGTGTTCAACTGAGAAAATAAAGATTCTACCTTTTACTCTCTACAGGTTTATATATAAAACAACATTTATTTGACCCTGAAAAAAATATTTATCCGTGTTTTAGTAGGTAATCAACATTGTATGTCGCTCTGCCACTTTGTGAACGCATAAAATATGATTAACGTCTAAAATCCCTATACAGTTGTTGGAACATATTATAACCATAAAAGTTATATTAAATGAAAATCGATTTCACGTTTGTTGCAGTGGTACCACACGCTTTCGTCAAACACGAAAATTAATTTTTGTTGAAGATTTGAGATTTGTTGAAGTTGCTGGTTTTCATCGATTTTGCAACCCAAATGGCCGTCGCCAGTTAAAATTGCTGATAAAATTGATATACTAATGCTACAATTCTCGTATTAAAATTAATCTTGAGATCCATCTTTCAAGTAATGTAAGAATTATCCCGATCTATCGAAGTTTAGTACGCTTAAAATTAAAAAAAAAAAATTTGCCACTCGGAGGGTTAAACTGGATTTAACCAGAACAGGAGTAAAATGTGATTTATTGAAATAAGTCTCTTTACTCACTTACACATTCCTCTCAGTAAAACTGTTTCAAGCAATAACTCAGATTAGTAATTTTGGTTATTAATGGATTCGGTTGTGCCATAAATCATAATAGGTTTCACAAAATGAAATAGAAATTAAAATAAATAACATAAAAAGTTTGACGGATAATTTTTGATTAATTAGAACAATTAATTTGAAAAGGTTATCCATTCATCAGGTCCATTAGACTTATTTTTTCAATACACTTGCTTATCAGTAAATGTTTTCCCATCGTTCCTGGCAACAGTTTTCTAGTGTTCAAGTCAGTGTACAGTGATTTCTTTGTCGAATAGAAACGCTTATTCAGTTAATATTAAATTTCACCTATTTCATTTTACCATAAAAAGGATAATATTAATACTAATTGTTCAATACAATTGTAAAGTTTCAGTTGAGGTTGATGTCCTGCACGTTGTCTTGTTTTTATTATGTCAAAGGTGTGTGGAGAACACTGTGTGGATGAACTGACACCTTGTCTTCAAGCGTTGGCAGACCTGAGAGACTCACATCAGTTCTGCTACACCAGTGAGCTTGACCATGCGGTGGGACAGGCTGTCCGCACCATGGGGCCTAATGTCATAGTCAAGTCTATCCCAATACAGGTAAATGGATTATTATTAAAAAACCAATTATTCACACGAAAAACGTATGTTTCAAATTAAAAAAAATTGAATTGATTGAGTGTCAAAAAGTGTGTCATCATTTAAGGATTGTGCCAGGATTCACATGGAATCTAATAAGGTATGTATCCTATTATTTATTCAACTGACGTGATCTATAAAAAGAACATCTTCATGAAACTTTTAATGTTTGAATTTATCATCATGATATCGTAATAAGAAGCATTATTTATTTTGAAATTAATTGGACTTTTCCTATCGCGTTGACGTTTACCAACTAACTTGGAGGCGGGGTGTAATGTCATTATTCATCATTTATATAATACTGTAGTAGTTGATGTATAATACTGTAGTTGTATAGGTTTTTTTTTCGGGGAATACAACATCTTTATTCATAGTTTATTATAGCTTTAATATCTCACTGGTTTCGTTCCTTGTAATTATTTACTTTTAGGTAGGTCGGCAAACGTGACCGATGACGTCACCACTAGCGCCCCTAGCGGGCATGCATGCAGGTTGCCACCACTGGGACGGTGGTAGGGGCAGTTGTGCTCCATAAATAACACAACACTCCGCCTCCGAGCTAGTGGGGCAACAAAAGATAGCTTGCACATTCAGTTTCTTGGCTTAGCCGTTTAAATAAAATAATTTATTCTTAACCCTTACCAGGCGGGTATCACCTTTAAACACAGCACAGTAGGGTCACACAACGCGGCTCACGCCTTTAGACACAATCAATCATTTCACCACATTTACTGCACTGTAGTTCGCGAAACAACCAACAGAGTGCATTGTGATGTTGCTTTTGCCTCTATGCACTCACAAAACCAATATGGCGGCCTTGTTGGAATATTTAATTAGTGAAATCCATTGCTAGGCAACTTTGGCTAGTATTCGTTCACTCCTGTACTGCTGCTTTCGCTTAAATACGCGAGTCATTACGGCCAGCTGTTTTTAGTTTCGTTAAGTATCTCTTCCAATCTCCAGACATTTGTCTTTTATTTATTTTCCTTTCTGCATATCTGTTTGTTTCTCTCTTCAAAAGATTCCACAATGATTGTTTAAAAAATAAATAAAAATATAAAATAGGTTCTGAGTTGATGGGGGGACAATTTCTGATACCAGTAGACGAGGGCCGTACTTTGAACTCAAGATTCTTTGGGGCTTCTGGGGGGTACACCCTTACCCATGACTGGTCAATTTGAGGGGAAGGCCTATTATATCTAGACTGATCAGCATTGGACACAGAATTTGTATGGGGAGAGTTAGGCAAACTACTAGGCCTAGGCCTACTTGTGCTGGGCAGTACAGCATCAGATTGGACAATACTGTCATCTGAGTCAACATCTTCAGGCCTAGGAATATACACGTCCCCACTTCCTGAGGAAAAGTCCAATAATGACTCACTATCACTATCACTAGGTTCGTCTAAAATACCTTCAAAATCAGATTCATTTCCATCACTCAGCTCGTCGTTGAAAACCAATTCCCTGAGATCGGAAGATCGATCACGGTAATTATCCGCCATGCCACCAAAAAATATAACAACACACAAAATATACTTCTAGTTCCCACTATTACTACTTACCACAAAATAAACAATATTATTAACAGTATAAATAAACAATCACAACCTCAAAACCAAACAAACAACACCGGCTCGGAACTCTGCTGTCATAGTTACAACAAAGACGAGACAGCTGACGAGACAACTGACACGCCAAAGACGACCGGAGGAAATATCTTATTTTCACGGCGCTTTGGATAGTCGTATTGTTATAATATAAAGTGTATATGATGTGAAATTTAATGGCGAATCAAACCATACAATTTTCGAACTATTTCGAACGTTGGCTGGAGAAATATAACCGAATAACCGGAGGCATGTTCAAACGGCGAATATTCGCCGCTGCCACTGGCGGTAGCGCATAAACGGCGAATATTCGCTCTTTGCCACTTCGAGGGTTAATAAACCAATAAATTCTTTTAAAAACCTTATGTAGTAGGATAGGTACACTCCGACCCTAAACTATCTGGTAAAACGTGATAAATATCCTGAATCAAGGATAGAAAGTATAAAATATAGCGTTAAAACTAAAAGTTATGTTTTAGATTAAGTCGGTGATAAGGAACATTTTTGCTGGAACACAAAAGTGTTTTAGCAGTTGGCAAAATGACGTAATTCGTATATTTTGAAAATAATGTAAAAACTTCTATGGCCAGTATGAAGTTGCAACATAATTTTTATTCCAGTTAGTGATAAACTTCAATACAATATTGATTTTCAAAATACAAAGCATATCACCATCGAAACTTTACTTTAACGGAACTTTCTATCAGTTTCCACAATATTGCAATTTTTTGCACAAAATCATCATTGTAAAGCTTGGTTCCATTATTGCGAAACCTTGGTTTTTGTGAACTCCGGTATCGACATTTTCAGGTCACCATGCTGGTTCGGTAGTCTTTTATTATGCTCTTCATCGTGAACGATGGTTTGTCCATTTATTAACTTTATGACCCACTAACTCATTCCACCTTCAGTAAAATGTTGCCACCTATACAATTCACAAAGCTGCAGATGAATTTCTGTGGGTTTACAGTGTAGATTACAAGATATATGATAACTATTAAAGTAAATTGTTGTATGATCTTTCATCTATTTGTTACTAGTGCAAGGCTGGCAAACTCTACATGTACAATGTAGCTCAATCTTTTTTATATTCATACTATTCTCTGTTAGTAACAGGATTGTTCTGCTTTTATTAACCCATTGACTACCAATTTAAGTAGGGTCTCAGTGCATGCCCAGAAACAAATTATTTTTGGAGTTTTCGCTATTATTATGAACAATAATTAAAGAAGCATTCAATGTAATTAAAATATTTACTAAGATTATAAAACCAGTCTCTTGTTCTTACATTTTACTATTTACAAAATTAAATAAATTATTGAAATTTCATTATTTACGAGTGAGGTTAGGCCTAGGCTGGGTTGTTTACTGCTTTTCATTTTCGTCATCAGAGGGAGTCACTTTTGCTACTATCATTTATGCTACATTAATTCCACTTATTCACTTTCACTCAAAACATATAATACAAAGTCACCATAAGATTCTGAAACAAGGACCCTTTCACGTCGCGAAGCCATTCATTGTTCCATCAACTCACAACAATAAGTAACTACAGTTTGTAAATAAAGCTGTATATCGACTATTCCATGGTTGAATCAGTATGAAATAGATCGATTGACTAAAGAAGAAGAAAAACAGTAACCCCAAGAAAGACTGTTCCCAACGATCTCAATCGATATATAAAATCAATATGTGCATGATGGGCAGTGCCCGTATTTGGTAGTTGCATGATCGTTCAAAGACGATGGGCACTACCTGTCTTTCGTACTCAATGGGTTAATCATTATTTAAACTAATTACTTTGATCACATATAGAATAGAACAGAATTTTTTCTTTTGATTGCATAAATCTGACCAAATTGCACCTGTTCGTCCTAAGGGAATATGTTGATTAAAAAAACTTTTTTACGAAAAAGACTCTTGATTATATTCAAACATATTAACTGCGTAGTAATTCAGCATTATGATTGAGTGTTAGGCATAATGGTAGTAACAGTAACTTTGATTTTTTTCTTTCATGGTGTAGCTGAACGGCAGCATGGATACTGCTCAAGAGTTCAAGAGGTCCTGGATTTTGCCAATTTTGAAGGAGAACATTCAGAAATCCACTTTGAAGTGTTTCATCGAACAGTTTATGCCCCTGGCTGTAATGTGCAGGTAATATGCAATAGGATATTTTATAAAACTAGATAATCATAACTAAATTAAAATTGAAAGTTTCTGTTAGTAATTTTTTAATTTGTATTACCAGTTTGGAGGTGCCACAATAGTGAGTAAATTAAAACAAATATTTAATAATTTACTGTACATTAAATGTGAGTAGCATCAGCATATGTTTGTAATGGTTATAGTTACAGTTGTGTACAATTTCTTTATTGGGACTATGAATGTATATAATTTTTAAACAGTTCAAAGAAATACATATTCAACTAGTTAGGAATATGTTATTCAGGAGTGTTTAAATAAGTTTACTTTATGGGTTATGAGCCTTAAATAATGTTGTTCATTGTAATTGTGTAAATAAATAATGAGATGTTAATGTTGAGCGTGAAAATGATTTTGTTGTGATTGTTATAATGCAGTTTGCAGTTCTATTTTAAATCTTGTTTTGTTGTCACCCAGGAACCAGTCAGCCAAGTTTGCAGCAGAGAACAACCAGGTCCGGTCGTTGAGCTATGACCTGATGCAGACCCAACTGTGGGCTCTGTTGCCCAGCTTCTGTCACCAGCCCTCCGATATCGCTGCATCCTTTTCGGTTAGTTCAAATAGCATTTTTTTTAACTACAAAAAAATATTTAAACAAAACAACTGTGACCTGTTATGGAAGGTTTCCTGACATAAATTATCCATTTTTTCCGTATAACCTAGGCCAGTATTTCTCAAAGTGTGGTTCACAAGCAGATTTTTGAGGGTCCGCAAAAAATTCTAATCAAATTTATTTTTAATTACTTTCATCAAAAGCCCCTATTTCTGAATTAACAGTTTTGTTTGTATTACAAAATGCATAGTCGATTCCCTCTAGTCTGAACTCGGATGGTCCGGACTACTTCTTGAAAATGAGTCATCAGGGCTTGGTTGCGGTAAATTGTTGTATGATATTTCATCTATTTGTTACTAGTGCAAGGCTGGCAAACTCTACATGTACAATGTAGCTCAATCTTTTTTATATTCATACTATTCTCTGTTAGTAACAGGATTGTTCTGCTATTTTTAACCCATTGACTACCAATTTAATTAGGGTCTCAGTGCATGCCCAGAACCAATTAATTTGGAGTTTTCGCTATTATTATGAACAATAATTAAAGAAGTATTCAATATAATTAAAATATTTACTAAGATTATAAAACCAGTCTCTTGTTCTTACGTTTTACTATTTACAAAATTAAATAAATTATTGAAATTTCATTATTTACGAGTGAGGTTAGGCCTAGGCTGGGTTGTTTACTGCTTTTCATTTTCGTCATCAGAGTGAGTCACTTTTGCTACTATAATTTATGCTACATTAATTCCAATTATTCACTTTCACTCAAAACATATAATACAAAGTCACCATAAGATTCTGAAACAAGGACCCTTTCACGTCGCGAAGCCATTCATTGTTCCATCAACTCACAACAATAAGTAACTACAGTTTGTAAATAAAGCTGTATATCGACTATTCCATGGTTGAATCAGTATGAAATAGATCGATTGACTAAAGAAGAAGAAAAACAGTAACCCCAAGAAAGACTGTTCCCAACGATCTCAATCGATATATAAAATCAATATGTGCATGATGGGCAGTGCCCGTATTTGGTAGTTGCATGATCGTTCAAAGACGATGGGCACTACCTGTCTTTCGTACTCAATGGGTTAATCATTATTTAAACTAATTACTTTGATCACATATAGAATAGAACAGAATTTTTTCTTTTGATTGCATAAATCTGACCAAATTGCACCTATTCGTCCTCAGGGAATATGTTGATTAAAAAAACTTTTTTACGAAAAAGACTCTTGATTATATTCAAACATATTAACTGCGTAGTAATTCAGCATTATGATTGAGTGTTAGGCATAATGGTAGTAACAGTAACTTTGATTTTTTTCTTTCATGCTGTAGCTGAACGGCAGCATGGATACTGCTCAAGAGTTCAAGAGGTCCTGGATTTTGCCAATTTTGAAGGAGAACATTCAGAAATCCACTTTGAAGTGTTTCATCGAACAGTTTATGCCCCTGGCTGTAATGTGCAGGTAATATGCAATAGGATATTTTATAAAACTAGATAATCATAACTAAATTAAAATTGAAAGTTTCTGTTAGTAATTTTTTAATTTGTATTACCAGTTTGGAGGTACCACAATAGTGAGTAAATTAAAACAAATATTTAATAATTTACTGTACATTAAATCTGAGTAGCATCAGCATATGTTTGTAATGGTTATAGTTACAGTTGTGTACAATTTCTTTATTGGGACTATGAATGTATATAATTTTTAAACAGTTCAAAGAAATACATATTCAACTAGTTAGGAATATGTTATTCAGGAGTGTTTAAATAAGTTTACTTTATGGGTTATGAGCCTTAAATAATGTTGTTCATTGTAATTGTGTAAATAAATAATGAGATGTTAATGTTGAGCGTGAAAATGATTTTGTTGTGATTGTTATAATGCAGTTTGCAGTTCTATTTTAAATCTTGTTTTGTTGTCACCCAGGAACCAGTCAGCCAAGTTTGCAGCAGAGAACAACCAGGTCCGGTCGTTGAGCTATGACCTGATGCAGACCCAACTGTGGGCTCTGTTGCCCAGCTTCTGTCACCAGCCCTCCGATATCGCTGCATCCTTTTCGGTTAGTTCAAATAGCATGTTTTTTTAAACTACAAAAAAAGATTTAAACAAAACAACTGTGACCTGTTATGGAAGGTTTTCTAATATAAATTATCCATTTTTTCCGTATAACCTAGGCCAGTATTTCTCAAAGTGTGGTTCACAAGCAGATTTTTGAGGGTCCGCAAAAAATTCTAATCAAATTTATTTTTAATTATTTACATCAAAAGCCCCTATTTCTGAATTAACAGTTTTGTTTGTATTACAAAATGCATAGTCGATTCCCTCTAGTCTGAACTCGGATGGTCCGGACTACTTCTTGAAAATGAGTCATCAGGGCTTGGTTGCGTTAGGCCTAGGCTGGGTTGTTTACTGCTTTTCATTTTCGTCATCAGAGTGAGTCACTTTTGCTACTATAATTTATGCTACATTAATTCCAATCATTCACTTTCACTCAAAACATATAATACAAAGTCACCATAAGATTCTGAAACAAGGACCCTTTCACGTCGCGAAGCAATTCATTGTTCCATCAACTCACAACAATAAGTAACTACAGTTTGTAAATAAAGCTGTATATCGACTATTCCATGGTTGAATCAGTAAGAAATAGATCGATTGACTAAAGAAGAAGAAAAACAGTAACCCCAAGAAAGACTGTTCCCAACGATCTCAATCGATATATAAAATCAATATGTGCATGATGGGCAGTGCCCGTATTTGGTAGTTGCATGATCGTTCAAAGACGATGGGCACTACCTGTCTTTCGTACTCAATGGGTTAATCATTATTTAAACTAATTACTTTGATCACATATAGAATAGAACAGAATTTTTTCTTTTGATTGCATAAATCTGACCAAATTGCACCTATTCGTCCTCAGGGAATATGTTGATTAAAAAAACTTTCTTACGAAAAAGACTCTTGATTATATTCAAACATGTTAACTGCGTAGTAATTCAGCATTATGATTGAGTGTTAGGCATAATGGTAGTAACAGTAACTTTGATTTTTTTCTTTCATGCTGTAGCTGAACGGCAGCATGGACACTGCTCAAGAGTTCAAGAGGTCCTGGATTTTGCCAATTTTGAAGGAGAACATCCAGAAATCCACTTTGAAGTGTTTCATCGAACAGTTTATGCCCCTGGCTGTAATGTGCAGGTAATATGCAATAGGATACTTTATAAAACTAGATAATCATGTTTAAATTAAAATTGAAAGTTTCTGTTAGTAATTTTTTAATTTGTATTACCAGTTTGGAGGTGCCACAATAGTGAGTAAATTAAAACAAATATTTAATAATTTACTGTACATTAAATGTGAGTAGCATCAGCATATGTTTGTAATGGTTATAGTTACAGTTGTGTACAATTTCTTTACTGGGACTATGAATGTATATAATTTTTAAACAGTTCAAAGAAATACATATTCAACATAATTAGTTAGGAATATGTTATTCAGGAGTGTTTAAATAAGTTTACTTTATGGGTTATGAGCCTTAAATAATGTTGTTCATTGTAATTGTGTAAATAAATAATGAGATGTTAATGTTGAGCGTGAAAATGATTTTGTTGTGATTGTTATAATGCAGTTTGCAGTTCTATTTTAAATCTTGTTTTGTTGTCACCCAGGAACCAGTCAGCCAAGTTTGCAACAGAGAACAACCAGGTCCGGTCGTTGAGCTATGACCTGATGCAGACCCAGCTGTGGGCTCTGTTGCCCAGCTTCTGTCACCAGCCCTCCGATATTGCTTCATCCTTTTCGGTTAGTTCAAATAGCATGTTTTTTTTAAACTACAAAAAAATATTTAAACAAAACAACTGTGACCTGTTATGGAAGGTTTCCGGACATAAATTATCCATTTTTTTCGTATAACCTAGGCCAATGTTTCTCAAGTGTGGTCAGCAAGCAGATTTTTGAGGGTCTACAAAAACATTCTAATCAAATTTATTTTTAATTATTTTCATCAAAAGCCCCTATTTCTGAATTAACAGTTTTGTTTGTATTTTGTAATACAAACAAAACTGTAAATTCAGAAATAGGGGCTTTTTCTTGTATTTTCTTTTTCTTGGGCTTTTCACTATGCATTTTGTAATGCATAGTCTGAACTCGGATGGTCCGGACTACTTCTTGAAAATGAGTTATCAGGGCTTGGTCACGTTTTTCATGGCATAAATCAACAGGATTGGACGTTTTTGTTTATTTATAAATATCATCACAAGTGTTCAGTTGTAATTGTGTAAATACGGATCTTCGTGAAGCAAATGGCAATGTTGTTGTGTGATTTTTAATTGATTTTAATTGTTTTCTAATTTAAATTAATTGTTTGGTTCCCCAGGGTGGAGTTTGGCTTGTCTGGTAACCTGGCGCTCGACTATGACACTGGGTCCTGGGAGCTGGTCGGGCTTGGAGGTGTTTCTTTTCTCTCCCTGGGTGACCCAGATTGTCTCCTCCTACCTTTCCAATTTTCATGAACCCTTTTTTTGTTTGTTTGTGACAAAAAGTCTGTATGTTTTTGTATGAAGTGATTAAATATTTATGCTTTGATTGAAAGCAGATATTGTCTTAGTTAAATATAAATTAAAACATAACCTGTTGAAGATTGCCCATATGTGTTGGTATAGCAGTGTTAGAGTAGGTGTATTGCCACAAACAGTCGGATAAGAAAAAATCATTTATTTTTAATTATTTTATTGCATCAATATGAATTAACAGTTTTGTTTGTATTTTGTAATTAAAAAAAAACTGTAATAAAAATATCTTTTTCTTTTAAATATTCTTTAATATTTATTGTTTCTAATCATCCAATTTCTAAAAATAAAAAGGAGACATAGTCTTAATTGTTCTTGTATACAATACGTATCACCAGTTTTTCATGATCAACGTAACTGCGTTTATGGACAGTATTTAACTTTTCTCTGGAACCGTTAGTCGTAGACAAAATAATTCAAATTACTAATTTGTTTAGTTTTTTAAGCTGGTTTCAATAGTGCCAGTCAAGTTATTCTTTACTTTTATTGTTTTCGCTGAAAATTTAAAAATTTGATTTTTTTGACATTTAAAAGCCCATAACTTTTGAACCGTCATTTTTACAGATATGCGGGTGGTGGTGTTTATTTAGTACTCTGTACACTATAAACTGTCTTTTTAAAAATCGTTAGAGCCGTTTTTGAGAAATTTGGATTTTTCACGTTTTTTAAGGGTTTTTAGGGGTGAACTACCCTTAAAAATCAAAAATTCAAAAAAATGAAAAACACGCCTGGAGATACCGTGAATATATACATACATGCCAAATTTCATCTAAATCGGACCAACGGGGTAGGCTGTGGCACTGTACACATCCAGACACACACACACAGGACACACGCGGAAGTAGAAAAAAAAAAAACGGATTTCTTTAAATTCGAAAATAACAATTTTCTACAATAAATGAATAAAAAAGCATATTACAAACACATTTTGACATTTTTCATATTGTTTAAATCTCTTAGAACGTGTTTTGGGTGTGATATATTACAAAACAATTATGCGGTTATAGCAGTAATCACACATTATTGGCCATTACAAAGGAATCAATAACTAAATGGCAACAAAAATCACTAGGATAACCTAACAGATAGAAGATCAGTTGAACACTAAGTAACGCACGCACCATCACATTGGCGCTAAGTCAATTCTCGAGAAACATCGTCGATACCAACCTGATAAACATAATTTACTGTGCCTAGTAAATTCCGCATCAGTTCTAAATTATTCGTTTTTAAATAATATTATTTTACTTAAAATTTTTCAGCTGTAATAAACCATTATAAATTTTTAATTTATTAGTAATATTTTAAGAAATATCAAATATCCGTCATCCCGTCATATGACGTGGATCCTCGCGGGGGAACACACGACACATGACGGGCCTACTCAAATGAGCCCATTTGTCGTTACTCCTCAACAGATTAATACATTCAGTATTTCATTAAATTTAATTGATTCTAATGTGAGATGGTGTTTGGTGCAGATGATAGCCAAGCCATTAGGTAGTATGCTGAGCAACCAGAAGGAGCAACGGCTGTCTGTGATGTCAGCTCTGAGGCGACTCATCACGTTTGCTCAGGACAACAAGCGGGAGCAAGATATTATCGAGTTGGCCAGGTCATCATCGTTGTTGCTCTATATATTACAATATTTTAGAAAACGAACAATCTAGGATATTTTTTAAGGGAGAGATCGGAAAGGCAAATAAATACAAACTGACCTAATTTTGATTTTGATAGTAAATTTCAAGCATACGAAAGTGAAAGAGTGAAATTATTTATGATAACTGCAAAAGCTGCTTACTAATTATGTAATGTTTTACCTTTGTCAAACGGCTTAGTTGTTACAGCTTTTTTGTGATTAAACTGCCATCCCCAAATGAAATCGACTGCATATTGTTGGATATTCATCATAAAAAACCAAAATACATGTATCAAAGTCACAATTTAAAAAAAAAAACAATACAACACAGACCTTTGTAACACTCATCTGACAACATTACTGAAGGAGCATGCAGCTGACTTAGGCTCAGTGTTTCTTGTCCTGCTGGTATGAAGAACCTCTATTTTAAGTCTGATGGAGAAAAACAATTTAATGTTCTTTAATGCTATCCATCTTCCAACTTAAGTGTTCCATATTAGTAACAGAAAATTATTATGATTAGGTTGAACATCAAGAATCACACTTTAATGTATTTATAATTGTATTTAAATGGAAAAAATAACTTAATCAGCGATTGTTCAACCTTCAGACAATTAATTTGGATTATCATTTCTATATTAATGGTCTTTTATTTTATCTAGGTTTTCCAAGAACTATCTACCCATTTTGTTCAACTTGTATACTACCCCGGCCAAGGGCACTGATGAAGAAGGGATCAGGTTGGCTACATTGGAAACTATCAAGGTAAAATAATAGTCATGTATTTTTTAGAATTTAAATAATAATACATGCAATACAATAACAACGGTAAATTCAGCAGAGTAGATGACAGCTACGGTAAAATCCCAAAATTGCTATCTTGACCAAATTAAAATTATTACATTAGTTGGTAGTAATAAAAATAATAAAACTTGCTCAGGTATCAGGAAAAATGCCCAAAAAATTAGTTTTAAGATATTGTGTACATATAAACTAGAAAAATAAGTAATAACACGTTAATTTATTAATTATTCAGAATATTAATGCAGTTGTTGAGGTAAGTTCAATATGTGTCAGCAAAGAAAAAAAATAAATGCACTATTACTATTGTAGATTCTTAGCATTCTAATGAAAGGAAATTATAATGGTCAACATTATTACATTGCAGAGTAATAATAAACTAATTAAAAGGTCTTACATCTAGGAACATGAAAACTTAACTGTCTTAAAAGATATGGACTAACAGTTATATTAATAAATACTCGTATGTTGTATACAAATTTTAATGGGAAAGTATTCCTTCTCTTAGATAGTGTTTAACATTAAACACATTTTGTAAGGAGTTAGTAGGAAAATCTCTTTGTAGTCCACGGTTAAAAATTATAAAAAAACGTGTAATCAATTTTTAATTACTTCTAGATTATTTTCATGTATACTTAACGCTGGCGATCACACAACACAACAATAACAATGTTCCAATCCACATAAAACTTATGATGTATGTGGCAAGAGTATTGATCTTGTATTTTGAAAATCTTATGTATTTATGAATCCAAATCATTATATCCAATCCAATCATTATATTTAATCCAATCCCAATCAGAGTATGGGTCCTATTAACTAAAAAAACAAGATGATATTAATATCCATGGGAAAACTAAGAAACTACATAATTTGATAAAACTTTTTTACGGGTTAATTGTATTTGATTGAGTATGGTTTTTGCAGGTTTACCTCTCAATATCCAATGAGGAGTTGAAAGGGGAATTGTTTGACCGAGCCCTCACCAAGCTGGAGTCCTTGAAGAAAAATGAAAACTTTGTGCGAGAGAGTGTGTTAGACCTGCTTCGTACTTTAGCTGTTCACCAGAAGAAACACAAAGTTGCTTTACTCTACTCACACACTGTTGCTAAGATCAAGGAGACATCAGACCACAAGGAGCAAAAGAAATATTACAGGTACAACTTACCTTAACCTTTTGAAATAGTGACCTATTTCGATCCATCAGACCACAAGGAGCAAAAGAAATATTACAGGTACAACTTACCTTAACCTTTTGAAATAGTGACCTATTTCGATCAAAGTATGAATGAAAACCTAGCCCCCGCCTGCTGAGACCCCCGTCGCAGCAGACCTGCGTACTCAGCGAATTTCCAAATCAATAATATAATAATAATAATATATGACAAGTTTTATAAAAATCTGTCCATAAACATGAGAATTATTTTCCTATTCTCCATAAGATTTACATGGGAAAGAGTGTGCAGGTTTGCTGCTGTGAGGAACACTGAAAGTAGGCATTTCTACCATAAAAAATTTTTATTTTTAACATTTATACCAACTTTCATCAACATCAGTCGATAAATAAAGGAGTTTGCCTATTCCCCATATGATTAACATGGGAAAAGAGTATGCAGGTTTGCTGCCATGATAAACACATAAACTATGATTTTTAAACATAAATGGATAGATCTCAACCACATGAAGCTAAATATCAAGTTTTATCCAAAAATATTGATTAATATGGGAAATATTAATTTTTTCCTATCCTCCATAAGATTAACATTGGAGCCCCACAGTACAACGTACTGTGTTTAGATTTTTTAATATCTCGGTAACCGTTGGAGGTAGAGAAAAACATTATAATAAATTAAGATTATCAAATTAGGTTAAACATTTTTGTACTTCTTGAAGATGGGATGATTCCCGAAACATGTCCAAGAAATAATTAAAATGTTTTCTAAGGGTACTCGGTTGACTTATTTAAAGATAAATATATATATATACAGTAGAGTCCCGGTTATTCGCCACTCGGTTATCCACCATTCCGTGTTATCCGCCACACCAGCGGCACTTATTTAATTTAATTGTTTGTAGGCGTCATTAATTGTACCGTTACGTGTCTGCGATAACTTGCAAGCGTCAGTGAGCGTACGTGACTGCGATAGCTTGCGGGTGTTAGTGACTGTACATGCTCTGTGCCTGACTGTACCTTGAGAACTACCCCACCAACACTGGCCCGACCCGCTCACTGTCAGTCGCTCGTACGATCTCGTTGAGTAAACAACTTTGTCTCTCTATGTGTTAAGTGCGTGCAGTGAGGTTATTCGCTAACATAAAGTTTTTGAGGACGATTTGGTGAAATTAGTTTACGTTGTATTAGTCTTGATAACAATAGTGAACATGGAAAATAAAAAGAGAAAGAAGGTTGTTTTATCAATGCAAGACAAACTCAACGCATTAAAACGACTGGATAAAGGTGAAACATTGCAGAAGGTTGCTGATGACTATGGCGTCGGTCGCCGCACTGTTGGGGATTGGAGGAAAAAACGCTTAGAATTACAAGAATGGTGTTCCTCACGAAATACCGAAATTGACCTAAAAGACAGAAAAACTATGAAAAAAAGTGATTATGAGAAAACTAGCGAGGCCTTGTACATTTGGTTTGTCCAATTTAGGGATAAGGGAGTGCCTATTTCGGGACCTATCTTAAAAGAAAAAGCGTTGCAATTTCAAAAAGAGTTTCAAGAAGGTGATGCAGATTTTACAGCTAGTGTAGGCTGGCTAGACAGGTGGAAAAAGCGGTATGGAATCCGTCAGTTGAATATTTGCGGAGAAAAACTGTCATCGAACTTTGAAGAAATGGAGAAATTTAAGAATCAGTTTCAAAAATTTATTGAAGCTGAAAGTTTAACAGGTGACCAAATATTTAACTGCGACGAAACGGGCCTTAATTATAAAATGTTACCAAGTAAGAGCCTCGCAGCTAAAACTGAAGCAGCAGCCCCAGGCTACAAACGTAGTAAAGAGAGAGTCACCATTTTGGCCTGTAGTAATGCTACATCAAATCACAAATTGCAACTGGCAATGATAGGGAAGGCGAAAAATCCCAGGGCTTTTAAGGGGATTTCAAAACATGCTCTGCCAGTAAAATATTTTCATCAAAAAAGTGCATGGATGAGCGGTGACATTTTTAAAGACTGGTTTTTCAAGGAATTTGTGCCATCGACGGAAAAGTTTTTAAAAGCTAATAATCTACCCAGAAAAGCAGTGTTACTGGTGGATAATGCCCCAACTCACCCAGATGCAGAAAAACTTAAAGATGGGGACATAAGGGCTATGTTTCTTCCTCCCAACGTTACTGCGATTTGTCAACCAATGGACCAAGGTGTTCTGGAAGCACTAAAGAGGAATTACCGAAGAATGCTTCTTTCAACACTCATACAAGAAATTGAGGATGGCCAAGACTTTATTAAGAAGTTGAAAACCATAAATTTGAAAGATGTGGCCTATTTTATTGCAAGTGCTTGGGACAAAGTCGGGACAGACACATTTGCAAGATCTTGGAACAAGCTGTTGGGCGAGGACGAAAAAGCCGATGAAAGTCAACCAGATGAGACCAACGAAAATATTTTGTCCTTAATGCAACATATCCCTGGATGTGAGGAAGCTTCTTTGGTTGAAGTAGGAGAGTGGTTTTCTGGAGATGACCAGTACGAAATTGCTGACGAAGAAATCGTTACACTTGTCAACAGCGATGATGTTGAAGATGATGAAGAAACTGAGACTGTTGAGCCCCATAAAGTAACACATAAAGAAGGGGTTAAAATTTTTGAAGCGGCTCTTAAATACGCTGAACAGCAAGAGGAAGTCAAAGTTATTGATATTTGATGCTCCAGAGATGGCGAGAATTGGCAGCAAGGAAGCGGGATACTTCAGGTCAGCAGAAAAAGATCACTAGCTTTTTCCACTCATCCTGAACTCTTCCATCTGAATTTTCTGTTTGTAATTCAGCATTAAATTTAACGTAATTTCAGTGTAAGTCGTTTTAGTATCTCATACTGCATTTAATGCTTACATGTACTGTATACACTGTAATTTATAAAAAAATGTTACCAAGTAAGAGCCTCGCAGCTAAAACTGAAGCAGCAGCCCCAGGCTACAAACGTAGTAAAGAGAGAGTCACCATTTTGGCCTGTAGTAATGCTACATCAAATCACAAATTGCAACTGGCAATGATAGGGAAGGCGAAAAATCCCAGGGCTTTTAAGGGGATTTCAAAACATGCTCTGCCAGTAAAATATTTTCATCAAAAAAGTGCATGGATGAGCGGTGACATTTTTAAAGACTGGTTTTTCAAGGAATTTGTGCCATCGACGGAAAAGTTTTTAAAAGCTAATAATCTACCCAGAAAAGCAGTGTTACTGGTGGATAATGCCCCAACTCACCCAGATGCAGAAAAACTTAAAGATGGGGACATAAGGGCTATGTTTCTTCCTCCCAACGTTACTGCGATTTGTCAACCAATGGACCAAGGTGTTCTGGAAGCACTAAAGAGGAATTACCGAAGAATGCTTCTTTCAACACTCATACAAGAAATTGAGGATGGCCAAGACTTTATTAAGAAGTTGAAAACCATAAATTTGAAAGATGTGGCCTATTCTATTGCAAGTGCTTGGGACAAAGTCGGGACAGACACATTTGCAAGATCTTGGAACAAGCTGTTGGGCGAGGACGAAAAAGCCGATGAAAGTCAACCAGATGAGACCAACGAAAATATTTTGTCCTTAATGCAACATATCCCTGGATGTGAGGAAGCTTCTTTGGTTGAAGTAGGAGAGTGGTTTTCTGGAGATGACCAGTACGAAATTGCTGACGAAGAAATCGTTACACTTGTCAACAGCGATGATGTTGAAGATGATGAAGAAACTGAGACTGTTGAGCCCCATAAAGTAACACATAAAGAAGGGGTTAAAATTTTTGAAGCGGCTCTTAAATACGCTGAACAGCAAGAGGAAGTCAAAGTTATTGATATTATGATGCTCCAGAGATGGCGAGAATTGGCAGCAAGGAAGCGGGATACTTCAGGTCAGCAGAAAAAGATCACTAGCTTTTTCCACTCATCCTGAACTCTTCCATCTGAATTTTCTGTTTGTAATTCAGCATTAAATTTAACGTAATTTCAGTGTAAGTCGTTTTAGTATCTCATACTGCATTTAATGCTTACATGTACTGTATACACTGTAATTTATAAATCTGTAGACTTAGCACTGAATATTTTCTCTTTTCTATTATATAGTATTGTACTGCAAAATATCGTATCTACTCATTAAATTTACAATAAAAAGTATTAATGGTGTAAAAAGTCTATTATTTGTTCAACCCTATTATCCGCCATTTCAGCTTATCCGCCCTTCCCGCGGCCCGTTTACGGCGGATTACCGGGACTCTACTGTATATATATATATAAAAATTTTAACGACTATTGTTTTTGGTCTCTGGGCACCTAAAGAAGAAAAAATAACATGGTCCCGGGCTTAAGTCTCGCCATGAGACCTACGGTAATAGCTTCTTCCCTATGGGAAATTTGCTAAAAATGAGTGTAAGATGATTGTGGCGTGATCTTGTAGTCATGTTACTAAGGCTGAGATGTAGATTGGACAAGACTATTAATTAATAGTGCATAATAAGCAAAGGCATCAAAGGAACCTACAGTTAAACGCGGGGTTTGAACCGCTTTTTCCTCTGATACAAACAAACTAACTGGTCTAATTATGAGGATGGACTAAGTGTTTGAATTTAGAATTCAATATTGTGGACGTTAATCCACACAAGAGAATATCACATCCATCGACCATCGCTCATAACTATCCACAATTCATGACCTCCAAGTAGTTGGATTACAGGACGTGCCACCGTTCCAGTTCCAGCATTTAATATTGTTACATTTAACATCATATCGTAAAATTCGTTACCATTGTAACATATTAATAACAATCAACATTTATCCTGCCCGGTGGGCATTTACCCTCCATAAAATCTAGTATAGTTGTTTTATATATACTATAAAAACTTTGAATTATTGATTTTATATATTTTAGAATATATGCCAAGTGGTGTAAACGTCAAATCTTTATCATTTTGAAATACTATTGTTCTTCAAAAATCACAGTAGGTTAATTATAATTTATTTTTTATATATAAGTTTAAAATAAAAATTTAAAAGTTTGGAGTCAAATGTAAACAAGAAAAAAAACAGCTGTTATAAACTTCAGTTTTTTTAGACGCAAAACAATATTAAAAGTTTCATAAATATTTTATTTTATTTTAATAAATGTAAATTTAGAAAACTAAACATATTTTAACTTAGTGGGAAATAAGTAAAAAAACAGGAAAGAGTATTAACCCCATTCCTTTTTGATAGAAAACTACTTATGCTGAAGCTACTAGCACAAAAAATAATTGTGAAATTATATTATATCTTTTTTTCACACCTCATAATCCTAAACAAAATCATTATCCGGAAAATATTACAGTATCTTTTTGTTAGGTTTAAAACATTTAAAATAGAGTTAATTACATTATTATATATGTTTATTTTGTATGTATATATAAATTATATAATATGAGTTAACAAACTGATTTCCTTTCAGAATATTGGAGGATTTGTGTGCAAGTGAGAGTGACGGCTGTAAACGATTCTTCGATGATCATTTTGAAGATATTAAGGGACTTTTATTGGAATCCCTTTCAAAATCATCAGTAAACAGTAAACGGGTAACTATTATTATTTATAAGTTTTTTTAGGTTAAAGTATACATAAAATTAAAGATTTGGGAGGTGAAATACAAACACAGTGACATACAGCTAAGACTGAAATCTTCAGTTTATTTTCAGAATTTAAAACTGATTAACTGTCATAGTTTGAATCACTGATTTTTTAAATTGGCATAAAAATGTTAATAGAAAACATAAAAAACCTTCTTTTACTCTACTTATTTCCGAAAAGCAATTGTAATTTAAATTAAGCATATTAATTCACCCATTCCTATCTAATGACGCACACTGTACATCCGCGTACTTCGCTAGACAGATGTCTAATGACGCGCTCCGTGCGTCTCACGGGGCACTTACGAGCAAAAAATGTGCGCTGCCTGCTTATATTTGACGTAGTTCTTTTTTCCGCCGTTAGGTGTGCTAATTCATTTCTCATCTGATAGATGGTGTTGGCATCCTCTTTTACCATCATATTTAATGTCAAATGTTTCGTATTGACAGTAAATTATTTTCTCGTTCCCACAATTCGTTCAGCGATTGTATTTATTGATGATAATACTGTAATAATGATTATTATTTAAAGATTTATCATTAACTATTTATTTTACTGCATGTAACTAGAAGGAGATGTGCCAAGTGAAATAAAGGAATCGTTTAAAAATAAAATAAGATTTGACGAAAAAACAGTACCTACTTGTTTCTAAGTCTACAGCTTGGAACTGGTGAAAAAGTACAGTAATAATTTTTTTCTTTCTAAAAGTAATTGTATACACAGTTAAAGGGTATAAGGAACAGGGCAAAGAAATCAAAACATATAATTCATGAAGTTACTGTTAATTCTTTCACGCTAATAGTGATGCACAGTCGTAGTGAACAAGGCTCGATTTTTGTTCAGACCGGAGGGCCTCAGGTGTCGACCGTTCTACCCGACGGGAATGGGTTAACATAAAAATTGCTAATTTTCACCTAATCTGTACCTTAAATTAAAATCATAACCCCATTTTTCATAATACAGAAACCTGCTACATCTTCCAAGTCCATCTTCCCTACATACAATTATTTTACAATAGTATGGAATATTATTATTAATATAATAATAATATGCTATATGAAAATTTTCAATTTCCATATTGGTATTATGGGTTTTAAATTTTCAAAATATGTCAAAATAATCAACCAAGCCATTTTATGCATTTATTTTGTGATTATTGAACAAAATTTATAAAAATAGATAATTATAACGAGTTGAGTTTAGACATTTGTTAAAAAGTGTGCTGTGACAATAATTTTGATATTTTTAGTTTTATGGCTTATTTTTTATTAAGCGTACTCGAAATATATTTACAGCCTCGGCTGCGTTGCTTGTTGCTTCTCCTGAACCACGCCCGGACATCTACGCAGGACATGGTAGCTTCGGTGGTCCCTGAGGCTATCTTGTGCTGTAAAGATGTCAATGCACGATGTCGTCAAACTGCATACGAGCTTCTGTACAAGATGGCTGACATAATGAGTGGTCGTGGCGAGCTGGAGAAGTATTTGGAGATGGTGATGGCAGGACTTGTTGGTTCTCAACAGCTGACGAGTGCTAGTTTGCTGGCTCTGGCTGCCGTTACGCATCACATGAAAGGTTAGCAGAGCTGCTATTATTATTAGAATAAAAAAATTGTAAATAAAATTACAATTTTTTTATTCATTAACCCTTAGAGCCCCAAGCGCCGTTATATGGGCATGTTAAAATTGTTCAAAAAGAGACAGGATGCTGAATATATTGGCACCTGATGTTTGGGCCAAAAATGACAGCAGGCCGATATATCAGCTACTCAATGTTTATTATAGAATACTATGAATATTATGGTGCTGTAATATTATATTTTTTATATCGGATTGCACCAGTTTACAGCCAAAGAATCAATTAACATGTTCGCTGCGGACCACTCGGATCCGAGTAATGACACTTAGGTTAAAATCAAGATGGTGGATCTGGCAATGTAGATTGTGCTGCCAATTATTGGGATCTGAGAGAACCATGACCAGCTTTGTTATAACGCAGTATCTATTTCTGTATGGTCACTTGGAAATTTCCTATTGGTTGATTTTAAACTACACAGGCCACTCCGTGCGAGGAACGGGGGTTTTGGGCGCCGCAGCAAATGTGTTAGTCTTAAAAATAATATTTTTTAACACTTTGAAATTTTATATAGTGTACAAAATCAGAACGAAAACGATATTGTCAGCTGCAGCAGCTGTTGCCGCTGCCGACTATCACCACCTTTATTATGTTGTTTTGTGTTGTAGGCTAAAAAAACTTAGCCTAGGCCTAAGTTTTTTTATAGACGAGAGAGGTCAAATCTGTTTTCCTCTGATGAAGAGGATATTGAGGATGTCCTTCCTCTGGAAGAAATTCCTCAGAATGATCCCCTATGACATCCTGGGTTCCCAAACTGCTGAAGACCATACAAGGGCTAGGCCTAGTGGTTCACACAGAGATAGAGGCTCAACAAATATGTGAACAACAAATATTAAAGTGAAATTTGATTGAAACAAATTGGTAGCTCATGGGTAACTTGCTAGCCCAGTAAGTCAATGGTTGCAAAGGTTCTCTCACGTCAGGTCATGAGCGGACACCTCTGGCAAACCTATGTGACTCACGCCGCAATGGTACCTCACTGTCTTTAATTCACCCCACAGAACCTAGACCCAGATGAGATAAAAAAATGTATTTTGTAATTTGAATATGAATAAACTACTACCATTTAGTGTTGGTGATGTTTTTGTCTGCTTTGTAGAGACCATGGCAGAGGACCTGGTGAGATTGGTCCTCAGCAATGTCTGCCTCCTGTGTTGTTCAGCATCCAGGGAGATCGTCGGCTCTGCCCTCAGCTACCTCAAAGTCTTCATAACCTCAATGGATAATGAATTGGTCACTCAATCTGTGCCTAGTATTGTATGTAAAAATTATTTTTATAAGACTTGTAGCAACTAATATACCTTTAAAATTGTGAGAAAGAAAAATCCTCAAAGAATTAATAATCTATTTTATGAATCATAGCTCAAGTTTATGTGTTTTACCTAGCTTTGTACCGTACCTTTTTCTCTGCATCTTTTAACCTCTTTTGTGTTGTTGAAAAGTGATGTTAATGCTTGAATATGAAAACTATTAGACCCAAAGTTCATCTATATACATTTTTTAGGGTTTAGGTTTAGATGGATTAGTGGTATTAGAAGATAACTAACAAAAGATTATTTTTGTTTAAAAATTACAAAAAAATTTAAAAAAAGACCCCTTATACTGAGTACCTGTACATATTATACATGTATGGAGATACCAAATTTGTTGCGGTGATTTGAGTAAGGTTTGGCTTATATTAATGATTAATTTCACTGTTGATTTTATTTTGTTTGATAACGATCCAATACACATTTCACTGCCATAGTTCTGAACCAACTACGAGGGGGTACCCAAAAGTAACCGGAATTTGTCTGCCGAGGTCGGAGCTTTGGTAGTACGGGTTAGCGCCACTAGGGCGTGTCTAGCACAACTCTTTGCCAGTTCGGTCCCGTGCGGGTCGTTGAGCTAGCACATTCTGTTTGTCTGTAGCGTTATTTTTTGCTTTAGTTGTTTCACTGTTGCTTCGTTTTTTATGATGGCACGAACAACGTGCCGCTGTGAAATTTAGTTTTTTACTCGGTAAAACCGCTGCTGAAACTGTTTTAATGTTGAAAACTGCTTACAAAGATGATGCTTTGGGGAAAACTCAAGTGTATGACTGGTTTTCTCGATTTTAAAATGGCGACCTTTCGATTGATGACAAACCTCGTTCCGGACATCCATCAACTGCCCGAATCGATGATAATATCGAAAAATGTGAGAGCTTGTGCTCACAGACCGTCGACAGACAATTGATCAACTGTCCGAAATTAGTGCAATAACTTGGAGCTCGGTTCAGTGAATATTAACTGAAGATTTAGGAATGAGACGCATTGCTGCCAAATTTGTTCCTTGGGCTCTGACTGACAATCAAAAATCACGTCAAGTCGAAACATGTTATGAACTGAAAGATCAGCTCAGAATCGATCCAGATTATCTTTCAAAGGTTACTGGTGATGAATCTTGGAAAAACAAAATTTCACAGCGGCACGTTGTTCACTTAAACTTGCCATCATAAAAAACGAAGCAACGGTGAAACAGCTACAGCCAAAAATAACGCTACAGACGAACAGAATGTGCTAGCTCAACGACCCGCACTGGACTGAACAGGCAAAGAGTTGTGCTAGACATGCCCTAGTGGCGCTCACCCGTACTACCAAAGCTCCGACCTTGGCAGACAAATTCCGGTTACTTTTGGGTACCCCCTCGTATACCAGATTATCTTATGTTCATTGTCAGTAGTATTAGTAGAGTAGTGATAACATAGTTACTTGGACCATTTAAGCCGTGTTGCTTGGTTCGATATGTAGATAAGTCTGTGACCGACTTGGTCATGTCACTTTTTAAAAGATCAACAATTTTTAATATTTTTTTCAATATCTTTGATTATCTATTGTCTTTTGGAACTCCAATGTTTAAAGGAAAAAAGTTAAAATTTATATCTTGCTTATTAACTCTTTGAGGTTGAACAAATTCAACGACAAAATCCCAGGACGGAATTTATTTAGGCTATTATGTTCATGTATTCTAACATTCTTAATTCTTATGTACAAGTGACCAAACTAATTAATAAATGCATTCATCTTTAAGTTGCCGTTGTAAAATATAAAAAATAAATAAAATAAAGAGAAAAATAATATTACCAAAATTAATAAATAAATAAATTTTAAACTAATATTACTATTATAACATTGCTGACACCTACTCCACTAACATCAATATCATAATCATCATGCAATAATAAAAATTCTTCTATTTCTTAGTCTGTAACTTTATTCAGCATTTAAACGACAGTAGAAACACTGATACACAAGTAAACATTGCGTAAAACTAACCTTTATTACAACAACAATCACTCCAAGCAGATGACAAATACAACCTTCAGCTTGGAGAAATACACAGAGAAAATAAATATTATAAGGACAAAAATAAATGCACAGAGTAAGAAAAATAACCTTTTAGAAATGTGTGTAATAAAACAAATAAACACAAAATACTCGTCTTACGTTTACTTTGAGTGTGTTTTAAGTGGTTATACCTTGTGACAGGTATAGGTCGCCATTCTAACTTTTGGCAGAATGGCGTCCGGTAACCTCCTCAAACGGTTAAATGGAAATATTTGATAAAAATTTTTATACAGATTCATATAGTTAAGATCTCATAATGTATGCCTACGAATCTAAATTTACTCATTTCCCATGATATTCTTAAGAAGTATGTACAAAATTATTATATCTTTCTTATTTGTAAAAAATACTGTGATAACATTAAGTGTGTAGCTTTACCTATGATCAAGCTTTGTTTCTGCCTGCTCAAATAATTCATAAATAAATATAAATTT
This sequence comes from Nephotettix cincticeps, assembly GCA_023375725.1. Taxonomy (NCBI): domain Eukaryota; kingdom Metazoa; phylum Arthropoda; class Insecta; order Hemiptera; family Cicadellidae; genus Nephotettix; species Nephotettix cincticeps. The sequence goes on from CM041791.1 coordinate 30,365,700, forward strand.
TCTGAATACGTAGATCTGCTCCTAAGTGGTATTTTTAGTTGATTGTAACTTGTAACAAAACATTTTGTACAATTTTTGTTGCAAAGGTTAAAGCTTTGGTGAGCATGACGGAAGATTGTAAACGGCACTTGCGCACCAAGACTCGTGACCTGCTGGCACGCCTAGTGCGCTGGTATGGCGCAGACTCGGTGATGGCGCTGGTGCCGGAGACGGAGAAGGTGATGCGTGCCAGGTTACGCAACATGCGCAAGATACAGGCGCGCAAGACCCGCAAGTGGGCAGAGCTGCGTGAGGCCAAGGCCAATGAGGAGGAAGACCAGTTCTCTGTCAGGAGCAAGCCCAAGAGGTGACAACCAATTGCATCACTTAATGTTCAATGACAGAATGTTTTCATACATTGAAATCTTTGTTCTACAGTTTCAAAAACATATAAGACACAGCTTTATTAGCAGCGTTAATTAATTTATTTTTATTTGCTGTAATAGTAAAAAATCAGCTATGCCTTATTTTGAAAATGCTGTTAAAATAACAATACAGCATTCACGTTCCTTTGAAGGAATTTTGCCTGCTAGCCACATACGTTTTAGTACAATGAACGTGCTTGTAAAAGATTAAAACAATCAATACGTTCTCCTTTAATATATAACTGTGAGGAAGTTTCTAAAAATATTTAGAGGTATTTTAATATTATTTTTATATAATTTGGCATGTCAAGATTAATTAGTTTCTTTAACCTTCTTGATGAGTCCTTGTTGCAGATCAAAGTGTTAGGATATTGAAATCTGAGGCCTCACAATATTCCAGTATATAGCAGACCATTAGTAATCTGGATTATTGGGGCTTTACAGTATAGGATTTTTGTCATCACTGGTTTGGAGCAATCACACCATTTGTTATGCAAATATTTGTGAAATTGAGGAGCCTGCTGTAGTCTATCGAGTGGTATTTCTTTTTTTGTGGTGGTTGTTAAGATTTCATTGATTAACATGTACACAAACAACAATATATTAAGCACACTAAATGAATATAATTTATAGTCTTAGCACTTATTTAGGCTAACTGTTTGTCTTGATATATTTCCATCTTGACATTAAATTCAGTCATAAATCAATTGGCTACTTTGAAACATGTAATGTATCAAACATTTTGTTACTAACAAAATGTTTGTTCCTTTTAGGTTTGATACAAAATTAAGGTTGCATTACTGCATTAAATTAAATTCCATGCCTAGTTTCTTAAACCAAAGTACTTTGTTTTAATATTTATTATAGGCTCAAAAATGTAAAGCTTACAAATTTAATTGATCTTTTTTCTATTATTTGAAATTATTGTTGCAGTTTTGATGATATTATGGCCAATCTGGATGACTCAGATATGGAATTGGATGAAATGGTGGATGAAAAACCAAAGAATAAGAAGAAAAAGAATGATGTGTTCATCAAAGAAGGCGCAGACGATATTGTTGACTTCACTGATATTTCCACTACCAAAAAGATATCCGGTAAATACTTATAATTATTTTAGTTACTAGTTTTCAACCAAAAAAATCACACAAGATACAATGTATGATTTCTGAAAATTGAAACACAATTCTTTTGGTTGATCCATTTGTCCTAATTGCTGACTTCTATTTCATGGTTTTGGTATTATCAACAATCATTATTCTCTCTAAATAACTTTATGGTCAATTAAGTGATTTTATTTTCAATTCATAGGTGTTTTAAGATAATATATATTTATTTATAAGAAGGCTTCAATAATGTTTAATAATACCCTTCTTCACCTACAGCAATCAGGCCAGATCAGGAAGGTGTTGGTCAATTGGAAATACAAAAGAAGAAAAAGGAGAGCGCATTCAAAAAAGCACCTGATGGACGACTCATCATCAAAGATGACAGTGACTCTGACGATGAACCACGGAACAGACGAACGGGACGCATCCCTGGTCTATCAGACTCAGGTAATTCTTTTTTTACTGAAAGATAAAATATATAAAGTTGGGTTTGTGAAACTACAGTGAAGATTTTAACCTTTAACAATTTTAAGGACTTTAAATAAGTTTTTTCCTTGCATTATTATTTCACTTATATATTTTTAAATTAATTACCATAGGACCAAAATGTTCGTTAATCCGGGAGGACTCACTTGAAATTGAAATTGTGACAACTCATTCAAGGTCTTTTTGACAGGGACATAATAAAACAGCTATTTTTCGTCATAACTCATAACATTGGTTTATTTTGATAAATAACAATAAAATACCTGGAATAGTACATTATAATTGAAATATATATAACTATAGCAATAGAATAAAATATTTGAAAATTTTTATACCGAAAAAAGCTAGAAAAATCTTTATACTCAACCCATTCCTGTCTGACAAACCGTCCGATGCCTGAGGCCCTCCGGTCTGAAGTAAAATCGAGCCTTGTTCACTAGGACTGTGCATCACTATTTGCTTGATAGATTTAACAGTAGCTTCATGAATTATATGTTTTAATTTATTTACCCTATTACTTTTACCCTGTAACTTCGTGTATAATCACTTTTAACTAGAAAAAAATTATTACTGTACTTTTTCACCAGTTCCAAGCTGTAACTTAGAAACAAATAGGTACTGTTGATTCATCAAGACTAATATTGTTTTCAAATGATTCCTTAATCTCACTTGGTATATCTACTTATAGTTACCTGAAGTAATAAATAGTTAAAGATAAATCTTAAAAAAATAATCATTATTACTGTATTCTCATCAATAAGTACAATCGTTGAATGAATTGTGTGAACGAGACAATAATTAACTGTCAACACGGAACATTGGACACTAAATCCGATGATTTATAAGAGGACACCAACACTATCTATCGGATGAGAAATGAACTAGTACACCTAACGGCAGAAAAAATAACTACGTCGAAATATAAGCAGGCAACGCACATTGTTTGTTTCCGGGCGCACAGTGCACGTCCTTAGCCATTTGTTTAGCAAAATACGTGGACCTGCAATGTGCGTCCTTAGACGGGAATGTAGTCACAGACCTGAGACACAAGACCTGAGTTTGGATTTTTTCCTGCCAAATCAATTAAAAATGACTGTGGCATAAATAAACTAAAAAAAAACATGAATACCGAAATTTGAACATGGATTGCACGGTTTGACCAGTTAGGTCAAGTTCATGTGCCAAACATTGAAAATTAAACCTACGTCCTCACCCAAAAAAAAAGCCCAAAAATAACCAGAAATAGATACAAGCGTCACGTGGCACGCTCCATAGTTCTCATGAGTGTGACACACTGGCACTGCGCCAGAAACTCTGTTAATTGTATATATATGCAAAAAATAAATGAAAAATCTTACATTAAAATAATTGAAGTTACAAATTTTGATGAGGTGTTTAACCTGCTTGAAGAACCAATGCTGTACCAATTTTCTGAAAAATCATACATTCCCTTGATCTTTAAAGAAAAAACCTTAAAATAAAACCATAGTTATCCTTCTTTTCCATTAATTTATATGTTGTTTGCCAAAAGATTTATGTATTAGAGCATATTCCTTAGCACTTAATTCTGGTTCTATTTCGTTTGACTTGACAGAAGATGAAGATGACTTGGACGAAGCTCGCAGTACAGTTTCCTCTGTGATGCCCAATCGTAAAAGACATTTGAGCACTAGCACTGCTGCCACATCTTCAGCTGGGCCGGCCATGAAGTATCAAGGTTGGTAATACCATACAACATCAACATATGGGTATTTTTTTAGCACTTCTGTATAGGAATGACGTGCAGTGAATTTTAAATTTATATCAACATCTTTTTATGATACCATATAGGCTACATAAGTTAAGATAATTATGAATGTAATGTCTTGTTCTTTTTAGTCAACTTGGTTCCTGACAAGGGCCACACTAGTTGTATTCCCCTAGAAACTACTTTTGGAACTCACAATTAATTATAAACTTCTCTCTAAATATTTGATACAAAGCTGATACAAAGATGTTATAAGCAAAAGTTAGGTGTTTTTCCTTAATGAAAATTAAAATGATTATTGCAAAATTGATGATTATATTGATATTGGCAATTTTACTTATCTAATCTTATTTTTGAGACACACTCAAACTGTATCAGTATTTTAATCCTGATTTACCTGCACCAAGCATATTAAACCAATACCCGTGCACAGATCATGTCTTATTTTTACATATGAAATTAGGTTGTTGTGCTAAATTATAAAATTTTAATTGCAAAAACTTTAATATGACAATATTTAATTTATATTACACAACTTTTTATTTATTATTTACCTTTTTACTAACTACAAAAAGTGCATTCACTCTCTCCTCTTTACCTACCGACTAATAATTATAGTAATAATCCTTATTTACAAAATGTACATTACAATCTTATCGTACATATAGACATAAATAAGTATAGATACTTTGTATACTAAATTTGTTTTTATAAATAGATGCAGTTATGTAATGTAAGTGCAATGACTAAACCTAATATTATGTGTCATTTGTGCTTGATTGTTTCAGCTGGGGGAGTGGGCATACACAGGCCAATCATGAAGACAAAGCCTGGCACTAAACAAAATCTGAAAGGATCCTTTGGTACTGAATACAAATCCAAGAAAGCTCGAGGAGATGTCAAGAGGAAGGGTCTCCCAGACCCATACGCTTATGTTCCTCTTCGGAAAGATGCTCTTAACAGGAGGTTTGTGTTAGGTGTATTTTTGTTATTTTTACTGTGGACATTTTCTATCACGATTTTAAGTAAAAAAAAGTTTCACGACATTTCGGGATCCGGAATCTGATCCTGTCCTCAGACGAACTATTATCTAAAACATAAAACAATTAGTACATAATCCGGACTAAGCCGGTAGAAAGCTGAAAACAAAAAGTTTTGAAGCAGACAAAAAACTTAAAAACAAACCATTCACTGACAATGGTAAAACAAAAATTTGTTTTACTAAAAATCGTTATGAAAACTGTCGTTAATAAAAATTTAATAACATAAATCTACCATCACCAATAATTAATTTAAGCTATAAAAAACCTTCCATGATTATTCTTTGAAAAATCTTTATAAGAATCATGAATTTATTTTGTATTTATTTAATTTTTTTCTTTTATTTTAAAGCATAAATGTGGATGTTTATATCATCTGTAAAATATTTACAATAAACAACTGATTTATAAACAAGTTACATGATAAAACATCACCTCATCATTTTTGTGTGCAGTGTGATAAACTATTTTTAAACAGTAGAAACTAAATGGTCAGTGTATCAAGGTCTTTGTTCCAATAATTTGAGCTATTGAGGAATAGAAAGTCAGACTTCAGCAAGTGTAATTTCAATGAAACCTCATAAGGAATAGCTTGGTGTAATATAAAATTACCTTCATTAGCCATGGGATAAACCAGTAATGAGTAGTAAACATGGCGTTCGATTCTTGTTTGTTGAAATTTCACAGAAATTAGTACTGTACAAATAAATGTGTTAACACAAACCGTGTAATGAAAAACACATTGTTCTCAATTCAGTGAAAACACGGTCTGTGAAAATGGTAAGCCTGAATCTAAAAGTAAAGTAAATTTCTAGGTTGGGTTTTAAATTTTTTCTACAGTACCAAAAACAATCTTAATCCACTTCCTCCACATCTATGTTCTGCGTTCTTTGCACACTTACATAAAACTGATACTAAACTACATTTAATACCAAAACACAGAAACTTTGCCAAACTGTATGTTTCTGCTGATGTAAGGGTAGGGAAGGTGGGGAAGGGCTTTCCTGTTAAGCTGAAAGTAAAGACTTTGTTCGGAGTCCAAACCATGGGGTATACATACAAGAACTTTTGACTGGTTTTATATAGGTTCTGCAAAGCAAAACAATGTCATAAGTTAGAGTCATGAATTTTCAATTCATTTATTGAGAGAATTGTATTTCCGTGGTTGAAGTTGTGCTATGAAGGTTCAGCCCTTTGGTGAAAAGTATTACAGAGGTTCATTGTGCAGCAATTTTCATTAGTAAATTAGGTGCCTTTTGAGGTATCACTAGCATTGAATGTTATAAAAAATTGAGAAATAAAATTCACTATAGAGGTAGTCATATTTTTGAGGATGTGGTTGGGAAGTTCTACTGTACTATTAACATGAAGAGTTACCTCAGCTATAGGGGTTCTCTCCAGTTCTGCCATAATGTTGAGAGAACATTAATGTAAAGAGTATTCGAGAATAAAACAGAAATAATTCAAATGATTAAACCCTTATTTGATTATTACAGTCAAGGCATTGAATATTATTTGAATTTTTATAACGGAAATTTTTTTAGAAAAAGAGCTAAAGCAGTTGGGCAGTTCAAGAACATATTGAAAGGTGCCAAAAAAGGAGCAGTGATTGGCGCAAAAAATAAAATGAAGATGAAAATGAAGCTAAAAAGAAGAAAGTAGTTATTTTTATATCTAACTATATTTTTTAATAGTGATTTTATGTTGAATATTTGTAAATATAATTTGATTAAATATTGAATTAATATTATTTATTCCTGTGTATTTATTCAAGAAACTACAAATCCTTATTTTAATTTATACTGGTTTTATACAAATAATCTGGACAAACTTTTTATATTTTTCTAGAGAAGAAAACATTATTTCAAATGTTTATGATATTTTTAGAGAAGCTGAGTTAGTGATAAATTCCACATAAATAAAGTATAAACCTATTCTGTGTCAGGATATAATATTTTTCTTATGAATTCAAAGTATCCTATCTTAACTGACTCAAAAAGTCTGTTAATAATAATAAGTATAAGTACAGTAATGTTCTTTTATCTGGATCCGTATCATCCGGAATACGAAAAACAGATGAAATGTGAGTTTCTCTCAGCACCTTCAAAATTTCAGATACAACTGCAGTACTTGCTATTCCTGGCAAGTATTGCGTAACACATGCACACACATTCGTATGTTGTGTCTTTTTGCCGGGCAAAATGCTTCTGACGAGAGTACGATAGGTGATATTATTTAGAGGATACTACATAAAAAATTGTTAGAAAATAAGAAAATAATATAAATCACAATTAATTACTGAAATACGTTTTTACTGAACAAACTGTTTTTAGATTCAACACTTTGATAAGAAATTAATATGAAATAAAAAAAGTTCCAGATTGATTTGGAGTGTTTTATTTCTGATCTGGTTTGATTTTTCCTGACTATACATTTATTTTGAATCAAATTAAAAATATTTTAACACTTTAAACTCTATAACTATATTGCAGGCTCCATTCATGATCGTTATATAATATGCGATGTGGACGTATATGTCCTGTTACACTTTCAGATTATCTGGATTCGGACTCCACCACATTAATCCGGATAAACCAGACTTTACTGTACCACCATGTACTGTCATAATATAGAGGCAATTCAAAATTATAAGATTTTCAAAAAACCATTAAATAAAAAAATTACTGAAATATCCCAATTTGGTATTACTAATTAATTACAAAATTTTTTAAAATATCTTAAATTTATATTTATATAATAATAATTTCTTCACAAAAAAAGACAGCAAACTATGTTTACCAGTTTCCATTTCTCAGTAAGGTCTAAACATAGAGCAAAGATTCAAAATACCAAATCGTTGGATTTTGAGCTGATTCCAATGGCGATAGTAAAATTTTAATTTTTGGATAAGTTATATATAAATCTCTAAAAAAACCATAAACCATTTTGGGGTATAAAAATCCTTTAGATTGACCGTAATCCCTGGTTTTTTATATAAATTTTCAAATAAGGGTTGGATTACACAATCTGTCAAATTTTGTCTTCATTGTACCATTTATATGAGATATATTGTGTTTGCAGATAGATACACACACACAAAAAGGGCAGTAACAAAAATTCTAACTAATTTAGGCATAGACAAATAGTAGTGATTCACATAATTACAAAAATAAAAGGGTTTACTGGTTTATTTGGAAGTTCAATAAATCCAAGCTAATTATTTCTCACAATTCTACTCAGGTACAATTAGTTTTTGTTAAGGCCCAAGCAAACAAATCTTTGCTTAACAAAGAGCTCCGTCATTGATTGAATTTTGTATTCATTGCTTGTCTTTATCCTGTCCCTTCCCCTGAGTTTCTATTGTACTTGTGTTGTGCTTTTTCATTGTGATGATTTAGGCACTGATTACTGGTAGGTTGTTTGGTCGTAGATAAAATTGAAAAGTTTTAAGTTTGACACTCAGTAAAACTAAAAGTAAAACCCTAAATTTTCACTTTATATAATACTCTGTTTAATTTATTAAATCTTAAAATGTATAGTGGATTTTAAAATATTTATAGAAATGGTTATCGATGCCTAACTGGTTGTCTAGACATAAAGTATATTTCCAGTTGGAAGTGTAGGTACAGCTTAAAGTTGGTTAAATCCTTCCTAAACAATAAAAATGTTATCTTTCCTGTTTTCTGTGTTGTTTATATTCAAAGTAACACATAATAGGCTATATATTTTATGATGAAATTTGGAACATAAAATTATGAAATAAATTTAGTGTGTAGTGCTAGTGAAGTAAAGAGTGGAAGACCAAAATATCAGAAAAACGGGATGTAAATGGGTATAAAGAAATTATTGTTCAATATTTAATGCAATAAAGTAAAGTCGGAAAGGAATATTATAAAACACCTTAATTATGACTGAAAAAGTACAAATGAAGAAGTAGGATAGTTTTTATCTGTAATTTAATTTTTGGAAGTAAATATGTTTGAATTGTGATTATTACATTTCCGCTTTTTACACTTGACTTATTGTGTTCATTTATTGTATATCAATTATTAGAAAATTGATAACATCTCTAAGATTGAGATATGTGAAGTAACAAGCTTGAGGTGTTTTATGAAGGAGAAAATGGATTACAGAATTTACTGATAGCTGACAGGGCAATCTAAGACCGTAGAAATTTAATGCTTCCAATGTAGGACGCACCTAAGGGCACTAATAATGGGGCGTAGTGAGTCATGCATTATATTTTCTTACAGTCTAAACGATTGCATTTCGTGTAAGAGTAGGTTATATTGCCTGAGCCAGATGTATCACCCACTTCGCATATGCTTAGGCAGCCTCACACCACAAAAACGGTTATATCTTGTTTATTTTTTGTCCAATCTTAAGATAATCTTAAAAATGTTTTGAATCTTAAGATAATCTGAAAAACTTTATTCCTTTTTAACTTTATTTTTTTATTAGAATACCAGTTTTTAAGTTATAGCCTTTGAAATCTGTATATTTATTTGAAAATTCATAAATATTTTGCAAAAGTTATCCTTTTTACAATTAATTACAATTTTTGACAAATTTATAAATACCAGTACCTGGTGACCGAGCTTTGCTCGTATAGAATAAGACATGTATTATAAAAATTAAAAATTAAAACACATTTATTACTCAATGAAAACATTTATGTGGGTTAAATAAAACCCATTTAATACACTATAATTAATATAGCACTGAACAAAAAGTAGTGCCTCTAATGGGGACTGAACTCGCGATCTTCTATTCCGACACGGGAGGCCGACACGTTACCGCTAGACCACGACGTCTGTCAAATGAGCAACACCGTTTAAGGTCTTTTACCCAACCTCAATTGTTTTAGCCGGTCATTTACTGTTTAATTATCCGTACAGTTATTATTAGCCTGTGATCAACTGATTTTGTTAGAAACAGAATGAGGATTGAAGAGCAAAAGATAAATTTTATTTACACCTATTAATTGGTTTGTGACAGTGGCTTCAAGCAATACAATTAATACTTTTTCTATCAAACACGGAAGATTTTGGAAATACTTTTTCTGCTTTTATTTTGCACAGTTATATTACCCTTAAGTTTTTACAAATTTTTTGGTAACCTGATCATTTTGCATTTATTACATACATATAATAAATATTTATGAAAAACCTCTATTCACATATTGTTTGCCACCATCTTCAATCAACAACTGTCAAACGGTTATAAACAGATGTTTTGATTTGTATTGTTTACATTTGATTCTCCATAAGCATAATGTTAAATTTTTAGATTTTAAACTTAATATTTAAAAGAAAACACAAATTTTCCTGGACATTAGACCTATCTAGAACTTATATATATATATATATATATATATATATATACAAACCTTGCTCGTATTATAGTATTGGATAAACTGTTGGTCGAGGTAAGTTCTGAAACATTTTGTAAATTATCAATAGTAAAAATGATTGATATTTATAAACAAATTGTTTATCAGTTAAATGTTTTGACATGGATATGTCTTAGATCTGGGGGGGGGGGTGTGGCGATTTTTAAGATGGAAAATATGTAACAGGTTTCCATAGGAACCACCAGAGCTATTGTATTGAATTTTTAATACAAAAGATTAAGAACAGCTGTTAACGTGAAGTGAAAACATTACCTTTGAGATATCCATGATCTAGCCTATTTCCCACAGGGAAGTAAATAAAAAACCTTCTTTCAGTGGAAAGGTTAATTTAAAAATTGCCCAATGAAGATGAACTCTTAAAGATAGGCGTAAAAATAGTCTTTTTAGTTAACTGAAAAATAAACATTTATGAATTTACACTTTGCTTTCTTCCCTGAAAATCTGATGTTAAATAAAATGCTCCTGTTATAAATAATCTTTGCAATGATTATAATATTTTGTATATTACACAGCCATATTTTCATCAAAGATAGTACTGACATATCTAGTGTATACAGGACTAAGATGAGTTTGGTTAGTTTCTTATTTCCTCAAATAAGTTAAAGGAGTGAGTTACTAGAGTCAAATTCTGTTTATTTTTTACGTATTCTACTCTTATTTGTGTTTTACCCTTTAAAGACTTTAGAGAAGAACAAACTTGAAGTCAGTCTCACTTTGTAATTAGACTGACAAATTGCTAATTACGTATTTCGTGCTAACCACAAAGTTCATTGAGAAGAATCAACAGTCTTTGATTGCTGTAATCTAAATAATGATCCAACAAATTAGTTACAGTGAAGAAACATTGCATTTTAAATATTATTACTGCGACTTCTGATACAATGAGTAAAATATAAATGAGAACATAAGTTTAGGCTGAATATTTTTTCATTAAATTGAAATTAATTAAAAAATATAATATTAAGATAGGAAAATTAATGTACTTATAATGGGATTGGGAAATTATATTCTGCCATTTTGGTTGTAAAAAACTATCCCACCACTTAAAAATGAAAATGGTAATTTTTCACATATTTATTACTTTGCTGGAGTATAAATGATTTCAAACAGTAGGCCTACAATGTAGGCCAGTTGAAAAATATTTATAAAAATAGTTTAAACCTTTTGAAATTCTAAGAAAGTATTTACCAGTAGGAAATACAGTATTAACCTTCTAGCTAGTTGGAAGTAGAGAATTCGCGGTCAATGAGTTTGTCAGTTAGAGGGGAATATTTTTGCCCATTTTACACGAATATATAGATTTTTTACACAAAATTTTGAAAATCAGGGGAAATGTTAACAAAATTAAACATTTCCTTGAGTTAAAACCATAAACCATGTATTATTTTTTGCACCTAAAAGTACGGTGTAGTAATTTTTTTTATTACGTATTAATAAAATTAATCAACACTTTAGAAGATTTAGAGCCTAATCTCATCTATGCTGCTTAAATTATTCATGGGGAAGATCTTTTTCAATTCTGAACCTTAAGTTTTATCTCTGTTGTCAACTTTTACGGCTGCTCTTTACAATCAAGGGTTCAGTTCCACAAACAAACCTGTTTTATTCTTCTTTCTTTTCTGACTCGTTTGCTAGAACTTCTCTTAATAATGTTTCTCATTAAACTTTCACCTTATTTTCTTGAATCCTTCCTGAATTAAAATAACAAAAGATTTTCATTTCTCAGATACGATTCTTTAAAGAAAAAGGTTGTTTTTTTAAGTACAGCATTAACTTGAATTAGGTTTACACAATTTTTAAATGAACTGATGATAAAAAGTTTTTATTTATGACTGCCTTTCTATATGTACACTGCTAATCAGAAATCACATTAAACTGCTAAGACTTTAAATTTTAAAAATTAGTGAAGGAATAAAGTATATATAAATGGTGTAAGCATTAAATTAAATTTATCAAATTAATAATTTTTAAAATTAACGGTATCAGTAGACTGACACATATATTCTCCCGTAAGCAAATTAAAAAACTACAACCTTTAATATATCATTTAGTTCATATAAATATCATTTAAAAATCTATTATTTCAATGATCCAATTTCTTAGACTAACAACAATAGAAAATATGTTATATTAATGGCTAGACTTTTTGTAGGCATTACCGCATTTCCCCATTAGGTAATAGCAAAATCTTTAATGGGTTTTGTTGGGTGGTGTGACCTTAAACTGCATACCACGTTTAATGGAAAACGAAATAAAAAAATAAGTATGTAAGAAATTGATCTTTTAGTACTCTCCATAAGAATAAATAACATTGTACGCTTTCACGCAGTGTAATGTGTTTACCATGGACAGTTAATTTAAAATTTTGAACTGTTAGTCGTAGACTATAGTGCGCCTTTGTACCAAGTTCCATAAAATCATATTTTCATTTTGGTGTACAAACAGACAGAAAGATAAAACATCAGTCTGTAAACAAATTTATTTATTCATTTTATTTAATCCTCAAAAGTTATATTTCCACTACTTTTAAATTAAAAATTTTGACAAATAATGTACCGGTACTATGAATCGGGTAGGAAAGTAAACACATTACTTGACTTACCAATGTGTAAGGCAACTAATAATCAGGCAAATATCCCTTCAGAGTGGTCATATTAAGTTGGTAATTACCATTACAATTATATTGAAATTACCATTATTAGAAGCGACTGGAGGAGCTAGGTTGAGATCACGGGGATTCAATTCTTAAGATTACTATTTTTGAAGTCTTAATTTTTATGATTTGGATTTTTTATATCTAGTCTACTTACTACACTATTATTATTTTTTGATTTTACTTAGTATCTTTTAATCTTATTACTATTACTATTAATTACTAGTTCATGAGATTGATAACTATAATAAACTGTAAATAATAGCCTTAATAACTCTAATAGAAATGATGCCATAATAACTAATATATAAGGATCATGAAAAGATGACCTTGACATATGTTTATGGAAGAAGTAATTTCCTTATGGTTAACTAAATAGACTTCACATTAAATTTTAAATTTAAAAATTATTAAAATGGGATTAAGTACTGTAATCCCTTAACGTGTTGGATTGTAACAACAATTTTACCTACATATTACCATGCAGCAATATAAGGGCAGTAAAATAAACAAAAGTTGCTTGAGACTTTTTGCACAAATTTTACGCTTGTCCTTCTGAAATAAATATTAAACAGAGTTCAGCCCCAAAGCGCAGGAAATAAACTTCACCGTTTTCTGTTCAAGTCTTACTTAATTTTTTCCCAGGAAATTAAAAGATAATGGGTTTTAGACTTTAACACTAAGTTTAAGATTTTGATTTCCTTAAGATTTTTCAAGAACAAAAGATCATCTCCATCACATTTATTAATTTCCCTCCAACTTTTTAGCTTTCAATTATTCATATTCAATTTAATTTTCAGTTCTTCATGTACTGAGTATAGCAAGAGACAGTAATAAATTAAGAGTCTGCAACACCTTCGCCATCTTGGATTTTTAATTCCATAAGAACAATGTTAATATTGTGGCAGCATCACTGGCCACAAAATATGATTTAGATGTCAATTCTAGGCAATTGCATTTCCCAATTTTTTATTTCTATTCTAAAACATAATTACATTTTTTATTGAGACATAATCTTATTATAAATTTATTATATATTATTATTATTTAATTTATTATACTATTACTTTTAATTACTAGTTCATATTGTTATAATTGTAATAATACTTAAATTTTTAACTTTTGATCTAATAAAAAATTATAATCATGAAATAATGACTTTGAATATAAAAATCTATTAACAATAGACTTCACATTAAATAAATTTAAAATTAAAAAAGTACTGATTAATGTTTTGTACAACAATATCTTTCCAATTAATAAAATAAAAGATGCAGTCATGTTGTTTGTTTTTCTTCGTTGTTTTTCAGTTTTTTTTTTCAAATTTTTTTGTTTTTTTATTTTTTGATTTTTTTTTCTTTATTAAGTTTAAGTTTTTTTTTTTTTCAAGTCTCTTTTTATTTTTTTTTTTCACAAAATCAATTTAATTTTCATTTGTACTGTGACAGTAATTAAGAGTCTGCAACACCTTCGCCATCTTGGATTTTTAATTCCATAAGAACAATGTTAATATTGTACATTGCACAAAAATGATTTAGATGATGTCAATTTTTTTTTATTTTATTTCTATTCTAACATAATTACATGGTTAATTCATAATTACATGTTATAATTGATTTTTTTTTTTTTTGTGCAGATACTTTTCTGAAAAAAATTTTTTATTTCTGTTATTACTTTGTTCTTTTTCGGCTACTCCTGTCGTCGCCGCGGCACGGCGAGGCGCCGGTATGCAATGTGAGTGATGTGTTGAGATTGCGTAGTTGAGCGCGAAGGCGCGGCTCCTTCACTAAGGCACTTACACCGCAATCACTTCATTTGTCTTCCTTGTGGTCAGTAGATAGTGTGCCTAGGTTTCAAACCGGTAGTACCAGCTTTTTTTTAAATAAATTTAATTATTTGTGGAGACCGAGTTACGTTGATCATAGTTTCAAGTTTTTAATTTTATAAATTGGTTGAACAAATTGAAATTTATGAAATTATTATTAAATATCATGATAGTCCCTCAAAATTTAAATATAAACGATTAAAATGAAAAATATAGCTCTCGAATTAATTTATAAATATATTAATGAATACATGTCAAGTGGGCCGAAATTTGGGCATTGAAAAACATACCACCTTGACCGTAGTATGAACACGGTGTGGCGAGATGACTTACGTTAGGCCTGGCTATATCAGGTGGTGGAAATGTATGAGTGAATGGATTTATAACCTATATTTTTCATTTATTTATATTATTCATTAAACTCTTATTCATTATTTTTCTTAAATAATTATATTTAAATAGTTTTTTTAATTAGTCAGGTTTGTTATTATTGCTGTTTGTTGTTGTGGAGTAAATTAATCTGTTAGAGGTTAAATGTAAGGAAGGACCGAATGGTCCCACTACTTCACCTCATTAAAGAAGTATTTTCATTTATTCAATATTAATAAATTAAAATATTTACAACATGAAAGGGATAGAATTACGATGTAATATCGATGCAAATTTAAGTTTTGTGATTTCAAATTCAGTGTATTGAGAGGTTCCCTGCTGAGGTGACAAAAGCTGCTTTATCACGGGTCTTTGTCGTCGCTGGATGGTAGCAATAAACTCAGCGCCCTGGGAGAGCTCCTCCGGGCCTCGCTGAACGCTAATATACCACTTCAAAACGTGGACGAATATTCTCTTTGGAAACTAGAGTTCGTTGATAACCCAACAATACTTTTATACTTTTTATACTTTTAAACTTTTAACTGAAATGGCAACCTACCCAGGTAGGTATTTTAAGCCAAGTATGAATGAGGAATGAATGCAGGGGAGATTGTGGCGCGGTCTTGTAGTCTTGTTACCGATAAGGCTGACATAATCCTTAGACAGGACTGTTAATTAATAGCCCAACAGCCGAAGGCAACTAATGGACCTACAGTTTAACGTGGAATCCGAACCACGGCCTCTGAATTACGAATCGGTCTAATTATGAGGATGTTCTTTGCGGATTAACGTAGTATTCAATATTGCGGACGTTATTACACACAAGAAAACACTACAATGAATTACTCCCACCCGATTGTTGGCCTTAATAACGTAAATCATTCATGTCTAGCCGATAAAATACTCGTCTGGCACCACTGATGCAGGACGGAAACACACTAGCTTACAGCATTTAAGAAAATACTGGAGAAATTATATTGCTTAATAGCTCAATAAAAACACTATTCATCCAACTCATAAAGCAGCCCACGTGTATCCAGCTGTCCCACAGATCGCTGTGACTCGTGAAGTAGTTATATTAACACGTTAAAACGCAATCCTTACACTAATGTGACGAACGCTACCGTTTGTCAATAGGGAAGCAAGACTATTACGCATAGTAATAAGAATAACGATCTCCAAGGGGTACATTGAGTGTGGGGGGGGGGCTGGAAGGGTGGGTATGGAAACTAATGACACGATATTGGCTAGGACGCCGATCTGCTTTATCTTGATATTGAAGCAGGGATATTTTGTTGTTTGAATTTTTACACTTTTCTTAAAGGAAGTTACCGTTACATATTTATTCAATATATTGTGATTTGGTAATTCTTATCGAATTTAAATACGCACTTTCATCGGACAGAAAAATACCTGGTTTTCATTTGGGGAAACAATTTTTTTCATTTTTATAATGCATCTTTAGATTAAAAATTATTTATTATGAGTTTCGGAAAATCCACTGCTATTTTAAATGACATTGTTTTAACTTCTCTGGTCAGCCACTTCTTCTAAGCCCAATTTGATCAATCAATTTGATAAGTGATGTAAAACTTGCATGAGTCATTACGTTTATTCCTTGGTTCGAGCACATCAACGTTACCTGTAAGCGAGCCAACTCAACGTCATAACCCAATATGTTTGATGCGTTTGGCTTCGTTACGAACATGATATCGTGAGACTATATTATGTGATCAAAAGCCATCAGACACCAAAGCTTAATGTTTTTATCTGGAGGTTGTGACGTCGTCAACATGTTTGATCAAGTCGTGTCGCCGTTCTGGCGGAAAATTGAAAATGTCTCTCGGAAAGAATATCGGCCGTTTGTCAAGCCTCAGTTTCCCCCCCTCGTCATCCCTCCCTCCTCACCTCCTCCCCTCACCCTTGCCGTCACGGGGTTGTTTATGTTCACGTCAAGCTCTCCAGATAAGCTTATATGACACTGGTTCTTATTAAGGGGGTAGATCTTTGTGAAAGAACTCACATTGCATGCCTCTGACAAGAAATAGATAAATAACAGCTTTCTTTAGGATGCTAGTTGACGGTCATGAAAATGTACAAAATGATATTTGTCAATAACAGAGATATGATACACATACTGTGTATCAAATCCAAGGTCAATAAAAAAGATATGATACACATACTATGTATCAAATCCAAGGTCAATACAAAAAAATGATACACATACTGTGTATCAAATCCAAGTACGTCTGGTTTAAACCAATGACGGAGACTCCTGTCAGATCATTAGCAGTATCTCTGCCTAGCCTATGTGACTAACGTCACTATGGTACGTCGATTTCTTTATTTGCCCGTAGAAATGTGATGGGAGCTGACTTTTTTAACCCTCAACATTAATAAAACGAACTGTCACGTTGCCTCATTGAGGCCTATGGAGTTCTTACTTCTGAGTTTCGGAATTAATACAGATATTAAACAGAATATTTGAAATATTAATAAACTTAACAGTGTTTCCAATGGTGAATTTTATAGTATGAAGAAACACCCCTCACTAATAATTATTTTAAATTGAGCTCTTTTCGAAAATATACAACCTGAGATATACCTCTGCTGAAATCTAAATAATGAAACTAATGTTTTTAGAGGGAGGGTTAAAACATCCGGAAATGTGATTCCTCCCAATTTTTGTTTGGGGAAATAAATTAATGATCAGATTTCTTTCTAAACGAGGATAATTGAATTCTTCCTTTAAAAATATGATGAAAAACCAAATACCAGTCAAATAATAATTCATTTTCTTCAAGGATTTTCTTGTACAGCTTCCCTGTTTTCACCGACAATTAATCAGTGGAAAGAAGCAATCAGAGCGGAGAGACTGGGAGGGTCATCGGCCTCGTTCGCTGAATTGCTGAGTCGTAGTCGAGACGCTAGTTACCGGCGGGATCCTTAGTATAAACTACAACTTGTCTAAACAGGATTATTAGAATAAGAACAATTACGAGAAATAAATAAGAACTTCCAAATATCAAATTTCAGCAAATTTAATACGGGAAAACATTTTTTTTCCTTTCCGGGTTCCCTGATACCAAAAATTGGATAGAATCTGGAAATATATATAACTATTGATCCAACCAACTAATATATCCAAGCACATCTGCCTATCTGAAAAGGGTCCCCAGTTTGGTTCAACTCATAAACGTACTAATATTTATTAATTTGTTAATGAGAGTTAAAATAATAATCGTAGGACTAACGATATTCTCAAAACAGTTAACATTTTTCGACATTGCAGATAATTACGTAAAGGAATTTAGGGGTTACGTGTATTTCAGTTACTCCACTCAGTTAGAAAGTTTCATAGTTAATTGAAGTATGGACATATTTTAGTCCAGTGATATGAGCAAATGTTTGTATTTACTTCCCTTTGAGAAATAGGTTTGATCATGGATATGTCTAAAGGGAATTTTCTGTTCATCTAAACAGCTATTTTTGTTATTTTATATTAAAAATTCAATACAATAACTCTGGTAGTTTCTATGGAAACCTGTTACATATTGTCCATCTTAAAAACCACCAACACCCCCCCTCAGAGCTAAGACATATCCACGTCAAAATGAGTAGGGATATACAATATAAACTTAACTTTTTAAGGTGGTGACTATATTAAAAGTATTTTATGTCTATAATATGAAAGGATTATGATGAGATGCTTCACATACCAGCAGACTTGTTTGTCACGGACATTTAATTAACGTCTAAAGTCAGCCAAGTCCACTAAGGTTAATAAAAAAATATAATTTTCTCAAAAAAGACCCGGCGATACTTGGGGGCGCCACGTGTAAGTAAATGCAAATGCCGCTCCCCCAGCCGGCCGCGGGCTTGTTAGATGCGCGCCGCGTCAAGAGCATTCAAATGCCGCCCTCTGTCCCTTGTCTTTGTCGAGGACCAATAAACTTTAGAACAGGTTACTTCGCATTCGCCGCCACGGCCTGCAATCTTGCAATCTTCCTGTCGTCCCGGCCTGTACCCTCGACCACATAATCACGGGGTAAAAAGGAAACAAGTAGCATTCCCAACGAACTGAGACCATAGCTAATCTACCGAAATTGTTCAGTATTTTCAAAGCCATTATATTGATCATTGATGTATCTATAGATTAAAATCGTGATGATCTCCAATAGTATAATAGTAAATTAAGCAATACTGTATCCAAGATTCCTGACATCAGGAGAGGGAATTCTTTAGTGAGACTTAGTAGCAAAGTTACCTTCTAAAGCTTCATTAAGCTTGTATTTATTTTTTAATAATAATAGAATCATGTAATACTTAGGGTAGTCAATGTAGGGTATAACTGAAACTTCAAGTCTCTACTTGATATTGTCTCCGTCTTCTTGGAGTTTAGACCCATAAGACTAAAGTTAATTTTGTGTCAGCATTACTGATCACTCCATTATTGTAAAAGTATGATTGACGTGTCAAACTAAAGATAAAGTGGTTATCTAGGGAATAAGGAATTACATTTCCTATTTTTAAAATTTTCCTTCATAATATAAATAACGATTTGTTAATTATTGAATAAATCCCGGAAAGTAAAATAAAAATTAACAATGTGATTTCATAGATAATCACTTTATCTTTAATTTTACACCTCAACCATTTTTGTGACTATCGTGTAGTAATACTGTCACAAAATACAAATTGTTAACACTGTTATTATGGAGCAAAAACGAAATATTTTTTTAGAACTCCTTCAGAAGTTATAAAATAACAAATGGCGTTAGTTTTACTGGCTGTACTGGTGGTTTAATTTCATACACTTCTGTTGAAATGGCATTTTTATAATTGATTTCAAAAGTGATACATTCCTAGAAAATCGATTTTAAAAACAATTTCGACGAGCAATGGATGCTATCTATAATTAATAAACAAAACCCGCTTGATGGTTTTGTGAAAACGACAAAATTAAATCTCACTAAATTTACGTCACATCTGAAGTTACCTTATGAACAGAAACCTAACATTTCAATTCATGTTATAAATTGTTATAGTATAACTTAAATGTAAAAACGAGTTAACCATATACAAAAGTTTATTACTGCTGTTGTTCAAAATGCTAACTGTCAAGTCAAATTTTGTTTGTTAACATTACTTTCTGCCGGAGAGTAGGATATTGTGTTTGTGGACATCTCACTCGTGCAGTATTACGTACAGAATAAGGAACATACAGTAGTACTCTGAGATTAAAAACAGTGCCGTCACTGGTGCCAAATATTATACTAAATCAACCAATTTTGTAGAAGTTTGATTGTATAAAAGTTTTATTGGATAAAAGATATTACATAAGTAAATAAATTTAAAGAATTCTAGTCAATTTAACTTTCATAATAACTAAATAGGCATATTTTGAAACTACCGAAATGAACTTATTGAGTCCATTCCCATTT
The DNA here is from genome assembly GCA_023375725.1 of Nephotettix cincticeps. Lineage (NCBI taxonomy): Eukaryota > Metazoa > Arthropoda > Insecta > Hemiptera > Cicadellidae > Nephotettix > Nephotettix cincticeps. The sequence goes on from CM041791.1 coordinate 30,386,190, forward strand.
CAGAGAAGGTATTAGAAAGCGTACATTCTTTATGACAAACTAATCAACTTCTCCAACTGGTAAACAATATTTTAAATAAAAAACCTAAGCTAGTTTGTTTCCAATTTTTAAAAGTAAAATGCCTAATCACAAAAATAATCATTTTAAGTTGCTTATAGGTTTGTTTGTTGGAAAAGGTTGAAGATTTCAATTGACAAAACAAGTAATACAAACAGTGTAACGTCACTTAACATTATATGTTTTAGATACTGGGATGGTACTGACTAGCACAGTATCTAAAACAGACTATGGCTGTATTCAAAACTTTAAAAAATTGCACATTAACAGAACAACGAACAAAACTGAACGTAAAGTGCACATGAATAAAAATAAATTTTGTCTTAGCCATAATTATTTAAAAAATCAAATTACTGATCGTTATTTATTCAAAACTGTTGGCACGTTCAAAATTTGTATACACGATATCTATCTATAATATTATAAAGAAGAGGTGGTTTCTGTATGTTTGTTTGTGGGTTTGTGTGTTTGTGGGTTTGTGGGTTTGTGTGTTTGTGGGTTTGTGTGTTTGTGGGTTTGTTGTGGCAAGTGAACGCAAAAAATACTGAACCAAACAGTTTGAAATTTTACACAAAGACAGATCTTAAACTCATGCAACACATAGGCATACTCATTTCCTTAAAATCCTCTCGGGCTACGCCCTGTGAACGTCCTAAGTTTCAATGTTTACATTTTTAGAGAATGAAAACGTAAAATTACTTGAATGTCAACAGCTGTGAATACTAAAATTTTACAGTTCGAGAAGAAGGAGAAGAAGAAGAAAGAGCTGCCGTGACCGTCCTAGGTTTCAATGTTTACATTTTCTAATGACAACATCCGTTTGCACTATATTTTGACAGTTCGGGAAGAAGAAGAAATAAAGTTGATTTCCAGATAAACTGCTGGATCGAAATTAGTGAATTATTTGAAATAGCGGAATGGTAGATTTTAAGTTTTTGTCCGACGACTGTCTCTATTACAATCAATCCTTATCCCTTCCCAATATTTGACATATGTTATTTTGAAATGTTGTAGACACTCCTGTTTTGTCATTTTGTAAACAATGAAGAATTAATTAACAATACCTTAAATGTATCAGTAGAGCCTACACCTTTCAGCCTTTTTAGCCCGAGCGAAGAACGGGTACTTTGGCTAGTATTATATAAAAATAGTAGTAAATTAGACACATTTTCACGCTGGAAAGTCAAAGGTTTAAGAGTGTTTTGTCAATATCCTCAAGAGTTGAGAGGAGGTGACAAAAGCCTCTATCAGGGATCTCACGCCGAGTCAGCTGTGCAGCGGCAGCGGCAGCGGAGTAGTGCGAGGCTACGTCTCCCCTCAACGATCTGCTGATAACATCCTTCATCCTTTCCGATGCTCGCTCCCTGGCCCTGGCCGAGGCTCCTTCTATCTGCCACGGCCTCCTTCTTGGCACGATCAATCACATGAAATGTTAGGGAACATGTGAAAAGTAAAAGGATTAAAACTATTGTCACTACTAATTATTAAATAAACATTTCTTTGAAATATTTTCTGATGAAATATGTATCCATCCTAATTGTTAATACTCAATTCCTTTCTTCTTTAACAAGTTATTTCAATTAAAACACAGTATTTCACTAAGCCTCGCATTTAACTTGGTTCTTTTGTTGACCAATTGATTATTTAAACCTAATTAATATAGCCTAATATAAAGTGGAATAAATTGGGTGTTCGTGGGTTAGTTTTTAAAAATACTTCATTTATAGCCAACAATACATTTAATATTTCTACATAAGCATACGGCGGTACGAGCGCCGTTAGGGACTAAGTACTATACTGACATGGATATGTCTTAGCTCTTGGGGGGGAGCAATCTGTCAGACCAAAATTTGAAACGGAAGTGACGTCATATAAGGACGGATGTTAAGAGGAATTGGAAATATTCCCTTTAGGATCCAAGCTATTTTCTTAAGGGTAGTGAATACATAATAATTTTAGAGAGAGTACAAAATGAACTTTCAGTTTAATTTTTACACCAGTATTTTTGACATGTATATGTCTTAGACCTGGGGGGGTGTTGGCAATTTGTTTGTAAGATACTTGAAACATCTGGGACGGTGGTGACGTCCTGTAATCCAGCTACTTGGAGGTCACGAATTGTGGATAGTTGTGAGAGATGGTCGGTGGATGTAGTGTTCTCTTGAGTGGATTAACGTCCGCACTATTGAATACCACGTTAATCCACAAAAACCATCCTCATAATTAGACCAATTCGTAATTCAGAGGCCGTGGTTCGGATTCCACGTTAAACTGTAGGTCTCTTAGTTGCCATCGTCTGTTGGGCAATTAATTAACAGTCCTGTCTAAAAAACATGTCAGCCTTAGTCAGTAACAAGACTACAAGATCGCGCCACAATCATCTTACATTCAATCCTCATTCATACTTGGCTTAAAATACTTACATTGTAGTATGGTTGCCATTTCAATGATCTAATCTAATCTAATCTAACAGGTTCCCATTGAAACTACTAGAGCTATTGTATTGAAATTTGCTATTGTATTGTATTGAAAAATATTGTATTGAATTTTTAATATATAAGAATAAGAACAGCTCTTTAGAAGAAATGAAAACGTTCCCTTTAGACATATCAATGATCTAACCATTCATCCATGTAGTACGGTCGCCATTTCAGTAATCTAATCGAACCTATTTCCTACAGGGAAGTAAATACAAACATAGTTTTTTATCAGAGTAAGTTTAGAGTAAGTTTAGACTAATTTTAGAGATATAACGTCTTTAAATAACCCTTTACTTAAACCAACGATTTACATTGTGATTGTAAATTGTTATTTTCTAATGTTATAAAATATGACCATTTCATGAGGGCTTTTATTTGTCAGAAAAGACAGATTTAAGTTGAAATTCAGGAATTCGTACTTGAATAAATAAACGTATACTCATATTCTGTCAATTGTTAAGCATGTGAGAAAGTTATTACTATTAATATCAATCATTATAAATCACCATAGTGTTAATATAAAATTAATTTATTGTTTCAAATTCCTAATCTGTGACAGTATAATAACTTTACTATTCTCAGGGATAAACAATACTGATATAGTATTAAAAAAAATAATATACGTACAACAAATCAATACATACAAATACGTTTCCCTGTAAATGATTAACACATTGCTTAAAATTTAACAATTGAATTAAGGTTTTAAACAATCAACTATATTTTGTTAAATTTAGGTTATAATGTTTTCATGAAACCATGAGGTCAGCAGATAATATTGAAAATTTCCATTCTTTTCAGAAATTAACAGACTCGGTGGAGAGTCGAGCTACGTAAGCAAATCTGGGGAAATAAATGCAGTGATTAAAAACTCTAAAAATACTGTCTCTTTACGGCTCCTGAATAAGTCATAAAGTTTTTACTCCTTGAGGGGATCGTTGATAAGTGACTGAATTAAATTACCTTAATCCCGGTTTCTTCGGCCTGAAACCTTTCCTCTTTGTTAAAGTGCTTTTGTTTTAATATTAACAGCACAAAGTTCTATTGTATAAGCAGAGACGTTCTTTTTTTAAGTGTCGTACCAGTTTAATTCATACGTATACGTATTTATACTAATAACTCTTAGTTACAATACTTGTTGAAAACTGTTCAACACATATTGTAGAAAGTCCTGAGAGATTTTGTGTGTACATAAGTATTCAGGTTCAAAATTACTTAATTGAAATCACACAGCTATGATATGTTAAGTTATAACCCATCGAGTTTTTTGAAAGCTCGCTTATTAAATTTTGTACGAAAATTTCTAGAATGTTAAATACCTAATAATAATAGTTTTTGACTCAATGACTCTATGTAATGGATACTTTGTAATGACTGACCATTACAAGGTTTTCTAGTAATTGGTCTAAATAGAGTTTAGGAATAGGAAAGTTTCAGCTCAAGAATATCATAGAGAAACATACAAGCTTCGTCATATTTCAAACAATACATTGCCATAAAAATGTTTGTATGACAATATTACTTGAAATATTGTGATTATACCTTTAATGAAGGCACAAATATATTACTACCTATTCTTTTGTTCTTCGTAGTAGCAAATCTACTCACTATTTTTCCATAGATATTTTTATAGAGAATAATTAAAATGATATAACCTCCTTATGTGGCTTATTCTATAGTTAAGATTAGCTTTGATTGTGTCAATAGCCTACATCCATTTAAGCTTTGTATACAGGTCTGCTGTTATGTGGGTATTTTAATAAACATTATTTTGATAAACATGCAAAATACCTTTACTCAGCGAAAAAGTGTTAAATCCTACTGAAAAGGTCCATTGTTAGTAAGGGTTTATGGGGATGGCTTTAGAATTACATTCTTAAGCACAGATCAAAATGTGTTTGCTGTATCACGTCAACCTAAGCTAACCATGCCAAAGAAAATAATCAATTAGAGTCAATTATGGACTCAGCAAATTATAAATATGATGATGGATTGTCGCAACGCTTCTCGCCCGTGAAATCGGCTTGTAAGTAATCCTAGGGTTTGAAGTATCTAATACTTTAAACTGAAATGGTGGCTAAAAATACCTAGATAGGTATTTTAAGCCAAGAATGAATTAATAGTCGAACTATTGTGTTGCGATCTTGAAGTCTTGTTACTTAACTAAAGCCGACATGTTTCTTTGACAGTTTAACGAACTTCAGCTTAACGGAGGATCTGAAGCTCAATTTTGCCTCTGAATTGCGAACTGATCCAATTATGAGGATGGTCTTGGCGGATGAACGTAGTATTCAATAGATATGTTTGGACGGTACGGGAGTGCAGGGTTGCAGTTGCACGTCATCCGTCCTCGCCACGCGCGCCCACGCCCACGATCGCGTCGGCGTCGGCGTCTGCAGACAATTAGTCACTACTACCCGGTCGGAATTGTTAACCGACTCGCAGAGTAATTCATTTACGTTTCTTTCCTTTGTCTGATTAAATTTGTAATTCTCTGTTCTTAACAATGTGCTGGCTGTGTTGACAACCACTCTATTAGTTAACATTGATTTGTATAAATTATGTTAAAACCTATTTGTATAAATTATGTTAAGACCTAGCTTTGCCTAATATAGTTTGCATACGTAATAAATACAGTATAAAGGTTTAATTAATTATTTGATAATTAATATAAATAAGTCATGTGTGGTAATAAGGCTAGTTTTAGTAATATTAAAAATAATATCATGACAAATTTTAATTTCATTTTAAATGCAAACATCTATTATATTATTCTTTAGTTATTTCATTATTCTTTAGTCCCATTAACTCCTCCTGAAGCATAGGATCTCGACTGTCCCTTTCCACCTTACTCTGTTGGCTGCCTCCCTCTTCATCCGCTCCCAGGTCCTTCCTCTTTCCTTCAACTCCTCTAACAACGCCCTTTTCCATATTTTCCTGGGTCTTATGACCTTTTTGCTTCCAGCAGGGTTCCATTCCAGTGCCTCTTTCGCCACATCACCATGTCCCTTCTGTAGGGTGCGCCCTACCCATCTCCATCTTCTACCCTTTATCTCTAAATAAATTTGCTCTTGGTTTGTTCGGCGCCATGCATGCACATATTTGAGGTAAATAAAGTCACATGTTGCTTTTACAACAGAAACTTCTACGAGTATTCCTTCAAAACGCCATTACTGTATATCATAAAATAATAAATTTGATGTGATATAAATATTGATTCTGTGTTATAGAGACGCGTTTTCTAACTGTATGTCAGCTTCCGCCCGCTAATTCACGACCTAGAACAAATGAAGTAAAATAATTAAAACTGTATTTTAATATTAATTTTATTTACATTAAATTTAATTCCTTTTTGTTGCTTCAAGCCTATATTACTTGTTACCTTATATTACATGTTAAATTGAACGCTTTTTAAACATTTTGGGGAGTGTTTTATAGTAGTAGGAGTAGGAGTGTCACAACTTTCAACATTGGAAAGACGTATCGAAAACAGGAGATTACATCGTAGTATGGTGAAAACTCTTTTTCATTTTTCAAACAGAATCCTTATTATCACTTATATTTTTTTAATTTTTAAAGTAGTACTTTTACTTGTTATATTCAAATAAAATAAAATTTTACTACACACTGCCGAAACCATTGTGTTTTTTGCCTGGGTATTTGAAGTTATTAAAACGAACTGTAGATATTTCTAGCTGGTTTATTCTAATTCAGTAACACGTAGGTTGAATTTCCTTTTTTAGAATTGTTCAGCGACAAAACAACTTTCGATAAATGAAAGTGAACCGTGTTCGTTGGAGGAGGAATTTCATAAAATGGGAAGAGCGTAACAACGGGGTTGAAGGGGGTGGGGAGGGCGGCCAGACACCCCTGCACGCCGAGTTGGGGCAGTCCATGTGGGCTACTGGGCCAGTCACCCCCTCCCACCCTGTCTGGCATCGACCCGTCTGCACCCCCTCCTATATTGCCTCATATTGCGCAATACTCTCCCTAGCTCTCGCTGATACTGATGGACGATATGACTATTGCCGAGCATTAGTTCTCGATTCGGGAAACTTTGTTACCAGAGAAAAGTAGCATTTACGACTAATAAAATACATTTACACAATTCTACAATACATTGATCGTTCAAAAGTTTTACTTTACCCTTAAAAAATAGACTTTACTGTACCGTACTTATCATATTAACGTTTTTGATATTGAAACACGTAAAATTTTACGTCCAGCGAGAAAATCATAGTTCATACACACATAGTTTATGTGTTTATCATGGCAGCTAACCTGCGTACTCTTTTCCTATGTTAGTCATATGGGAATCGGCAAACTCCTTTATTTATGGCCAGATGTTGATGATATTTGGGATATGGTCAAAATATAATAATAGTTTACAGTAAAAATGAGTACTTTCATGTCCCTTACTGCAGCAAATCTGTATACTCTTTCCCATATTAATATTATGGAGCATAAGCGATCTCCTATTTATTACGCATACTGTTCAAACCTGTAAAGTAAAAAAGTTCCGTGTAAACTTCTGGCCAAGGTCTAATGTTAGAGTTTTCAGGTCGCACTACTGCCTCTAACGTGACCTAACGACTACTTATGTAGCCGGGACCAACGGCTTAACCTGTCATATATTATTATTAATTTGGAAATTCACTGAGTACGTAGGTCTGCTGCGACGGGAGTATTTAATTTTGTTTTACATTTTTTTAGCCACAACGTAATAAGTTATAATCCTAGAGAAGTCATTGTTACTAACTAATTGAATAAGATGTGTTTAGACAATAGACATGGTTTCTGGACAAGTTTTTGACAGAATCAGTCATTCTCCATACAATAAAATTGTGTTAGTAATGTATAAGTCAAGTGAAACAAATGGAATTTCAGGTTTGATTAAAGGTTGTACCTGTTACAGGTAACAACTCGCCAACAAAGTTTTTATGTATTCGCGTACAGAATAAAAATATCGGAAAGATTGCCCATTTTCATAATAAAATCCAATTTGATTAGTATGCAATGATCTGAAATTATCGTATGTATGCATTGAAATGCAGTAGTAACATACCCTCTCGTGTCTGGGGAGTGGCGGCACTAACTTTCACCCCTTGTCGAAGGTTTGATGAGCATTGATTTTAATTCTGTCCACCCCTCAGAGGCGGTCCCCTCTTTACGAGTATGGAACTGGACACTTGCTTTGAAATAAACAAACTGGACAATGTGAAACCTTAAACACTAATTAAAATTACTCTAAATTAACTGGTTTTATATAAAAGTAAAATCACATTAGAAAAATAAACTTCATACATTAGGAATTATTTCACATATTCATAGAAAATAAAATTTTTGGTTGAAAAATGAATGGGATTGAAAAGAAACATAATCTAGTCAATAGATTTTCTCATTTAATAACTATATCCAAGTAAAATAAAATGGCTTCTTACCTTAATGGACACGTTTATAGACAGTAATGCTATAAGTCATGCAGAAACGGTAATAAAAATGAAAAAACCAGAATGTAGGCCTATATCAAGAGAAGAAAAATTAATCACCACAATCACAAAATTGTTCTACATTTTACTGTTAATAAGAAATTTCATTTTAGTCAGATTGATTGTATGAGTACACTCGTAGCACGAATGTGAAACGAAATGTTTCTCGTACATCCTCATATAGCGTTCGACACGTTTTCATACAATCTACAGCAGAATGATAATGGTAGCCTAGAAAGGCAAAAGTGCATTGGCAAATAAGGTGAACAGTTTCAGTTATATCGCAGTCTATTTCGCAGCTATTTCTCTATTTCGCTGCAATTTCCTTAGTATTTCGCTTTTGGTTAAGGGTTCAACAGGAAGCCACGATCCGCTCAATTCAATTGAAATTACACTCCATTTCCCCTGGCATTTCTTTTCCATACTTAAAATATGTTGATGAGATCGTTCTCCATGCTTGTCACTGCATCCTCTAGATGTTGCGCGAAGAAATGCAAGTAAGATTGAATCTCAAAAGTGGTACGTTGGTATTGGAAACGACATTTTGTTGAGAACCGTTCGCCCAACCCGTCAACAGCTGAGAGCATGTAACACAACATATGTGCAGACCCAAACTTTGTCCTGATCACCAATTTTACACCCGACAAAAAGTTTATAGCATTTTCATCATTTTTCACACGCAAAACAAAAGGTGTCCGGATGGTTTAATAATCTTCGAGGTGTTATAAACACATACACAGCACAATGTGATAAACAGTATCAGTGGACTGAGTCATACTTTCTCTCTTAAGTAAATACTAAACGACAATCTTTAATAAAACCATCATATATTTTAACCTTTTTCTAAATATCATTTAACAATTTTTGGTTTCAAACATAAACATCTAATTTCTGAAAATAACAACAGAAACAAAATTAAGTTAATTGTTAGAATTCCATGGGGGGCCACCCCCCCGTAATACCAAGCTTTTTTGAGTGATTTTATTGGGTGATGTGACCTTACGCTTCATACCAAGTTTCATGAAAAATGGTTGGGAAATAAGGAATAAATTGATTTTTTAAATATTCTCCATAATAACAACATGCGCTCTCAGACAATGTACTGCGTTTATCATGGACATTAAATATAAATTTTCTCTAGAACCTTTAGTCTTAGACTAATGGTTCAAGAATCTAATTTGTTTAGTTTCTTAAGCTGGATTAATGGATAATGGTGGTAGTCAAATTAAACTTTACTTTTATGGTTTTCGCAAAAAAACATAAAAACATTTTTTTACTTTTAAAAGCTCATAACTTTTAAATACCGATGTTTTGAGAAATGCGGGTGGTGTCATTTTGTTTATCTCATAAAGGACTGTAAACCATATAATTTTCATCAAATCTCACCTATGGTCTCGTTTGAAGGCTTCTGTGCATCCCCCCACACACAGGCATCACTAAAACCACTTTTTTATTCAAGGGGCACTAATATTTAAGCTTTCTGTACATCCTCACTCACACACACACACATTCACAGGCGCAATGGACAGACATCCACATGTGTTTTGATTAAGGGGGCACTATAATGGATATATCCACCAGAAACTCAAATTCGAATGTGTTACCAGTGTCATCAATCATGAACGCAACTCTCCGACGTATCATTGTTGGCCATAAGGTTCCTGGATAAAGAATTCACTCTCAAAACATCTCCGCTATTTGATTAACTTTGCCACTCACATGGAGAAACAACGCATATTATTTGGTTTTTGGCACATACGAACAAAATTTACTGAGTCAGTTTTGGTTTTTATATATTTTTTATTGTAATACCTTATTTGTACAAATTTTATTTTTTTGGGTAATTTACACTATTTTCCCCAGTAAAACTAGTTCCTCCCTGAGGCTATTAGCTAGTCAAATGGTGTTAACTCTTTAAAGAGTAGCCTACCGCCGTTCTGGAACTTCAGATTATGCTGTGCTAAATGAGTTACCGTTTGAACTTAAATGTCCTATTGGAATAGGAGTAAGGCTTTTTAACTTTTACAAATCAAACTGGTTTGATTTAGGGGAACTGAAAACACTCCCCTTAGACATATCCATGATCTAACCTATTTCCCACAGGGAAGTAAATACTACTGTTTTTAAATGCTTCATATCCTGAATAATAGTAATATACATAAACTTTCATTCGCCCGTTCACCCGTCATTGAGATTGACCGTACATGTGTTACCGTACATAATACGGTTTAGGTAGTATGTATAGCGAATTATAACACACAGAATAATAATAATAAATATTTTATTTAAGTATAATTTAGTGTGAATATCTTGATATTGCAAAAAATATTTAAATAGTTTGATAATAAATCTTAAAAAAACGAAACTAGTTTTAATATTAAACAAAAAAATTAAGATTGACGACGACTATTGTGTATTTCAACATTTATTATAATAAGGATTAAAACATAATAATATGGCTAAAGTAAAATAATATTTCTCTATGTTTCATTAATAATGGAAAATCAAACTTTAATGATTTACCATATTTCTAATCAAATGTAACGTAATGATAAACAAAAATGTGTCTTACTCGTATTAGGGTGTGTACTTTTCTAGAATGTACTATCTTCAATACTTGGTACTAATCTCGTACATTTAAATAACTTACACAAAACCCCCATATTTTAATATTTTAATATTAACTTTCGATTGTTAAGAGCACGAAATAATGAGAGTAATGAAATGAAGAAGTAGAAGAATTGAACCATCGAATGTGTCTCAGAAACAGCGTGTAAAAGGTGTGGTACTTTGTCAGGTGTGGTACAACTTAAACACGTTGTCAAGCTGTTGCTATCGCATCGGTCATTATATACGTTTATTAACCCGCACCACGAAAAGCTCTCGGGAAAGTATTCGAATCAAAAGTATTCCAGAGTAGTTTTAAAGTCACTATAAGTTAAAATTAACTAAGATAAAAATAAAATATGGAACACAATTTTAATGTAACATTTTTACTGTCGTCATAAAACGTAGACCCGACATTTTAGAGGTGTTCGTTAAGCGACTGCAGTTAAAACCGACCAATAACCGTGTCCGTTGTTTTAAGAAGACAGCGAAGGGGTTGTTCCGGCGACCAATGCGCGGTTGGAGGGTGCGCAGCCCCCGCGTGGTTGGGTGGCGCGGCCCGCCCTCCGCTGCCGCCCACCCGCCCACCCGCCCAACCCGCTCAGCCCGGACCGACCTCCCGCCCCAGTCAGATTAAAGGAAACTCGAGTGCTTATAAGGAGTCTCCGGAGTGCTCTTCATTTTCAAACTTTTAAACTCTTATTTATTTATTCCTGGTTGTTTTGCTTAAGAGAGTTTTCCTTTCTGCAGGCACACGGGGGAGTGCGAGGTAATTGAAAACCGTTTCATCGGACGCTGAGCCCGTGAAATGGCTTCCACCCGCGCTGATGAAACTGCTTTGATCGCGGAATTAGCATAGGCAACGGGAAATGGCTAATGAATCAAATAAAGGGCTCGGGAATGTGGTGACACTGTCTGTAGCGGATGAGTTGTGCCATGATTTAAATTGGATCTTTCATGTATAATATTTTATATTGTCATTATACTACTATATTTCTAGATATGTGTCATGAAATGTATTTACAAGATTTAACTCTATTTTATCAATATCTATCATAAATAACTACATGTTCTATATTTTTAACATGATTAAAGTATTTTATTTGGCTTCTTAATTTAATTTGTTTAACTATTTTTTACATCTTAGTTTTGAACGATGACTTGGTAGTACTATAAATAATGTTTGTGTGTTGGACAATTTGAGGATGCTCCTTGTTGGTCACCAACCAAGGAAATATTTACCAATATTGCTCATATAACAGTAAGTTACCAGTTACAGAGAGGGTGTTGCTGAAGCTTGTAGCTTGTAAAGCAAAGCCTCTGAGCTGGCGCAGCGTCCTCGCTACTCATTGATTGGTCTAGTCTGTCAACTCGTCGATATATTTTTACCAAAACAATGGATTGCAGGGCTCACCACGCCCCATCGGTAGAACATCCGAAGCATGGAACTGAAGTAGCGTCAATGATGATAAAATATTTACTACAATAAAAAAATACGATACAACTATAACGGCTTTGATCGTACATACTATAATCATGTACTTTGTTGCACACAATTTCGTTACATTCTTACTAATTAGATGAATTAGTTAATTCCTTTCTTATCAAATTTCTCATCTTTGTGGATGTATATATGTAGTTTCCCCTTTTGTGTCAAAGTTTTATAGATTTTTTCAAAATAAGAACTGTAGATAGAAATTATTCTACGAACTATTTGCAGAACTCGAATCAGAGTTAGATAAACCATAGACTTTGTAAGACGTATACGTGTATTTCCTGGATCAACGTATCCTTCACCAGCAGTAAACCCTAATGCAGGACCAGTTTTCACCCTTATTGCTGAATAGGTCGACCTAAAGTTTCAAATCAGTCTTAGCGCTCTCAACATTTCAAAGTATAAACAAAACCACGAGGAATAGAATATAAATTCCCTTCATAAGAGGACGGATGGACCGTAAAGTTGACCCTCAGTCTGATCCCAGCATCTGCCGTTGATTACCTACCGTAAACCCGCACGACCTTTCGTTCCGGCCCACTGGCCACACTGACCTTTAAACTGGCCCATCAACTACTTTACCACCTCATATCAAAACATAACACCTGCCTATCTCATCTTTACTGTCTCTACTGTCTGCAATGTTTCCATATTCCAGTTTATGTACATCAGTATTGTGATATTATTGTCGAGGCCGATTTTTTGTTGCAGCATAAAATACTTTGTGAGAGCTAACAGGGGGTCGATGAGATAGGTGATACATTTTTGATTAGGTTTTTTATTCACGAAAATTTATTTCCGTGGGCTTGATGGTAGTTGAGCTGTTATGGATTGGCCTAACAATGATAATTTTTGAAGTTATAAAAATAGAATAAATAACAAAAATAAATTTCAATTAATCTTAATTTTGAAAATAACAGTGCTTTTGTTTTGAAAGTGCAAGTCAATATAATATCTTTATTTTGAAAATGGATATCATCCTTAATAGTTTGATTCTGTTATTTTTAAATACAAAAAATTCAAGACAATTTGAAAGTCTCTCATATCTACTTTATCTCCAAATAGTTAAAAAATCCAAAATCGGTATGTATTTATAATAACCCTTCCCTCCAATTAGTGTGGAAATCTGTTGGGACCCTCTGAGAACAAATTTTTGGCTTTAAATGCATCACAAGCTGCCCAATCCATTATTGTTTGTTAATATGCGTGGTAAAAATAACACACCGGGCATTATTATAGACATTTATATGTGAACTTTCATAATACATAAAACAAATAAAAATGTCTTTGTTTTAAACTGTTGCACAACTGGTTTTCAGGACAAATCAAGTCAATAACATAAATAAAATAAATAATGTAATGACAAAAAATAAATAAATAGAATATAACTATTCAGCGGATAAATAAAAACCATTAGTTAAAAACAATAATATAAAAATACAAGTTGTTAATATTTTAACTGTTTAATATTTTTGTTCAAAATTTCTCCTGAAAACAGGTAACCTTAAAGTTTTAAGGGCACGAGGGAGGTCATTCCCGGCCCAAAATAGGAAAAACTTCTTCGGATAAACTCAAGCCTCACTCTCTGGAAGTGCAACTTGGGATCACGGTTGGACGCTGCGAAACCTCAGTGCGGTAGGTCAACCTCTTACTCTGGTGTTGAGGCTCCTCAAGTTCTATGACTTTATGAGTCATGCAGTTGGTCATGAGTTTGCAAAGGTCACCCATGGGTAACATGTCAACAGCATCAGAGACTGCGTGAGATTTAGAGACTGTCAGAGATTTCGTGATTCCTAAGATTAACTAGTATAACTGTTAACTGAAAATGGGAATTTATGTCAGTTTTTAAGAGAAAGATAAAATATGGTGAGTTGTAAATCAGATCACAAATGCCTTGTTAAGACGGGAATAAAGGGGGATAATCCATAAATAAAATAACACTTTTGTCTGTAAAGTACAGACAATGTCTGTAATGTAATGTAATGTCTGTAATGTACTTTTAATTCATATTTATTATTTTTACCACAGAAAATCCGAAATGAGTCTTATTTCAATTTCTGTCTGTCTGTTTTTTTGTACACTAACGATATGTTTTTATATTACTCTTTTAAAAAGAGATCACTCATTAGGCCTTTATGAAACTTATTTTTTTACTCTCTACCTATTAGAGAAGGGTTTTGTTTTTTTAACTGACCCACAATTCAGGGGTTATGGGTCAGTTTTTTCTGTTTGCTTTTATGAAGCAGGACCTGCTATAAACTCTTAAAATCCCAGTTCTGAGCGTTATTAAAACATTTTCTAAGTTTTACTGAACATGTGATCTATTAATGTTAACAGAAATAAGTAATCGGCTGTCAAATTAAATTGAATATCAGTTTGTCTACATTGGTCATTGATGTTAAACGATTTACAAACTTGTACTATATTTTATGTAAAATTATTAAAATGTTATTTTAACTTAAAGCAAATTTTACTTTAACACGTTGAATAATTGAGTTGAAATCCATTTAAAAGTTTTATAGTTTTTCAGGTTAATATCATTCAAATAGTAAGTTTCTTGCTTCTTAATATAAGTGCAACATGAGTCATACAACCCGTGCAAAGAAGGGCTAAATGCAAGGATCATAATAAAAATGTTTGTATTTACTTCCCTGTGGGAAATAGGTTAGATCATGGATATGTATAAAGGGAATGTTTTCAATTCATCAGCTGCTCTTATTCTTTTATATTAAAATTTCAATACAATAGCCCTGGTAGATTCTATGGAAACCTGTTACATATTTTCCATCTTAAAAATCACGAACACCCCCCCCCCAGAGCTAAGACATATCCATGTCAAAAAATGTTTGTATTTAATTCCCTGTGGGAAATAGGTGAGATCATGGATATGTCGAAAGTGAATGTTTTAAGTTCATCTAAACAGCTGTTCCTATTCTTTTATATTTAAAATTCAATACAAGTTCTGGTAGTTTCTATAGAAACCTGTTACATATTTTCCATCTTAACAATCACTAACACCCCCTAAAGCTAAGACATATCCATGACAATAGTGTCAATAGTATATCATTGTAAATCCAATTTCAAATGTCTCAAGGGAAAATCGTCCATTCTAGGTTCATGAGGGAAATGTTTCAACTATACCATGTGACTGGATTATAAGCTAATCACGGTGCAGAGTTCTATTTCGTTACCGAGCAACCCCGACCGATGACGCGGTCATACATTATTCCGCCGGCTGGTTTCATACGCATAAACAGTTCGTTTCGCACCGCAGCGACAGATTAGTTGAGAACTGAGGAGAGGCAATGCGTGTCCACTGTCCAGGCGTTGCCAACTGTCCGCCAACAAATAACTCTCCTGCATACTGATTATGCCCCACTCTCATATCCAAACGGTCGTCCAATTTCCCTCCTGTCACCAACTCATGTTGAGAAGTAAGTCTCTATTGCCAACGTACATAAATAAGTCGCAGGGGATAGAATAAAATAATAAACAGTTCAGCAGACACATACTTTCTCCCTTAATTAAAATTAAAAAAAACCTTAAATGAAGCTATCACAATCTTAATATTAATCATAATGATAGTTGACCATTATCATAATCTTAGTTATTGTTTCAAAAATAATCATACAATAAAATAATAACAACAGAAAATAAGTAAATTAAAACCTAATGATAAGTTAAATTGTTTTGGTTCATAACCCCCCCCCACTAGAGTAATGCAATATAACTTATTTGAGTGGGTTTTGTTGGGTGATGTGATTCGACACTGCATACCAAGTTTGATGGAAAACGATTGATAGGTAAGGAATAAACTGATTCTATAGTCATATTACAATAATATTACATATTAATATTACAATATTATAAATATGCTGGAGCTATTTTTACCTACCTGCAGAATTTCATGAACATTGGACCAATAGTCTCATCTCTAGGCTCCTGTTCATCCCCAACCACACACAGAGAGAGAAACAAAGACAGACATCACTCTAAAACCTTTTTTGATTCAGGGTGAACTAAAGTGGTTATGTCGAACAAAAACTCAAAATCTCGAAATATCTGACGTAAACAATACTTTCTTAGTATAGAAACGTATAGGGAGAAAAGGGAGAATGAAACAAATGTTCCGTTTGAAAGCTTCCACCTGTTTATCGATACGTTTTTAAAGTAAAATTTATTGCGGCATCTTATCCAATATACCTCAGTATTAGGTATAAGGTTATTTCAAAAATACATAGAGATCACAAAAGTTTTTCATCGCTAATGCTTGTAAATATTTCACCATTAGATGAAAGATGAATGAAAATGAAGCTATAAAAACGTGTATATCATTGTGTAATCTGGATCCAGATTTGGTAAATTAATTCAAGATCATTGCAATTGAATCAGCTCATTTTGCTATTGCCAAAGCTCTATTGAAACACTCGTTCAAAGTAAAGAATTAATTCACATTACGTTTGATATATTTAAAAATAGTCACATAATGGATAAAAACAATTGTAAAAATACTATTTTAAGTCTTGCTTCATTGATTGTTAAGTTTTAGTGGAGTTCAGTCGGAATTAGGTTGAACATCTCGATGAGTTACATAATTAATAAATAGCACGAAAAAAAATTTTTCGTCATACTTCATCAAAAACAGCTGTTTTAGATAAACGTGTTGAGGGCAAAAGTTGTTCTTTTTCTTCCTAGGACATAAAACCTATCATTATGATGATTTTTGAGTACTTCGGACGTTCCAGATATCGATTGCAAAGGGATAATCGACTATTAAATCGAACTATCGAAGGGTTGAGAACGAACAATCGATAATAAAAACTGACATAACCTAAACGACCAATCGGGAATCAAGAAAGAACTGCTACAACGTAAGTAACATTACAAGTGATTAGTCTAAAGCGATAAAAATGGTCGACAACTATTAATACAAATTCAGATAATAATTTATGTTTTACGCATTTGTTTCATTTTATTTGCAGTATGAGGAAAAATATAGTTCATCACACGGCCCAAAATTGGCTTTTTGATATATACTCTCACTCTTAAACTTTTGCTCGTATCAAAAACGCCCTTTTGTGGTCCTAGTGATGGAATATACTACTCAATGCGCATATTACAGTAGTTAAGTCCAGGTCTTTTTACAAGAGGCCTAATGGTCTGAGCTGATCAATCTCTAACCAAGTTATATTTTTCGATAACAAAATCTTTTAATAATAAAATTTTCAATACGAACTAACCTTAATCTCATGGGACGACTAATATATTTTTTCAAATTAAATTCCCCTTCTAAAGAAAGGATTTATTGCTGTAAACGAAGGTGATGGTGACGGGCTGTTCAGTGTTCAGTGTTGACGTCGAGGAGGGGATTATCAAAGTCTTTGTTAAGGTTCTATCAAGCACAAGACCGAGTCATAAAAGACCTCGTCGAAAATTGATTAATATTGTTCCTAAATATTATTAGACAATCAATTAATAGTTCAAAGTGAAATCACTAAAGTTTTAATGGGAACTGTTGAATATTGCGAGGTAAGGGAGAAAGTTTGGACAAATTACTCGGCGGTAGGTGACAACTTGTTAGTCTGGCTCCCCCCCTCCCCCTCCCATCCCTCCCTAATCTCTTTTACCTCTTCCATTTCCTTTTTATAATTCAAGAAAACCCCTTTGTTAAATTATTTACCCATTAAATTCGTTAGTTTAATTAATTCTATGGATAACGACTGCAGGAATATGAAAACCGACTAATCATTTCCTATATAGGAGAATAAATGATTTAATCTTTTGAAATACACATCTGTTGTCGGCTCGTATTTTTTTAATAAATGTATTTTAAAAATAAAAAGAGTGGTCTATTTCTATAAAAAAACGAATATACCAATTGTAACGTAATTATATTTGCAAGGAAGCTATTGGATAGTTGGTAATTCATTAGTCTTAATTTCAACAATTAATTTATTTTGTGTTAGTTTAAATAAAAATATAAAAATCATTTAATGCAGTGTTACGAAAAAATCATAGGTATAAATTTACATTAATATACTTTACTACGTATTAAGCAAGTAAATAAATTGAAATTGACAATATGAAGTTTTGAAACAATTCTCTATATAATAAGTAAATTCATATCACGCTATCGCTGTTATTTACGATTCGTCTATCATGCAATGAACTTGAACCTAGTAAACTTATTAACTTGAAATTAATTAACTTCAATTAACGACAGTTTATTCGAAATTATATGGGCTATTATCGTATTAAAATAAATTATCTTATCAAAGAGTTGGCTTACAAATATTTTTTATCATATTAAAATATTTATAGCGTAAGTTTTCCTAAAATTCAAAACATGAAACAATTTTGTTTTGAAAAAGAGAAGTACATTCAAACAGGTTGGACCACAGCCGTCACGCTCGCGTCACTGTTACTGTTGGAAGACTCGACGAACATATCGGAGATGAAGGGGAAGATGACTTCGCACTTGGCTCGTGGCAGTTTGATGTGACCAGAGCTGGAACACTCGTAAACAGGCAACAAGAAGTACTTAAGGTAGCAGTCGCCAGAGGGTGTCAGGAAGTACATCTTCAGATGGAACCGCTTCATGACGACAAACTTGACTGAGGCCACAGCAGAGTCTTGGTCCTGGGAGGCCACCCTGAGACATGCGATGTTGTAGTCGTCGTCATACATGACCATCAGGGCGTAGTAGAACTCGCCCGTGCATTTCATCTTCGGTGGATTGAACCACTGGGCCTGCCGAAGAGAAAACCATGACACAATATACTGAACTTTTACAGTTTTGCAGGCATTCCCTATAACCTCATATTAAGAACTACTTCAAGATAGCTTTATTTTTACCTTTCCGAAATTACATCCTACCCATATAGGTAATTTTAGAAAAGTATGAATGATAAATCGAAGTAAGATGTTTGTAGCACGATCTTGTCGTAGTATTGTTACTGACTGAGGCTGACATGTTCCTTACACAGGACCGTTAATTAATAGCCCAACAGCCAATGGAATCTAAGGGACCTACAGTATAACGTGGGATCAGAACCACAATTTTGCCTCCTAATACGACTTAGGCAAATTATTAGGATGGTCTTAATGGATGAAAATGTTGACGTTAATCCACACAAGAGAATATCACAGGCACGACTATCGCTCATAACTGTATATCCAATACCATAATACGAGCAAGGTTTATATATATATATGCACACGGATCTCGAAAACGGCACTAAGGAATTTCTTTAAATTTTGGAAATAACTAATTTCCGAGTAGTAAATAAGTTCTAGATAGGTCTAATGTCCAGGAAAATTCGTATTTTCTTGTAATAAAGCTCGGTCACCAGGTACTGTGACAAGTAAAACAATACAAAAACATTCAAAATTTTGAATATGCAACTCTACTTCACTTTAGGCCAAATATATTAAGGATATAACATTAAATTCATGAATAACCTGAGTTTGAAGGTAAAAAGAGGAGATTACAGTTGTCAATAGACATACAATTTCGGAATCTTTAAAAATAAAATCGGTTGGATAGATACCAGCCACATATCTATATCAGGTGATGAACCGAGTTGGCTTCTTATTTAATTATGGTATAGTTTGAACAATATAAACATTATTATACGAACAATAAGGAGAATATTCAAACTTTATCTGGAAATCAACTATAAGATTGATGCTTTCAAGGTTTAATTTTATTTTCAGCAGTTTGACTGGTGATAGACCAACATTTACTTTCTCCTAACTCCTGAAATTTAACAAGAGTTTCTTTAAAGGAATTAAAATGGCAAGGAATTAAAAATGAATAATTTGGTTTCCCCTAAAAATACTGTTCATGTTACAAAAACCCCGAAAGAATTAAGACTACCGGGCTTCTAAAGACAAAACAAAAAGATAACAAAAATGTTTACTAAATCAAGACTGCTCATTTTTATAACATAACGAAATCATATTAATTCAATGATATCGATTGAACTATAGTTTCTCGAGTGAGACAATTGCACTTTGCACGTTATATTTGACCTACATTTACCATAAAACATAGACATTGGTAAAAGTAAATTTTCAATAGGGTTTTTACTTTTATAATATTCCGGAATTAGTACGACAAAACAACCAATTACAATTTTAATAAAATGCCAAATGAATAAAATAAAATCATCCGGTCTCGGCGGAAGCTGAGACGAATAATCAGAACAACAGTTGGCTAGTTTATTTACAGTTGATGTATTTCGCACGCAAACATGCTTGTCCGTATGTTACGCGCTTATTATTTCGTGCCTTTACGTTGCAAAGCTGGAGTGAGGTGGAGTGATTAGCGTGAGGTAAAGTTACTTTATCACACTAGTGAGGCAATTGGTCAATTATAATCCTCAAATCAGTGAGGTAAATGGTACATTATTGGTTAACTGTAGGTAAATAATATTACAACTATAGTAAAGTTTGATTTCAAATATGGTTGAAGTGGTTTTAGTGTTTGTGGTCTACTATAGGTGTGTATGTGTGAGGACTAGTGGCCGTACCGGAGGGACCGCAGGAGGGATTTCGTTTGTCCCGACACAATACCGCTGCAGCCTCACTGTGAACAAATCCAGCTTGGGGTTCCTCACCAGCACGCCGGTCTTGCTGTAGCTGCAGTTCACAGCCGCCTCCAAGCCCATATCTGCATCCTTCCAATCGTTCAAATCAGGGGGTTCGAAGCTGTAAACTGAACAAAATTCATCATTAGTGAAATAAATCTTTCATATAAATCATTTAAGTACCTGGTGACCGAGCTTTGCTCGGATAGAATAAGACATGTTATTACAAGTTAATTAGCCAAATTAAAACAAATTTACTGCCCAATGAAAACATTTATGTGGTTGAAATAAAACCGATTTAATACACCATAATTAATATAACAAACAACAAGTAACAAGTAATAATAACAAAAAGTATCGCCCCTGGTGGGGATGAAACTCGCGGCCTATAGTTCTTAAGGCCGACACGCTACAACTCGGCTGCGACGTTAGTCAATTGAGCGATGCCGTTTAACGTCTTTTAGCCAAAGCCGATCATTTACTGTTTAATTATCCATACCGTTATTATTAGCCTGTGATCAACTGATTTTGTTATAAACAGAATGAGGATTGAAAAGCAAAAGAGAAATGTAATTTACACCAATTAATTGGTTTGTTACAGTGGCTTCAAGCAATACAACGAATACGTTTTCTATCAAAACACGGAAGAATTTGGAAATACTTTTTTCTGCTTTTATTTCGCACAGCTTAAGGATAACATTATCCTTAAGTTTTTACAAATTGTTTGGTAACCTGATAATTTTGCATTTATTTAATTCATAAAATAAATATTAATGCATAACCTCTATATTGTTCCCCGCAGTCTTCAATCAAGAACTGTCAAACGGTTATAAACAGCTGTTTTGGTTTGTATTGTTTACATTTTATTCTCCATAAGCGTAATGTAAAATTTTTAGATTTTAAACTTAATATTACAGTAAAACACGAATTTTCCTGGACATTAGACCTATCTAGAACTTATTTTCTCCTCGGAAATTAGTAATATATTACAATTAGAAATATATATATATATATATATCTCGGATAGAATAAGACATGTTATTACAAGTTAATTAGCCAAATTAAAACAAATTTACTGCCCAATGAAAACATTTATGTGGTTGAAATAAAACCGATTTAATACACCATAATTAATATAACAAACAACAAGTAACAAGTAATAATAACAAAAAGTATCGCCCCTGGTGGGGATGAAACTCGCGGCCTATAGTTCTTAAGGCCGACACGCTACAACTCGGCTGCGACGTTAGTCAATTGAGCGATGCCGTTTAACGTCTTTTAGCCAAAGCCGATCATTTACTGTTTAATTATCCATACCGTTATTATTAGCCTGTGATCAACTGATTTTGTTATAAACAGAATGAGGATTGAAAAGCAAAAGAGAAATGTAATTTACACCAATTAATTGGTTTGTTACAGTGGCTTCAAGCAATACAACGAATACGTTTTCTATCAAAACACGGAAGAATTTGGAAATACTTTTTTCTGCTTTTATTTCGCACAGCTTAAGGATAACATTATCCTTAAGTTTTTACAAATTGTTTGGTAACCTGATAATTTTGCATTTATTTAATTCATAAAATAAATATTAATGCATAACCTCTATATTGTTCCCCGCAGTCTTCAATCAAGAACTGTCAAACGGCTATAAGCAGCTGTTTTGGTTTGTATTGTTTACATTTTATTCTCCATAAGCGTAATGTCAAATTTTTAGATTTTAAACTTAATATTACACGAAAACACGAATTTTCCTGGACATTAGACATATCTAGAACTTATTTTCTACTCGGAAATTAGTAATATATTATAATTAGAAATATATATATTATTTGCACACGGATCTTGAAAACGGCACCGAGGAATTTCTTTAAATTTTGGAAATAATAATTTCCGATATATATATATATATATATATACAAACCTTGCTCGTATTATAGTATTGGATATATAAATATAAAATTCCATCTCATCTGGAACAACTTGTAAGAAGTTTTTATTCGGGTCAAGTTTTAATTTCTTATAAGTTGTGAAAGATCAACTTACAATGAGTTGTTTCAAGTGTAAACTCATAATAAGTTATTATTCTAATCTTATTTCTACCCAACTCTACATCACTTTAACCCAATTATTCTTATTGCTCAACATAGAATTTTAGTCTCTCCTATTCGTAACCTAGTCAGAGTGCATCCGGTATATATGATCCATCAACACAACTTCTAAATATAAAACATAAATCCAGGTAAACAGTAAACTAGTCTAGTTGATTCTCAAATATACGGTATAATATGCCCCATTTTAAACGATCCACTTTATATGTAAATGAGACAACAGATTATTTAAAATTTAAACTATTTAGTGCTAAATAAGCTTAAAAGGAATATTCCAATATTCATTGTATACTTATTAGCAGCTATTTAAATTTTTGAGTAAAAATATCTTCATTTAACATTTATGAATTCCATATTATTGTAAATAAAATAACATACTTAATCCAGTTCGAGACTCTCCATACACAGCGAAAAGTAACTGTTAACAAAAAAAATTGCATTTTTAACCTGATAGAATTATTATTACCTGCATGAATATATAACAAAACATGAAGGAAATAAAATTCTTATGGTTGGTTCAACTTTTATTTTATGTGCAAATTTGAAAATTATTTAATAAATATCCAAATTGACCAAAACCAAAACAAAACTTTTATTTTACTTTGTTGTAAATATCAAAATTAATAACTGTATATTTTAGGGCCATCCCATTTAAAAATGTATTTTATTAACTCACTACTGTATATTAGAATAATTATCATTGAAGAATCAACGGAATGGTAAAAGTAATAAGAATAATGTACCATTCAAAGCTGTACAACCGTTTTAGGAAAAACATTTGAAATACATAAACAAACAAAATAATCCTCATTAATTTTTACGTAATTTTTATTTCAAGAAACGTGTATACAACTTTACCATTTCATGCTTAATTTTATAAAATTTCTATACCCTTAAATGTAGTACAGTACATATTTTAAATTTTAGCTACATCGGAAAATAGACAAAATTATAATATTTATATGAATTTAAACAGAACTAAGTGTGCATTTATACTACTTGGAGGTTATAACTCTTAAATTACAATCTTGGTTAAATAAATATACTTTCATACAACTATTTATGAAACCAATGAAAAGTTTGTACTGTCGATGTCATCATCTTGACATCGTTAATTGCTGAATTCGACAAGTAGAGTTAATAATTGCTTTCAATGCTCGATGTAATATTGTATGCTTGAGTAAAATTACATAGATAGATTAGTTAATGTTTTGCTCGCTAAAGTAAATCTGACCAATACAACAGTACGTACAGCGATGAGGAGAGAGCGTAACCAGCAGCTCATGACGGGCTGCAGGTGTTGGAGCAACTGGTGACACCAGCGCCATCTGTCTGCGGAGCGAGTAATAACCCGCCACACAACATGTTATAAACAATTACACAATTTATTGGCTCAAAATTGAGAAATCGTAACTCTGTTTTAAAAGTAGCTATTAGTACATTACAGATGCGTGCATTATACGTGTAACCATTTGGATCTCAAGAGATGAAGGTTTAACATAACATTACTTGAAACATGTACTACCAGTTTAGAGTTTACGAATATTTTTGTTAAAAATCGTTAATAATAAATAGTTTAAGAAAGAGATAATAATGCTACGATCTTTAAAGCACATTTTCCTTGAAAAAAATCCTTGTATCGTGTCAGGGGTAAAAAGCAAGTTTTAAAGGATGAAGCCTGATTTTCTAATAATGAGTTAAATAAACCTCGTACTACAAATGGGTCTGATAGTCTCAGTTGTACGTACTACTCTAGATGTCTTCAACAAGGGCGAGCACTACTACGTGATGATGACGACTGTAAATTCGACTGCCTTAGGGGCCTGATACAGAGAAGTGGCCCTGGCGCAGGCCGTCGTCCATCGTCATTGGGAGGTTCTACCTTAAGGCCTAGTATTTGGTCTCTTGGTGAATACCACATAAAACATTTGATTGCCGCCATATTTTAGCCAACACCAAACTGTCTCCTGCCAGGTGTGTTGAGAACGAGTGTAAGACTCAACGCGAGGGGGATCTCTACACACGTCAAAGAACGCTTAAAAACAATTTGGCTTACATTTAGGAGTGTAATTTAAATTTTGAAAGCAAAATATATATTTAGTCATGATATATTCTTTAATGGGGTCAATGGGGCTATTGGCAATTTGCGCGACCCAAATTCGGAACAGTGACGTCATAGTTTGGTTATAAGTACAGCTGTTTGGATGAACTGAAAACATTCCCTTTAGACATATCCATGACCTAACATATTTCCCACTGGGAAGTAAATACAAACATATTTAATTAGAAGTAGTTTTCACTCGTATTTTGAGTTCAACACACTAAATACGCCCTTACGCATGCTTACTTTTCATGATATAAATATAAAATTAAAAAAAACTCGTGGAAAAAATATTATAGCCTAAAATGGATTCAAATTAATTCTTTAAATTTTGTTTTTGTAAATCCGTTTCAATCGCAATAAACATTTTTGATGCTATATTTAAATTTTTGTGTACATTATGAACTATTACAACAGTATTCTTCTATTCATACTACTTGCCTAATATAGATGATAAAATGTTTACTTTCAGTGTTCATTTTATTATTAAAACGAAATATAAGATAAATAACGAGGTATTTCACTATCTTACGTCTTCTCACTACTTAGAAAATTTTCAGTCACAGACAAAAAATGATTAATCATCTGTTGTGATAAATGACTCAATTATTTCTAAGGTTTACTGTTATTAATTTCTTCCTCTTTTAAATAGGGACCATATCTCAAGGTAAGTATTTTAAGCCAAGTATGAATGAGTATTGAGTGTAAGATGATTGTGGTGCGATCTTGTAGTCTTGTTACAGACGAAGGCTGACATGTTTACTAAGCAGGACTGTTATTAATTGTAATAATAGCCCAACAGCCAATGGCAACAACTATAGGTCCTACAGATTAAAGTAGTATTTAATAGTCCGGACGTTAATCCACACAAGAGAACCCTACACCCAACGACCATTGCTCAGAACTGTCCACAATTCGTGACCTCCAAGTAGCTGGATTACAGTACGACGATAACCTGCATGTAAAGTTCCCCTACTTTTATAGGGGTATAGGTCAGGGGACACAGTACTGCACAGATACAAACCGATTTCCAACTCTGGGAACCAGACAAGGGAAAACAGAATAGGAAATAGTCAGGTTACTAGCTGAGCCACATACTCGACGATCTGAATATATTTAATACCTTTATATATTTTTTAAATTTAAAAACTGTACATAAGGATGTTATTTTCAAATCACCCACTTTATGGATATGTGATTACCACCAAAAAGTACAAAAAATGCATTTTAATCCATTAATAATCTTAATCATAATAACCCTTAATTAAGCATTAATAATCTTTATTAGCTTTGGAAATTTCCGATAAACTTTTAAAGACAATAAAATATAAGGTTGTTTTCGTGAATCTTTAACGGTTTGTAAGAGTTAAGAGATTACCAGGGGAGACGTTCAGTAGGGATATTAAACCACCGGGATTAATTAATAACCAACAAATTCGGCGTGAGAGGTGGAGGAGGTAATTGATTTACTACGGAGCGCTCTCTGATGAAACACTGGCGGCTCTTTGAGGCGAGATTAGGGACGTAAAACAGTGGCGGAGCCGTCAATAGGCCTACACACTCTGCCGACGACTAAACACGTCGAGAAGTAATTGAAAATCGAGTTAAAATAACCGGTGGAATTATTTTTTCGATACTTTTAATTTCGATATTTTCACGGTTTCATAGTAAAAATATTTTTTCGTCATACTGCTTCACAAAAATCAGTTTTAGATACATGAGATATGTTGAAGAGCGAAAGTTCTTTTTTCTTCCTAGGACTTAACCTATTATTATGATGATTTTTTGAGTCCTAGGCTGCAAAACAACATTGTTGATAATACTTTTGATTCGAGGACAGCATTCGATTGTAAATAATCGATAAAGTAACTGCAAAAATCACTATCGATTCTTTGTGTATTTCGGACGTTTTGGATATTAATTGTAAAATTGTTAGTCGAATATTAAATCAAAATATCGAATGGTTGAGATTAAACTATCGATAATAATAACTGACATAACCTAGAAAAAACCAATCGGGAATCAGGAAAGAACTGCTACAACGTAAGTAACATAACAGCTGATTAGTCTTAAGCGACAAACATGGTCCACTACGACTGAGACTCTAAATCAGGTAATAATTTACGTTTTACGAGTTTGTTTCATTTTGTTTCCAGTATGACGAAAAATATAGTTCATCACATGGCCCGAAACAGGCTTTTTGAATATACTCGCACATTTAACAGTCTCGGCACGCCTCGGCCATTAAACTTGTGCTCGTATAAAAACGCCCGTTTTTGGTCCTAGTGATAAAACATACTATTGTACTGTATGACAGGAGCTATAAAATAGTATGTCTTCACAGCAAATTAAAAAAAAATGTTGTGCAATCAATTATTAGAATAATATAAATCTGTTTACAATTCCATTTTTAATTAAATAAAGTAAGTAATCTAGAGTACATGAAGCTGGTCACAAAACTTTATTAAAATTTTTCAAATAATTAGGAAAGTATAAATTTTAATCTTTTCCCGATAATATTGACATTGAAGAACAATGCACTGTGTTTACCAGTTTTCATATATCAGTAAATAAATTACATAGAGCGAAGATTCAAAACATTAAATTGTTTTTTTAGCTGTGGTGTTAGTGCTTTGAATAAAGTATTGTAAATAGCTAAGTAAAGTAAAACCCCCCATTTCGGGTTTAAACTCCCCTACATCGATCCGGAATAATAATAGCTCTTTTTCCTATTAGAATTTAGCTAAAATGAAAAGACAAATAATTTTATTTAAGTTTTAAAAATTCACATGAGATACTGAAAGTAAGTTGAATAAGAAGATTTTCAGCCAGGGAACATTTCCAATTTTCCACAAGATCGCGTCCAATGTCTTTATAACAAACAAGCCATACCATAATAATCGTAAATAAATACGGGGAGCATTAAACAGGAAAGGGACGGAAGTAACTTAGGGGCAATCACTTCTGAAATTTGACATGCAGTTTAAAAAGTATCACATTTTGATATTACGTTTGCTATTGATTATTTTTGTGCACGTGTATATTTTTTGTACATCATAATTTTGTGTAAAGGACTGGTGAGTTTCTACATTTTTATAAATACCTAAAGAAAAATAAGAAATTACTATTAGTAGAATTGGTGTGGTATAAAACTAAAATACATAACTTTTAAAAGTAAAAAATAAATTAATGCAATAAGCTTGCCAACTTACAAAAATGCCAATTTGGTGTACCAACTTTGGTAACAATTTGTACCAATACAAATTGGGGGGATTTAAATATGCGTAAGGCTAGATAATTCCGTGCAGCAGTCTTCGAACCCCTTGATATTCCGACATGTAATTCAAGCTTCCACACAGTTTTCCCATTACCAAAGTTGGATAACCATCAACTCATCGATGTGTGATTGTTGGATAGACGGCATGTCAAGCAGTAGTCACCTGATTGTCAATATTGTATTCAGATACAGTTTGATCTCTCTCAACTTTCAAGATCATGACTGTACGTATTATGTAGGCAATTAATGTTAAATTGGGTTTAAACCTCTTTGATACGCCTTTGAACACTTTTATTACCTTTGAACACTCTACACTCTATCTTAGGTTTAATTTAGCATTATGGATTAAAGGTTAGACGATAATTTTAAATGATTAATTAATATTTTATTTGATTTACATTGCTGTTTAGCCAAGTTATGGTTAACAAAAATACCTTTTCCTATTCATACATATACTATTAGTGTGTGTAACATTAGTATGTGTAAAAAGTTTATAATTATTATAACTTGTTTAAATATCCGAAACAGTCTGTTGTTGCAGACACAAACACTTTCGGCCTCTTATAACAGGCCGTCATCAAGCATACAAGGATATTATTTGTTCATATTCATCCGAAGTTCGTAAAAATAAATCAGTACCACTTATTGCACGCTTGATGACGGTATGGTAAAAGAGGCCGACAGGGCAACAGGGTTTCTTAAAATAAGACATTTAAACCAATTATTCTCAACAATCCGCAGGCTTGATTGAAAACCAAAATTAAGTTATAATAATTCTATGTTCCTCTTAGTTTGCCTGGATTAAACCTTAATACGAGTAACTATTCTTACTAATTAATAAGGATTTTTATACGTAATCGATGAAGTTTGACTATAGCTTTATACTATGAAAAAATTCTTGCACCTAAATGTTTTAAAATGAATGTTAAATCTCACATTTAAGATAACTGATGAAAACAAAACTAAGGTTAAATTAAGGCGTTACTAATAAATGTAGATTCGTAGCATAGGTTTGGCTATGCTCTAAGATTAGCACAATTACAATTGTTCATATAGCAGTTGAACCATTGTTATTTGTTAATAATTATTGTTTATGAACTATGACTGTTGTTGCTGTTTCATATATGACATGAATGACATGAATGAATGAAGGGATAGTGGAACGAGTAAATATAATTTTTTTGGAACTTACGGTGGCGTGTCCTGTAAACCAGCTACTTGGAAGTCATGAACTGTGGATAGTTATGAGAGCTGGTCGGTAGATGTGATCCCCGGTGTGGATTAACGTCAGCACTATTGAATACTACGTTCATCCGCAGAGACCATACTCAAAAAAGTTGTTCAGAGACAAAAAAGTGGATCGGATCCCACGTTAAACTGTAGGTCCCTTAGATGTCATTGGCTGTTGGGCTATTAATTAACAGTCCTGTCCAAGGAACATGTCAGCCTTAGTACTGACTAAGACTAAAAGATAGAAGATTAAGGGTGACTAACAAAACAACAATATTGCACCTTTTTCGCACATATTTCTCATTCATACTTGGTCAAATACCTACCTGGGAAGGTCGTCATTTTAAAATCTAATAGTAAAAGTACTTATAGTATTATTATTTTGTGAACGTTTTAAAACTGCCTATAAAATGTGAATATTTTAAATCGGTCCTTATCAGAGAAGGTTGCCGGCACTACTGTTGTGTGTTGTCCCGCCTCGTAATTGCGACCGTAGTACAAGTACGCTCTTGTGCGTGCATATGCTGTTGCATATGTATAGGGTCTTGCGTTTATCATCGAGTGCACTTACCCTAGCGTATGCGCTCACCTACTCTAATTGCTTTGTTAACTACTACTAATGGTTTCCTCTTATACTGTACATGATGAATTGTTGAACATATGTTTGATTTAATTAGAATGGGTTTAATAGGTTGGGATCTACACCGAAACTATGCATGTGTAATAATAGTTCCGTTTTAGTTGCAACTACGATAGGAATTTTCAAACTCATAATTAATTGATTATTCTATGTTGTGTAATGGTTAGAGACAAACGCGTAATGTTGAAAATTACTTTTTCACCATAAATGTTTTCTATAGGTCTTTCCAATGCCGAAAGTAGCGATTTTTCGGCCTAATGTTCGGCCCGGGAAAAACAGCTATACATTCAACATCTACATTAATAAAAATAATGATAGCTGATGGGTCATTCTGTTTATAAGCCTGATGTTTCTTATTTCGTCGTTGCTTGGTAACAAGAAACATCAAAACAAATATTTTCAATCTTGTGTAAGTTTACATTTTTTGACCAATGATACGGTTATAGTTGTTGGTTTGCTACGTAGTACTTAACAACAACCATAAAACATGAAGCTAGAGTAGTATGGTGAAAAGTATCGTTCGCACCTTGAACCGAAAATGTTTTGCAGACCCTCGACCTTCTCGACTACGTCTCGAACTTAAAAAGATCTCCGGTCTGCAAAACATTATTTTCGGCCCTAGTTGCGAAATATAGTATTTTCTTCTTTGCTATAATAACTATAAATTATCTCACATTCAAAGCAAAATAAATTTCTCAAGGTATCATATATGATAGTGTATTCATTTAGAAGAAATTCTGAGTCTTGTTGGATCTCAGAAACGTGGAAAAAATACACAGACAATGTTCATCCCAACAGAATTCATGTATTTTGAGGCATATTATGTTAACCATGTGAGGGAAACAAACCATTTTAGGATTTTTATTTAAACACAAGAGAGTTAAGTATTGGGAAAGTCAGCAGGGTAAGAAGCGATAAATGCGGAGATGCTGGATACAGAACTTCCCTATTTTCCGCGAGAACGCGCGATGTCTCCATAACCACTCATCACACACGCAGTAAATTGGCTTTCACGACACGACTTCCGCAGAATACATTACTGCCTTCTTAACATATGCAATTTTCTTGTTAGTAATGATTACTGAAAATTAGTTTTCAGTAACGTTACTTTTAAAAACTTTAAAATTGTTTAAATGATGAATATTATTTTTTTATAAGGAATTCTGAATCAACTCGTATGCTTAATGACACATATTCTAACGTATCAACAACTCCCAACTCGTGGCAACTTGCAACTCGTGGAGGATTTTAAAAATGTACCTATGTAATTACGGTTAGGCTTACAAGTGCAGTGTACATGCTTCCTTGAAATTAATTAACGCACACCACAGTATTTGACCAATGATCATGGAAGTTTAGTTCATAACGTTCGCACTATTGAATACTACATTAATCCACAAAAATCATCCTCATAATTAGACCATTCGTAATTCAGAGGCCGCGGTTCGGATTCCATGTTAAACTATAGGTCTCTAGTTGTTGCCATCGGCTGTTAGGCTATTAATTAACAGTCCTGTCTAAGGAACATGTCAGCCTTAGTCAGTAACAAAACTACAAGATCGCGCCACAATCATCTTACACTCAATCCTCATTCATACTTGGCTTAAAATACCTACCTTGTGGCATGGTTGCCATTTCAATAATCTAATCTAATCTATTATCTATGTGTAAAGGAGAATCAATTTCTATGTGGCCGTTAATGAGTAGAATTGCAGAAAATCAATGTTGAAACGCACTTATTTTATTATGAGTATCATTGCAGAACATCAATACTAACATAACTTTTATGTTATATATCGTGTTATCGTATAAGCGAAAGAGTATTAAGTAAATGGTTAAAAAAATCAATGTGAAAACAAAATAAATACATAAAAATAAGTTGGGCTTATTTACCATACCTGTACGCTATTACCAGAAGTACTAATGAGAAAAATATTTAAATTTGTTTTCTAACATAGATATATATTTAAATTCATTAATAATTTCAATGTAATTACTTGTAATTTTTTTAGTTTTACTGAAGAAGCAATAGAAGTTTGTTGTATTCAAAAATATGTTCTTTTATTTACTGAATTTATAATAAATTGTCACATTGATAATTTGGATGTAAATTTTAAATGCAACGGCTAAATTATGAATGTTAAACTTAAATTCAGTGGAAAACGTGCACGTTAATATTAAAAGGCAAGTCAAGATTATAAAAACTGCCGAGGGTGATACTCAGGATATGATAAATATCTCGATGTCCTGAATACCGAACGTTTCCAATTTTCCGCGAGATTGGCCCCGATGTCTTCATAACAAACACGTTATACTCGCCGTAAATCGGGGCTCAGGACTCAGGGGTGAACGACGCAGCGCGCAGCACGGGGCTACAGCGGCTCAGCCGGGTATGTTAGGCTTACAGGTAATGGGCAATAACACATGGGTATAGAGTATATATTAAACTATGTTACCGTATTGTTTCAGTTGCGGCAACCTCCCCACTGCTGTATCTCACAACGTCTAACAAGTTATGTGACGACTTGAGACTACTAGGTAACACGATGGTAAGAATCTAAAGGGCATACTGTAACCATAATTAGACAGTGAACATTTTATATCAGACTTGCTGATCCGGTGAACTTCGTAACGACCTACAGTAAATATGTGTTACTTTAAGACTGGTCATGTTCCGAAGTCAAATAGCATTACGGCTTCGTTGTGAAAGATTTAGATATTCTGGGTCGCGGTATAGTTATGAGCCGTTCTCAAGTTATGAATAGTATAACAAACACGACTTTGTTTAATTATTTAGATAGATAATAAAAATATATAAATCAATATACAATACTATGGCATTTATTAACATATGACATTTAATTGGAAACGAACTAAAAAAATAGGTACATAAATCCCCAAAACTGTGAAGTATGAACGTGGCAAGTAAAACTGCTCATTTTGTACAGTATTTATTTACTTGATAGTTTTAAATTGACAATTGATACAGTAGACATTAAATAGCAATTCACATTGCTAATGGAAAGTAATCCAACAGCTGTAGCGTTAGAAATCACATTTTTTGATTGTAGAAAATTTGTAAAAAACTTACTCCCCATAAGGTTAAAATTGGGGAATTTGATCCTCTGTAGGGCAGAGTCCTTTGGGAGTTTCGGAAAATCCTTTCTTAGTACGCATCTAGACCATAAATAGAATCAGTGTACCAATTTTGAAGCTCTAAAGCCTTTTAGTTTTTAAGAAACTGTGACCAGTCAGTGAGTGAGTCCGATTTAATTTTTATATAGAGATGTGAGTAAGTGTTACAAAAGGTAGACAAAGGTAAGAGGAGCGATCGAATAGCTTGAATATAGGAATATAGGAAAAACACAATTAAAATTACGCCATCCTAATTAGGTAGGTCGCCATTTCAGTTAAAAGTATAAAGTATAATTGTTAATGAATTGTTAATGGATAGGTCCTTAATAAAGTCCAATGGAAAAGGATTACAGTTCTAGGTGAACTAATATTTCAATACCTTTTTGAATTATAATACTGTGTATTAATCGTGCGTGGTAAAACTCAATATTTACGGTGACATGTCTTGTAATCCAGATACTTTTGCGCGACACTCGTTGGATGTGATATTCCCTGGTGTGGATCAACGTCCGCACTATTGCATACTACGTTAATCGGCAAAGACAAACCTCATAATTAGATACGTTCGTGTCTCAGAGACAAAAGAGTTGTTCGGATCCCACGTTAAACTATAGGTCACATAGATGTCATTGGTTGTTGAACTATTATCAACAGTCCTGTCTACGGAATATGGTAGCTTTATTCGGTAACAAGATTACAACATCGCGCCTTAATAATTCATACTTGGCTTAAAACCCCTACCTGGGGAGGGATCCATTTCACAAGGTATTTAAGAATATTAATTTAATGATTTTTATTGACTGTGCTGACAGTGACAGTATCTTCATAAAGAGAGGTACTCCAATCCAGACTTGACAATTGTATTAAAACAAAATATTCCGATATTACCTATTTCCTACCGTCGGTGACTTTACTGGTGGTTTTTGTTGAACTTGCAAAGCTTTAAAATAGTCTAGTTATTTTTACTTTACCATAGATTAAAAGAATAGTAATTTTTAGTGAAGACATAGCCAATGCAAATTGTCAATCTGGTTCAATAAATAAATTTGAATTTTGGAAACTTAGCGCTGTAATGCAAGGTGGAGCATTGTTAGCCACAGCCCCACCCCTAGACAAAACATCGGCACGCGGTACGCGGTACGTAGGCACGCGATAGCACGCGGTATGTCACACTTTGCCTGGGCTCTGTTGTGGTTGCCGTCTAACCCCGCGCACAATATATAGCGACAGTGCCAGGCGCGCCGCTATATGCAATTAAGATCCGTCTGTTAATTTAGCAGCGACCACCAGATGGCGTACCTGCTCTGGACATCTAATATGTCGACGTTGATTGTCTCGGCACGCCATTGACAATCAACTGTCTCTGGGAACGGTTCATTACCTGAATACCTGAACCTATTTGAAACGGTAAACAACGACAACTGCTAACAACTATTGTACTCAGTTGAGTTTTACCATAAACGATGTAATTTGTTTAATAAATTGTGTTGTTCAGCACTGATTATAAAAATCACGAATGAAATCCATATAATTTTTTTAACATACAAGTACAGTTTTGTATTTCTTATATTAAGTGATAATATTATTTCAGCAAACGGGATGTGCAAGAGGAATGGAAAGTCTTCGAAGGGGATTGAGTTTCTAACAGACTTAAATTGTAATGTACAATACTGCAAAAACCTGAAAATGATTATGAAAAATTCAAAATAGTAACATGAAGTTTTATCTTGAAATCCAATATAATCCTGAACAGATTAAAAATAGATAGAATTATATTTTAACCGTTTTATAGCTCATGGGTACCTAACATACTAAACCCACTCAATGAATTCTGTTTTTACCTCAGGGTTTTACCCCCAAAAACTTAAATGCGGTAGGTGTTCAGCGAGTGAAGGGAACAATATATGTTTTTGAGACAAGTTCAAAACTAATACGTATATTCATGTAATAAAATATATATGAAGACGATACTTTGATTAATTGTATGTATGAATGTTAAGGTAATTTTTACTGGGAGAAAGGCGGTGTCAATTATTTGATATTTTTTATTTTACTCGGAATCTTTGACATTTCTTTATACAGTCAAACCTCGCTAATATGAAATTCAAGGGAAAGCCAATTTATTTCGAATTAAAGGAAGTTTAAATTATCGGGAATTTGAATTATATGGAATGAAGAAGAATAATGTTTAAATTATACTAAAACCTTTTTAACTCATTCTCAAAAAACTGCACTAGAGAATAAATAGAGAGTAAATACGGCAGCACACCAAATATCATACTGTTAACAAAACGATAGCTAAAATTTTTTTTTTTTTTTTTTTTTTTTATTTTTTTTGTTTTTATTAATATTTTTTTTTTATTTTTTTTTTTTTTTTTTTTTTTTTTTTTTTTTTTTTATTTTTTTTTTTTTTTTTTTTTATATTGATGATCTCCGCACAGTGTTATTAATGCTATAACAAAGCAAAGAAAATAATGCCACTGACGATCTGAACCTTGAGGAATTGCGGAAATGCATTGATAACAAGAACAGTTCCACACGTTAATCGAAACACGTTTTGACTGATTCGTTAAAAAATTACTTCCAATATCAGAAGATCGTGGGAACGGACTTCATATTATATAAGTTAACTTAAAACAATAGAGGTAGGGCTTCAAATTAAAGGAAAATTTCAAATTCTAGTACAAGTGCAAATAAATTCCAATTTTTCGGACAAATATGCGTAAAAAATACTTCAAACTATAATAATTTTTTTTCGAATATTAGAGGATTTCTCAATGGAACAGACAAAATATACGAATTATAGAGGTTTTCGAATTAGTGAGGATCAAATTAGGAAGGTTTTATTGTATAATTTTCTGAGACACAGACCTCTTTGAATTTTACCTTTTGATAATAACAGTTTCCAACCCAAATTTTTAGTAACGTGGATTTTCAATAATTAAATTTTAGTCACATAAATTAAAATGTAGTTTTTAGCCTACAGTAAGGTATTACTGTAGTCATATACAGCTTAAATACATCAGTATTAGCTTGAGAGATTAGTTATTGTTTGAGGTTAGATTAGTACAGTATTTTTGCCACCGACATCGCCAGTAATGTAGTAGCCATCCGCCGTGGCGTCGTGCCGCCCACTCCGGCCTGCGGATTATTCCCGTATCAACACTACAACACGTTCCCATGTTCCGCAAACACTCCAGTTCCGTCGTTCCCGTAGTATCCCGTAGGGCTATTTGTGGCCGGCACAGTTTATGTTCGTTGATCCTTCACTATTTTTAACTGGGAAGGTTGAATAAATGTAAAATATAGATAAACTATTCTGTATCAGAAGTTATACAGAACTTCTGTGATGATTACGCTAATACTGTAGTTAATAGTTCGAGTCTATTATCTTGGGTTTTATAAGAAGGCAGGAAGGTGTAAAGAAGCTTTTATAATCAAAAACGTTTAATTAATATTTTAATGTTCTTGTGACTTTGTTGTGATAAATGACCTTAGTTCAAAAGTAGGACTCACTAACACGTGGCGTTTCAAAACAGAATCAGATTTGATCATACAATAAACAATTCTCCCACCTATCACCTTATACTGAAATGGACTTTTTGTTGGTCACGTGACTTGAGTGACCAATGGGAGGCGTTTCAGTAGAGAGATCGGTCCCCAGATGTCTGGAGGGGGATTGAAACTGGTCGTGCGGAACTGGCGTTGTGCGATAGGATCACAGTTCATAAGGAAAACAACCTCGGAGTGTTCGACTGATACCGACTGACGAGGGATCGTGTCATTCTAGAGTGATCTTATGAGGTTCAGATATTTTAAAATGGTCCAGGATCTTACAGATCTTAACAAATGTTCCAAGATATAATTCAGAAATCATATACTACATTGTCCTTAATATCTCAAGTTATAAAATAATCACTTTTATATTTTTATTTATAAATTTTTATCATAATAGTTCCCTTAAGTAAAATTATCTGTAACCACCACTTATGTAATTGACACCCTGAAGTTTAATTTCGTAACATTGAGATCGGATTTCATTGTTCCTTTCAAGTAATTCAAAAAGAGGAACCTATTAGTATTTTACCGTTTCTCATAAAGTAGCTTTAAGTTAACTTTATAAAATTTGCATTTTATAACGGAATACTTTTTGCGCGTTAATACGTTTGAAAAGAACTCGTTAAAATATTTAGCTATTAGGATAGATAAATATGTAATGTAATGTAGATCTGGGACAAATAAAAGAACACACAACGATACTGTATTTACATTTTTTTCTAAAATTACTCTTCTATAAATTCACTTCAAAACAGGGTCTATCAATAATTACTTCTTGGCATTCTCTGAAAATTAAGTCTAAGGTCGATTCTTCATTGATATTCGTAATAACTAGATGTTTTACATTTCAACTTCCATGTCAGTCAGGATGTTGTATGATACATTTAGATTTATTATTATAAAGTCGTCTGTTCTTCGTTTCTGAAACCTTATTTATTCATATCTTTCAGTACAACATTTTGTATACCAACTTCAATAAAAACCAATTGCTTTGTTAAATTAAGAACAAAACACAAAATTGATAGTTGTTTAAGGAACAATAACAATTATATTTTTTACTAACTCGCATAAACTCTAAACAAAATTGTAGTCTCCCCGGTTGGGGATCGAGATCATTGTCTTCCGTGCGCGAATCCGCTTCAGGCCTACATAAACGTCGTCTAGGGTATTATATAGGGGAGATATATAGGGGTGAACTGATCATCATATTTAATTATCCATATGATTATTAATATTAGCCTGTAGTATACAGATTGTGTTAGATACGGAATGAGGATTGAAAAGCAAAAGACAAATTTAATTTACACCAATTGGATTATTACATTGGCTTATTCATGCAATACAATTCTCCGCTCTTATTTTGCACAGTTATTTCACCCTTTTGTTTTTAAAAATAGTTTACTAATTGAATTTTTTTTATTTATCACATACGTCAAATAAATATGTATGCAAAAGCCATATTGTTATATCTTCATTCAAAAACTTTCATTTGGTTTCAAACAGGTGTTTTAATTTGTCTCGTTAAAATTTAAATCAACTTAAGCTCAATGTTATAATTATTAGGATTTAAACTTAGTGATGCAATATTTTGGACTTACTAGGCCTACTCAAAATTATCATTATATCTTAAAAGAATTTAAAAAAACATAATAGTACAAGTAAAACGGGATTTTACTAGGTATTAGGCCTATCAAGAACTTATATTTTACTCAGAAATGGGTTATTTCCAAAATTTAAAGAAACTCTGTCGTGCCATTTTGAGATCCTTCTGCTAGTATACATACAAACCTTGCTCGTTGTATTGTATTGGATTTTAATTGTATCTATATTTATTTTTTTGTAAACATTAACGTCTTTGAAAATTTTTAAAAAAAGGACATATTTTTACAATTAAATGTCTACATTCACTTTGCTACAAAGTGTTGCGTATGAGGGTTATGGTCTGGTTTATGCACAGTGGCGCAGTGTTCGCAGGACATATATTTGGCTAGTTAGGCTCTCGGTCACGGGACAACCGCGCCATCTGGGCGGACGCTAAATAACAACACACGGCTTAATTAGTAGCGCTACCTGGTGGTGCGTGTACTCAACTCGGGTTGCGATAATACGTTACATAATATGCGTCTACCGTAAACATTCAGTGGTAACAGCTATTTTATAACCCTTGCAAAAATTTGGTTAGTAAATCAAATAAACGGTGTCAGTGAACTGATACTACTGTACTTTCTAAAAAAGTAGGCTAACTTTTAAAATTACACATATTGAAAATATTGTGTATAGTTTTTATAAAAAGTAGTTTAAAACAATAATTTAAAAATAAATCGAACCCCAAGCAACTTTTAAAGAAGAATCTTTGTATATGGAAGTTTAAGGACTGCACAGATGAAACGCTAAAAATATCTGTGGAAGAAGTGAGGAAAGGGTTTTAATGAAAGACTAAGGATTAAGACAGCTGGCATGGTACCCTTGGACTGGATTGAAATTCTGAAAAGTCTCTCTGATGACGATGCCACTGCCGTATCTGAAGAGATTAAATTCAAGCAACAACTGGAGTGATTCTATCTAAAGCCATCTTTCTATTTCTATCTTTGATGAAAGTAGGACAAGAGAAACAACCCCTCTTAAACAGTAGAAGAAAAGGATACAGTAACAAAAATACAGAAAAAGACAGTAAAGGAAACAGTAAAGGAAACAGGAAAAGGAAACTCTTAAATAGTTGTAGAAAAATGTCGTGTACGTCCTAAACATCTGACACCGGCACCAAAACCAAGTGAAACTGAAGTAAACTAAAGATATTGAAACATAATTGCAAATGCCGATTCATATGATGATAGCACATAAAATAATATTTTGGTATATTTTAAATGTATTTTCTTAAATAATAAAGCGTTTTTCTTGACAGTTGTGGTTCTTTATTGTTAAAGATGCATGATTGATGGATTTAGTTACATTAGAACTTCCTAGATGAAGCCAAACATTGGCTTTGGTTGCCCTTTCGAAAGTAGCTTTAGTTTTCCACATCTACGGTCGTTATTTGTCATTGAGAAAACAATTAAAGGATGTTATTTAAGGTTTTTTTACATAATCAAAATATAATCTTTCATATTGTATTTGTGGAAACTACAATTAAAGTTTAAACACATTTCTTGCATTCTTCAATAAATTAAATTTGAATTTAATTTAAATAAATTTGTCTTTCATATAGAGACTAGGCAAACTCCTTTATTTATGGACAGATGTTTATGAAACTTGGTATAAATGGTCAAAATAAAAATTGTTTATACTATAAATGCCTACTTCCAATGTTCCTCACAGCAGCAAACCTGCATACTCTTTCCCATGAAACATAATGTAATTTATGTAAAATTTACATTAATTTCCCCTTGGTTTGGAGATTTATTATAAGAATCGGAATCCCTTTAAAGTAGCATCGACAAATAGTTACGGTACAACCAAAATGTTTACTTCAACGTTTGGAATTTAGTGCAATAACTTTAGAAATAAGAGAGGAACTGTTTACGAAGTAGTAGTTGTAGGTGTGGAGTTGTGAGCCATTCCGGTTGTCAGCCCCGTGCAGGGCGAGATTCCACACCTGCCGCCCTCTAAACATGTCTTGGGGTAGTTACCCCTCGGCTGGCCTCATTTTGAGGAACGGAAATAAATCAACCCATTTCAGATATAAAAATAATCATATGTATAGTTTAAAGTGCTACTTTAATACCAATTAAGTTATTATATTGGAACCCCCAAGGAGGTTTTGAGCTTTGAAAACTTAATCAATAATAATTAAAAATAATAATTATATTTTAATTAAAATTACAGACGAACATACTAAAGACATGTTTATTTTTCATAAAAAACATAGCCTTGACATAGCTTGTTCATTTTCGTGAAATTCCCGGCGAGAAGAATGGTTTAGGCTCAGCATAAGAAATCTGAAATCAGCATTAGAATTACAAACACACATATGGAAGACGTGTTTCTAATAAGCTTTATTTGTCATAAAATTAATCATAAAAATTTGACATGATTTGTCAATTATTGTGTTTTTTGGCGTAAATAATGGTTCAGGCTCACCATGATGGCTCTGAAAACATAATATTTCAGAAGTAACCCAAATACGTTAAGGACGAGACGTTCCGTAACACCCACCCTTGTCAAAGTCTGAAGCTTCCGCCATTATACGCCTTGGATGTTTGGGAGTTGCGGTTAAAGCGTCCCGGCGTCAGGGACTGTTGCA
The DNA here is from genome assembly GCA_023375725.1 of Nephotettix cincticeps. Lineage (NCBI taxonomy): Eukaryota > Metazoa > Arthropoda > Insecta > Hemiptera > Cicadellidae > Nephotettix > Nephotettix cincticeps. The sequence goes on from CM041791.1 coordinate 30,427,198, forward strand.
GCAAAAACACATAACCACTTATAGAATAAATAAAAAAATGTATTGATCGAAAATGAATTGACCAGACGCTTTCTCTATATAACGCTGTTCGGTTTCACCCATACGGCAAAAAGCAGTACGGTGGATACAAAGTGGATACATAGTATCCATATTATCCATACATAGTAGCACAAAGAATCGCATGAGACCTTTCACACTGACACGGCGACTGTTCTTCATGGCACTATTGGATTGTCCCGTACCGTGTATTTTCACCATAGGGGGCGAAACAGTGCTGTGTGAATGGGGTGAAAGATAATAAAAAATAAATTTCATGGCTATTTAAAGAAAAATTAAAAAAACAGTAATTAGAGAATGAATAAATATAGAACAATTTATTTCTTTTTCGTGCCAAGGACAAAGACACATGCCACTCTGTGATAGGTTACTTACATTTATCAATGCTATAGACACAAATGACACAGTGATACTTACATAGACCAGGGCCATGGGCACAAGTCACATTGTGATCCTTAGATGGACCCGGTATATAGACACAAGTCACTCTGTGATACGTGGTTCAAGGCCACATGCACAAATAAAAATGTGATAATGTATATAGACCTAGGCAACAGACACAAACCACTCTGTGGTACATGGATCAAGGTCAGGTACAAAAGTTACACCGTAATGCTTACATGAGCTAAGGCTACAAAAAAGACCCTACAGATGAACCTTGGCCACAAACACACAGAGATACTTACATTAACCAAAGCCTAGATAGGAAAATTACGATAATTACATGAGTTATGGCCAGGAAGAAGGACATAGCCACTAGGAAGGTGGAGATGACTGCCATCTGTAGGGAAATGAAGATTCATCGTAAATATTTATATATATACCCTGTCAATATGTATGTAAATTATGCATAAACTTTATTTTAATGAGTCATAATTTTCCCCGTCAAAAATTTTACTTAACAAAATATCAGATCTCCTAATTGTGAGATAGGACAGTTTGGAGCTCAAATTTCTACATATTCTGTACTATATATACAAACCTAGGGAATGTGACATCCATTTTCTCTTAAAACGTGTTGAAACAACTGAACTTGTAAAATAGGTGAGACAATTATTTCCCATATCAATGTACCAGATAAAGTATTTAACATCAAGTAGTTAAATATGAAACTATAAATAATTGTATACCAACCGTATAGAAATTTAACAATCAGCATAAAAACTAAACAGGGTGGTGGTAGTGTATACAAGTATAAGCTGGAGAGGTGTCAGTCAGTCAGGTAGTGATGGATCTTAACCAGTCCAGCAGAGCATTTAATGTAAGACCTCTTGTGCTTAGATTAGTGGTTTTATTGAGCATCTCTTGATTTCTAAGTATATCTGTTAATATTGGTGACTATAATATTCTAACGATATCTGTAAGGGTATGTGTAGTTTTACCACTTACATACTTCAAGTTTGTTATTTTAACACCTGTGTACAATATTCATATTTTGTGTATGGTACATGAAGTGATTCTTCAACAATCACATATGTGGTCTATGGGCTGGGCACGTGTGAAAGACATGGGTATGCACATGCACCTGATGAACCCTTGATTTTACAAGAACCTTGAGTCTTGGAGGGTTTTTATTTCAATTACAAGAAATCAATAATTCCCCTCTTCTTTGGATGTAGGCCTAATATGAATTGAATAGGTGCTCAATAAAAATCGTGTTTTACAATGTGACGGACTAAGCAGAATTAGTGCAATACAAACCATAAATAACATTTATAGACTACGATATATTGTTTTTAATTTATAATTAAAGTATAAAATATGAAAATGCAGTAGGTTCTCTGGGTTTTCTTAAGATCAAAAAATTCCTAAGATAGTTATTACAATCAAGTTTTTTGTTTAAATCATAGAATGAATTTGATTTATTAATAGTGAATGAAATAAAAAATAAATCATTAGTTGAATTATATGTACACACTACTAGTTGAAGTATGTGTGTATCTTACCTTGTGTAGATATTTAAAGAGTCCGAAAAAATGTCAGTATGAAAGTAAGTGATAGGATTAAGGAGTTTTAACTTTAAAATATTTAAGGAAATTAAAACTTTTACACAGATATTATAGAAATATTATAATGGAAGTATTAAATGACCGAAATTACAAAAAACAAATGTAACAGTCACAGAACACTGTAAAATATAGTATTATCACTAGAGATTTGACTAATTAATAATCAACAATAGCAACGACCGATTGTGTGTAGGGAAGAAAAATTAACGTTATCGAATCGTTTAATGATGAATGGGGGAAATACCAATAAATCGCATTCGAGAACGTTGTTTAACTATTATTTACCAGCTTGATGTATAGCTTTAAAAAGTGGCTCTAAAATAGAACATTTAACTATAGTTTGTAATCCAACTTATAAAAACAGTAGTCAATTTAAAATACTAAAGTGTTCGGATACTACCAGAGAAAATTGAATTAATTTACAGAAAATTGATTTTAATACAAAAAACGCCAATCTATGTATAAATAATAAAAATTATATGTTAATATATTAATTTAGATTAAAATAGAAGTATATTATAAAATTAAGTGTGTAAATATATTATTTAAAAGAAAATTTGTTAAATTAAAATAAATATATTTAAATAAAAGATTATATTTTAGCCAAGTTTATAGCAAATGTTCATATATACTATGAAACTTTTCATTAATACTTATGATTAGAATATTGTTTCCGATAGTTGTTTTATTATTCTTTTTATCTCTGTTATCTCTATATATATTTATCAGTTTGTTACATATGTTTTTTATTCAATAGCTTTACTATATCTGGTAGGAATTTCTCGACTAGCACTTTATTTGTTTATGTTTTATAGTTACATTTTGTTTTTATAGTTCATGACTAAATATATTATTCACAATTGATTCACTATACGTATTACGTTATTTTAGTTCATAATGTTAAATTTCACACGCACATTCCCTACACCGCAATTAATTGTGTTCGAATTAATAAGGACTGCCGACAACAACCACGGGGGCCTGCTAGCTAAGATAGTTTAATATAATTTTGCAACTATTATTATTAATGTACTGAGATCACATATTAGTTAAATACATTAAAAAATAAATGTACACCCTTATTAATATTTGTCACGATTATGTACAGATCGAACTTAGTATATAATAATGATGTTTCATATTTCCCCCTATTTTTATTGGTCAGAGTCTATATATGACGTAGGAGGTGCCATATTGATCGATCGATTGCTCACAGCCCCAGAGGTGTAGGTATGCTGTAGTAGTTGTAGGTGTGGAGTTGTGAGCCATTCCAGTTGTCAGCCCCGTGCAGGGCGAGATTCCGCACCTGCCGCCCTCTAAACATGTCTTGGGGTAGTTACCCCTCGGCTGTGTTCATGCTGGGATTGAAGAATATTTTACCAGCTTATTTTGATTTTAATTTATGTCCAATAACCTTTTAATTTCACCCAGGTTTTCTTATAAACAACTGTATTTATGGAAAATAATCTATTTTATATCCCTTTAAATTAAGGATTTCAAAGAAAAAAGTTTGAAAAAATTATGATGAAACCGTGGCGTATCTTTTATTCCAGCTACTTGAAGGTTACGAATTGTGAATAGTTGTGAGCGATGGTCGGTAGATATTGTGTTCTCTTACACTATTATCGTACTATTGAATACTACGTTAATCCGCAAAGACCATCCTCATAATTAGACCAGTTCGTATTTCAGAGGTAATGGTTCGGACTCCTCGTTAAACTGTGGGTCCCTTAGATATGCCATTGACTGTTAGGCTATTAGTTAACCATTTCGTCTAAGGAATATGTCAGTATAATAAGTAAGTAACAAGACTACAAGATCGCACCACAATCATCTTATTCTCATTTATGATTCATACTTGGCTTAAAATAACTACTTTGTGGTACATAAGTACATGATCGAATATTCGTGTAAGGAGCCAACAGGCTATAGGAAAATGGGAACGACTGAGGCTCGAGTATTTAACGGAATATGGATACGTCTTAGCGATTAAGTAAACGTTTGGTAATGGTTTTTAAGGGAGTATTTGATTAGCATTCCCATTGCGGAAACCTCCCGTTTTAGCATCGATGCATCAGTTTGGAAAATCAATCTATTCGATGCAAGAAACATGTCCCGACTGCTTCATCCGGTTAAGTAGGAGGGTCTAGAGCAAGATTTTGGAGTCATTCAATCACATAAGTAAGGAGCCTTAGAAACCTTTCTGCGACGTGTGTTTGAGTGAATCACAATAATAGGTTTAGCAATTTAATCCACTAGATACAGGAGTGTCTCAACCCCATCCTGTTTGTAACAAGTCGAACAATATATTCTCAGGAGCATGCAGTCTCATGTAGTGCGGCTACAGTTTTTTAGGACTGGAGTCGTTCCTTTCGTCTATTAGGAATCGTACTTTAGTCAGGTGAACTTCACACACGGATTTCAAACACTTATTCGCGATTCATCGAGAGTGATACGGCGAGCCGATTTTTCCACAACCCTAAAAGATCGGTTGGCCAGACCCTGCTAAATGTGAGATGAGGAAAGCTTAATATGTTGTCAAACTAGAAATTGTTCGGCAACTCTAAACAGAAGTAGATGATAAAATTTTGAATGATATTATGTCACTGCCCATATCTATGTTTGTAAACAAAAAATAAATTTAAAATACATTACTTCACTTAAATACTCGATTTAAATTAATTATTTATATTAATGTTTATATGTTTACGGACGTCTAACAATCGTACAATGTACAATGAGTAAAATATTATACACATTAAAAAATATAAATAAAATACTCAAACATGAAGATTAAAAGTTAACCCAAAAGCAATATTACGTTATTGCATCTCCCCGTTGACTAACTTGAGTTTGATTCAAGTCACCTCGTGCATTATAGGTCTATAATGTGTGGGAACGGTGCCAGTTTTGACCGGAAACCTCGCGACGTCCTGTGTGAAGTCCTAAGTTGTACGTAAATATATTCGGAGTCCTACAATCAACCTCCCTGTTTCTTTGACAATTTTATGAAAACTATGTGACATGTTAAGCAGAACATATTCGGATTCAAAAGTGTTTAATTCCTAGCAGAAATGAGCATGAATTTATCAAATTGAATGTTTCACGTCACTGTTCTGGAGGGCGCGCCTCTCCGTGACGTCAGAGCTCTCTGTGGGATTACTCAGCATCAATAACATCGCATTTAGATGTTACGCAAATAGTTCACCCCTTCTGTTGATCCCATCATTGATGTATTTCTATCCGAGTTTCAAATGCCTTGTTCCGGCGTAGGCGAGGAATTATTTCAAAATGTGCTTATCGCAACAATTGTTTGTAGATGACTAAATAAGTAAAACCATTAAGTCAAACATATTTTTAATATTTACCGCAATAAAAGTATATTAAGAGATGTAAGAGAACGATTATCAGGATTGTTAGACTTTGTTAAACCTTAATTTACACATTTGTTGTGGATAGAAATAAAGCTTGTAGGTCCTATATTATTTCCTTGTGATGTTTTTTACTCTGCGCTTTTAGCCAGAAAAATGTACCTAGAATTAAAGTGAAATATTAACTAGGTCACTTTGAGTTCGAGAAAATTTATAAGTTAAAAGGAACATCACTAAGAATCAAAGTGGAATATTAATTTTAGTTTGGTGCATTTAAAACAATATTTGAATTCGTATTTTAGTTAGAATGTGTTAATGATACAGAAAAAAATGTAGTAACATAAAATACTTTATCTCAGATGAATTAAAATGAGGTTGATTTTCTTTTAACAAACACTTTTACACAAGCATAACCTTCTTTTAACACATGCCGGTAGTAACAGGTTTGAGCAAAATGACAGGAAACCTAAAGTTTCTAATGATTTTAAGGAAGAAACAATGACGAATTATTATGAATGAATTTTAAATAGTTTCGTATTCAGAGAATCTATACAGGATAAATAAATCAAAAGATGAAACTCACTGTGTAAATTATCTTTGTAAAAGGTAGGTTTAATCTCTTACTGGCTATTACACCATCAAAAACGATGAAATTAAAGCTATCCCTTTGAAACTGTGCTGACTATGGGGTTTAAATATACGGTACAATAAAATAACTAAAAGAATAAAAAATATATTAAAGAAATGTTTTCTCCTTAATTTCTAAGAAGTTGAAACAATTCTCGAAAATTACAGAGAACGGAATATTCTATTCTGGATGTAGTCCAAAGCTGAAGGGGATGAACTGAGAAGTGGTTGTGGTTTGCGGGGTTAATATTAACTTTGCGGTATTGTTACAAAAACAAGACAACATTGCTCAGCAACAGCCGTTCTGTTCTGTCAGGGTTGCCACCTTGTGTTTAGCAAACAGTCGGAACGTTTAGCTATATTAATTATAACAAAGGTAAACTATTTTCTACCCAAAATAAGTATAACATGAGATCATAATTAATAAGACTACAGAAGAGGGCTGTATTTTTTAAAATTTTGGAATACTTTAGTTAATTAAAAAAAATAAATTTGTTACTTAATACACAGGAAAGTCTTTTATAGTGCAAACTTTGCCATTCTCGAAAGGCGATTAAAAATTACGAACCGTGTAATGATGGCGAAATGCAGTTTTGGGCCAATCTAGGGGGATCTTGTCGTTAAACCTAATGGCAGATGAAATTAAGATCCTGACACCGTGAGGTAGACGAAATATGAAACAAGTGTTTATACACTTATTTAGTCCATTACACTTAGTTAATCTACAATAAATATCAACGTTGAAACCTATTTCATCCCAAAATATCAGGAATACTATAAACGTATATAAATGGTGGTTTTAATCAGGTATGTAATGTGTTGTGTTTCTAGTAAACAAATCCTTTTATTCCATTTGTCCTAAAATTACGTTATCCTTACTGATAATATTCTATATTACAACTCAAAATGAGCCTTAACGGGCCATTTAAAATATATTTGTCACTCTTATAAATATTTGACTCATTGGAATAGTACAGTTCTGAAAGAGATGTAATCATTTGATCAATAATCTACCACTGTGTCATTTCAAATATCCAATCTCATGCGAGTCAAAGTAACAAATGGAAGTGTTGCAGATAAGACCTGGGGGAGAAATTGTGATTAAACCCTCTCAAACGCGAGGCCCATGAAAAGTGGCTGGCGGCACTTGCCCGTGTCCGCACGAGCAGTTTCAATCTCTGCTAGGCTGAGGCTGAGGTTGACCGGTGGGCTGCAGTCACGTGGAGACGCAATGCGATATTGTATTACCTGCGTTCGCATCGACGCAACGGATCAAGTTATCGATAAACCTCTCAGGTGGCGTTCGTTGTCTAGCGGTAAACACACAGAACAGTTCTTACACTTATCACAATTGTTATTGGACTTTCACCCTCTATACAATAGTATAATGAGAAACTATCGTTCTCGAGTTTTGACATGAATATGTCTTAGCTCTGGGGGAGGGGGTGTTGGCGATTTTTAAGATGGAAAACATGTAACAGGTCTCCATAGAAACTTCTAGAGCTATTATTGTATTGACTTTGGAATATAAAAGAATAAGAACAGCTGTTTAGATGAACTATGAGGCCATTCCCTTTAGACATATCTATGATCTAACCTATTTCCCACAGGGAAGTAAAAATACAAACATTTTTTAAGTTTGAGTTTTGGTCGGTATATATTAGTGTCCATTTTAGTGTCCCCTGAATAAAAAAGTGGTTTTTAGAGAGATGTCGGCCTGTGTGTCTGCCTGTGTCCTTGCGCGCGTGTGTGGGGATGTGCAAAAACCCAGAGACGAGGCTATTGATCCGATTTTCATGAAATTTGGTATATAGGTAACAATCCACGGTATATCGGAGCAGTTATTAATTTTTTTCATTTTTAAGGGTGTTTACCCCTAAACCCAAAAACACGTGAAAAGAAAATGTCTCAAAAACGGCTATTGTGTAGAGTGATTTTACAGTGGAAACATAATACTTTTTGACTCATGATATATCTTAGTAAAATAAATTAAAATAAATAAATTAGTTTGATCTTTGAAACGAAATTATTTTTTAAACTAGAATAAAGAAAAAAAGTTATTTACATGTAATATTAAATCATATGTTTGTCACATTACAGTCACAAAGATAATGAGGGATATCTCAAATAACGACTTTAATAGCTTTGATAAAAATTATAGTACAAATTGTAGTATATTTAGTTTATAGGCTTTTAACTACAAAAAATAGTTTTTTTTAATTTTATGGCTGAAGAATAGTTTCATAAAAAAATTTGAATATCACCATTAAAATCAGCTTAATAACTAAACTTGAATGATTAGTCAACAAACAACGTTTCCAGAGAAAAGTTCAATTTACCGCCCGTGGTAGACGTAGTACGTTGTGTGAGGATGCCCAGTGTTATTGTTATGTAGAATATAAAAAATCCATTTATTCCTTATTTCTCAACAGTTTCCATGAAAACTGTAGTAAAGGGTCTCACTATGCAGCCTATGTATATACCATATGGTGTGTGTACTATATAGGATGATGTAAAGGGGCTCTATGCAGCGTAGGGTCACATCGCCTAGCAAAACCCACTCATAAAAGTTAGGCATTACCGGGGGGCGGGGGGAGGATTTAGTTGTAGAAATTAGATGACAAGTATTCAATATCTTTTATTGGACTTTTAAAATGTGTCTGTGTTTTTAACTACATAACGTTTCTGGAGGTGGATAAACTCCTCCAATTTCCAAGTGATTATCTAAAAATTTTAATTCAAAATTGAATGTTAAAAGTTCTCCACCTCCAGAAACGTTGTGTAGTTAAAACACAGACGCGTGAAAAATACCAAAGTAAGAATTATACTGACATATGGTTCTAAAATACTACCACAGTTTCATTATGACCACAATTTCAAAAATGTTCTTCGTATATTGATAATAATCAACCGGCTGCGTTTCCACGTGGCCAAGGTTGACACAGGCCTACTATATGCTAGTTACTATACTAGGGCTCTCGACATCTCGGCTAACCGTGGCTGTCCGTTCAAGTTATGTTATTGCCACGGGATGTAATCAAAAGCTCATTAGACAAGACGCTGCAGTAGTGCCACCACATTAACGACAGTTGTTGACTATTATTGTTGTCATGTTGGCCACACCGGTCCGTTGTAGCACCGAGGGAGAGGTAATGGCTAAAAGCATAGTTTCCAACAGTCGGTATTACATATATAACATTGTCATGAGGTATTTGTCGGGTTAATTGTATAAAACGCAGGTGATTCCACATTGTATTTGTGAGATATTGTTCAATCGAACGAAGAAATTTAAATATACATTAAAGTACTAAGTTGAGTTTTGTTCCATGAGACATTTAACTAATTTTGTGTCATCAACGAAGCTTTTGCTTTAGCGGATATATTAATTGAACCAAAACATTTCTCTTTTATTAAAACTTTCAATACTGTTAAAAATATTTTTTTTAATAGGCCTTTTTTTAGCTCAATTAAGAATGATGAAATTTAGATGTTAATATGAAATAACACTTTATATGTGAATGGGAAGATGTGGTTAGCTTACTTATAATTCAAAGGTGGTTCTGCCTGACACAACACACCCGCAGTTCAATGGGCTGACCAGCGCCCAGTTGGTGATTATGTCACAACAATACCGATTTGAATAATTTCTAAGCCGTCTTGGAGCCCCGGCTGAATTTTGATCGACCCCTCCAAAGTTCTGGAGGTTAAAGACCCTCCAAGACAGTTCTCGCTCCCATTGGACCTTCAGCCCAAAAGTAGTTGTGAACGATGATATAGCATCAGGTGTATTGAAAGATGTTTAATATAGTATATTCATAGAATATGCAAGAAATCATATAAAGATATTAGAAGAATTTCGGTTTGAATGAAGACAAAAGCCTACAGTTTAACGTGGAGTCCGAACCACTGCCTCTGAATCACAAACTGGACCAATTATGAGGATGGTATTTGTGGATTAAAGTAGTATTCAATAGTACGGACGTTAATCCACACAAGAGAACACTACGCCCACCGACCATCGCTCGAAACTATTCTCAATTTCACAGCACAGGCCATATGCCATGATAATGAGTACCGGTAGTGAATTTCTTAAAAAACTTCTACTATGATGTGTCACACTCTATGGATAGTAAATTAAATTAATTAAACTACAATGAGGTAGTTTCGAGAACAAGTTTTAGAACTTACTGAAATAACTTCTCCAATTTGTTTCCGCAGTAGCCAAATCCAGTGCATAATGTTTAAGTACAGCACTGAAGGAGTATTACTATACAATCAGTGTGGAGCTTCGATATCCTACTGATTTACAGACAGGTGTGCATGTGTAAGCGAGAGGAGCACGAGGCGTCAGCTGATTAGGTATGTGATTGTCAGCTGATGTATTATGCAACGTAGTATCAGCTGCACTTGCACCACACGTATCTGAATCTGAACGTCAATCTGCTAACATTCATAAATCCCAACCTATGACTTAAGCTTTGCGCTATAACTACAATAATGTGGTTATTTGTGCTAATGTATAAAAACCTTTATTGGTTGAAGTTTATTCTTTACTAAGCATTTACGATATGATTCGAGATAGTTTTTGTCACAATATAAGTTTTTCAGCGACTTATGTTGTTCACTTATACATATGATGTGAATAAAATGTGATGTACTTAAATCATAGCATGTCTAAACAATTATAGGCTCTTTTTAAAAGTATTTGACTTCTGAGTGAAAATTCTATGAGATCTTGAAAATGGTACTGGGTTCAGGCAAATGCCTATATTTTTCACAGTTCAGACACTTAAAAATGTTTTTAAATGGAAGTATTACTTACTGAAGCTTACATTTAAAACTGTTGAGTTGCAAAAAACTACCCTATTTCGGGGATAGGAAAAAACAGTGTTACACATCAAAAAGTACTATGTTTGGTGAACCTCACTCAACCCATTCAATGGTTATGAAGAATACACAGTTATGAACGTTTATTATATGCTTATATTATATACTTTTAACTGATCGTGTGCATCTCACAGTTTAAATTCGGAGAATATATTCTTATTACTAATTTGTTTGTTTTATGAAGTGATTTGAATGGTGCTAAGAAAAAACACATTTAAAAAAATTATTTGTAAAATCCATAAAACAAAATTGTGGGGTACCTCTTACAGAAACCTCACTTCAGATTAAGTGTCTTTTTGAATTTAAACGCATAAATTATGGTTAAAACATTTGTAGAAAATTTCGTGTGTCTCGGACCATTTTTGTGGAAGTTTTGGAACAATATGGTAGCGGTTTGAAAACTGAAGCTTTTAAATTTTGTTTTGAATCGGCCTTGTAAGAAGCCGGTTCCACGTATTGTATTCCAATTAAAAATACTTAGAATTTTACATCATATTTATTGTTACCAAATTCGATCCGCACTGCAACTTATGAATTTCATCTATATTGTTATAGACTCATACGGAGTAACAGGAAGGTCTTAAGAAGCATCTAAAATCAAACATTTACAAAAATTAGATCTTTTAATTTGATTACAACGCAAACTTTTCGTAAATAGTATAAAAAATCTTTTAAGTTATTTCAATTTTTGAAATACAATATGAATAAATTTTGATTGTTTAAATTGTAGATGTTTTGTATTATTTACTTTTATTCTCCCCTAAATTTTAAATATCCGCCCTTATGAGATCCCTTTTTCCTAATAATACTTACAGTACCTTTTAGGGGTTTAGATATCTTGAATAAAATATGACCTTGACATTTAATATAAGCAATCTCATAGTTTGAGTACAGTATTGGTGTTTACTTCAGATATGAATATCCATCGCAAGTCATAATTCAGGATAGTAAAATTAATCCATCAGATGTTACTGAAACTCTAATTTTTAGCTTCAAAGTAGTTTTCAACGTTTTATTTTCAAAACAATAAAAGTAAGACGGTTAAAAGTAACCGTAAGGCTGCTCGTTTCCTTGACGAAACGGAAAACGGTGGTGCTTAAACCGTTTCTGTGGATACTTTAAACAATGTAGACAGTGAACAAAACCAAAAGGGGCTGATGTTAAAATTTTATACAATACTAGCTGACCCGGCGAACTTCGTAACGCCCTACAGTAAATATGTGTTGACTTTAAGATTGGCCATGTTCTGGAATCAAATAGCATTTCGGCTTCGTTGTGAAAGATTAGATATTCTGAGCCGCGGGCTAGTTAATAGCAATACTGAAACGATAAGACATATTAATAACATTCTCAAAAAAATCTGAGTTGATTGATTCATAATTTTCTAATCCAACCTAAACCCAAACCAAACCGAACTGTAATACGGCTTTTATTATAATACAGCAGATAATTAGAATAAACGTAATATGTATTAACATTGTTATTATTTTTTATTTGGCAAATATATAAACACGTGACTTTTAACCAGACAGAAAATAAAAAATATAAATACATAATCCCCAAAACCCATAAACTATTAACGTGGCCAATTTTACATTAATGAATGATTCAGATGGCATTGGATAGTAAAGCATATATTGCAAATGGAAAGTAAACCATTAGATTAGATTATTTGAAATGGCGAACATACCACAAGGTAGGTATTTTAAGCCAAGTATGAATGAGGATTGAATGTAAGATGATTGTGGCGCGATCTTGTAGTCTTGTTACTGACTAAGGCTGACATGTTCCTTAGACAGGACTGTTAATTAATAGCCCAACAGCCGATGACAACTAAGGGACCTACAGTTTAACGTGGAATCCGAACCATGGCTTCTGAATTACGAATTGGTCTAATTATGATGATGGTCTTTGCGGATTAACGTGGTATTCAATAGTGCGGACGTTAATCCACACAACAGTACACCACACCCACCGACCATCTCTCACAACTATCCTCAATTCGTGACCTCCAAGTAGCTGGATTACAGGATGACGCCATCCCAGTCGCTGTAGCTTAAGAAATCAAATGTATTCACTGTAGAAAATTGTTAAACAAACTTAGTCCCCATAAGGTTAACATTAGACATTTAAAACGCCATAAAATAGAAAATTATGGAGATTTCGAAAAATCTTTTTAGCTAAAACCTTCACGGACACATACTTTCTAAAATTTCATGTTGATTGGATGAGTAGTTCGGCAACGCATATAGGACATACATACATACATACAGCCATACATACATACCATTCATTTTTATTAAGAAAATTAAATCTAGGTAGAGTCTGTATTTTTGATAATTTTAATATAGAGATCACAAGATTATGTAAAACTCATATCTGTCAACGTAATCGCTCTTCAACTAGTTAACATTTTTCCTCACTTCATACCTCCTCACTCACTCGCTCGCTGACAAGCTAGCAGTAATTCATCGCAATACGGCGGATCTCATTGTGTTGCTCCTTGCAGAACAGAACGATTCTCATTACCGGCATTGTCGCCAGAGAGCGCTCAAGACGCTGATGCGTTTCCTGTTCTTCAGGCTCATTTGCTGCCAGTGAAAAGGCACACATGCAAGGGTTTGAATCATCATTGTACCTTGTCAAATTTGGCTTTTAATTCTTAATTGGATTAAAATTTATATAATTTGAAATTATTTTACGATCATTGATATGTTTAAGGGGTGTCGGACGGCCTATCCCCTCAATGCTATTTTATCAATGTTTAGGAACACATAACTCAAAAACTATAAGAAATATTCTCATAATTTTTGTTTTTATTGGTAGATCTGTTTGAAATCTACAAAATAAGTAGAGGATTTCAACAAATTTTAGTGTTTGGAATTTTTACAGAATTTTAAATTTGTCAAAAAAAGTACGGAAATTTTTTTTCTTTCAAATTACCTATAAACTTTTATTTACATATCACAACAAAACCCTCTGTTCATTTTGTAGCCCTAAAAGAGTAGAACAAAACAAAACCAAAACTATACAGATATCTCTTTTAGTTTTTGAGATACGTGTTCCTAAAGTAAAAAAAACCTAGTTTTCGGAAAACGCAACGAAACAGGTGATATAGTGATGAACGTGACAAAGCCAGATTGAGAGTGAACCGCCACATTCTGTATACACCACAATTTTTGTCAGCAAACTTTCAAATTTACAATACCCATTACAGTCTTCTTGTATTTCATATTTTGAATACTTCACTAAGTAGGGAGCTACCTTTTTCTTAGAAAAACTACCCGAACTAGGCCTAGGCCTGTTTTCATCCTCATTGAGTTCAGTAACACTAGGGTTTTGCTAAATAGATACTTCATTTTCAATAGATTCATCATTAGGCCTATTTTGAATTGATTTCAACATTTTACTTGTTGCCTAGGAATACAACTAAACACCTTTTTTCGTTTTTTCACTTGATATCTGGGCATTGTTGATACTGTAGCCTCAATAACAAACACACAAACAATTTTGTTTGAAACAATCAACTTTGGAACTAAATTTGTTTACATAACATCTGGCTGCAGACAGCAGAGAATGAAAGCCAGTGCTACAACCATAGAAAGTAAAATATAATTCTTATAAATGAAATTATACACCATATCAAGTGACGACAGCAACGCCAAGCGCCAAGAGCGTTGTAATTTCGAAAACATTCATTTGTATATTTGGCTGTATAATAAGAAGTAATTGACATAATTCAATAAATGAGGTATAAAATTGAAGCTTAAAAGCCGTAGAACTCAAAACAGTAAAAAACTAAAAATCCAAAATTTTGACCAAAATTAAGTCCGACACCCCTTAATCTAATTGATACTAGAAATTACATTGACATAAGTATTTTTAGGACAACATACAGTTCTCTACACGGTTAAGTTAGGTTGGTTATGGCTTGTATAAAAATATGTAATAGTATAAATATATCAATAGCCAACCATACTTTGCCCGCAGTCGTTGAGTCGACAGAGTTTGTAGGTATTACATCGCCGACATACAGGTGTGGTCGTGTATTACTGCATTTTCAGTTACATTTCTTACATAAAAAATAAAAGTAACCACTTTATACAGGGTACCTCGGAACTGTCTGGAATAAGTAATTGAAAATAGTTCCTTTGGTCGAGACAACCATATTTTACAACATAAACATTAGTACCCAGGGTCTATTTTTACGTACTATGTTGGATTGTACTTTTACGAATTATTTTATAGGCCAAGAATTATTCTAAGAGAGAAAGCTCAAATTTGTTGTACAAGCAGATCTTAATAAAGTTTTAAAATTTCGTTTCCGTAATTGAACACAATAAAGTAAATTAAAAATGTAAAATTAAGGTGTATCAGTCGATACCTTATTTGCTAAAATCGTATAAAGATTAACCAAGTTGTAAAAAGTTTTCCAAATTAATGTAATTTCCATTTTACCATAATCAATACTGGATATATGAGACTGCGCATTATCAATCAGCTGATTTCTGTCCACTTCGGTTAATTAGTAACGGATTATTGAACGAAGAAAAAGTAGAAATAAGGTGGTGGGTGTTAACGGTTTGTGTTAGTGGTATTGTGTTCTTACTATTGTGCCAACAGTATTCGTTCAAAAGCTGTAAATTGAGTCCTAAATACTAGCGGGAGATGCAAAACTTATCTCGCTAGAGTAAAAACTCTAGCGAGAAAACTAAAATCGCTTAAAATAGTCTTCAGTTTTTTTTAAACCTGCACTTTTTGTAGTTTGTAGTGGTAAAGTCCTTCCACATTAAAAAATCTTCATACTGTACTTTGACTTCAGCCTAATTTACGAATTGCGACAGATGCAAACAAAAGCAACAATTTTTTCAAACTTGACATTACGAACACGTCTATCACGACCTGTATCAATCATGTAACATTTCAATGTTCCAGTTTCCATTAAGCTGTTTTTCGATCAAAATGGATACGTATAAATTTTCTTTTTTGACATTTTTAGGGATGACATGCACACATAAAAAAAGTTTAACTAGTAGATTTAAAAAGTTTGGAAATAAGGTTTATCCTAATATATATAATTGAGTAGTCAAGATTGATAGAAACATTGAAAGTAATAAGTTGATCAGATCTACGGATTCAATAATTTGTTCATCGCAAAACTAAATTTTCTAATCAGTTAAATTATTATAGAATCGGCAAGTTGGAGCTCCTTTTAGGTTTAACTGATGTTATTAGAACAAAAATCGTATAAAATGTGCTAGAGATGTAGCACACTGTAAGTATTTGGTAGTAAATATAAGAGAGAAAATATTTAAATACATTTGTAGCTGCCATACTTCAGATGCAAAACTTATCTCGCTAGAGTAAAAACTCTAGCGAGAAAACTCTATTCGCTTAAAATAGTCTTCAGTTTTTTTAACCTGCACTTTTTGTAGTTTATCGTGGTGAAGTCCTTCCCATTAAAAAATCTCTATACTATACTTTGACTTCAGCCTAATTTACGAATTGCGACAATTGCAAACAAAAGCAAAAATCTTTTCAAACTTGACTATACGAACAATCCTGTCACGACCAGTATCAACCATGTTACACGTCTATCTTCCAGTGTCCATTAAGCTGTTTTTTCAATCAACAATGGATACGTATAAACAGCTGTTTCTTTGTGTTGACACGAAGTTTAGGGAATGTTTTCAATCATGCACACATAATTAAGGACAAGTTTTTCCAACTAGTAGATTTGCAACAAATAGTTTGGAAATAAGGTTTATCCTAATATATATAATTGAGTAGTCAAGATTGAATAGAAACATTGAAAGTGTTAATAAAGTTGATCAGATCTAAAGAACGGAAATTCAATAATTTGTTCATCGCAAAACTAAATTTTCTAATCAGTTAAATTATTATAGAATCGGCAAGTTGGAGCTCCTTTTAGGGTTAACTGATGTTATTAGAACAAAAATCGTATAAAATGTGCTAGAGATGTAGCATACTGTAAGTATTTGGTAGTAAATATAAGAGAGAAAATATTTAAATATATTTGTAGCTGCCATACTTCATAATAAATTTCAACGCGAACATTAATTTTCATAGGGAAATATTTTGAAGAGTAATTATTAAAATATGCTTTATGCACATTTATGTAGGACCTGTACTAAAAAAATAGAAAATATTTTATCGTTTTGAAAGCTGTCTTAACTTGTAGCGTTTTGAGTTCTAATTACGTCATGAGCCGGTCTAACCCTTAATTGTGCATGCTTTACTCCCCCTCCCCTTCCCCCTTCCCCCGGTATCCTTTTACTACGCAATTACGTTGTGGAAATATTACCTCCAATCCTTTAATCAACGAATAATTAAGTCTTTGGCTTCGGAATATCTCAACTTCATATAAATTATTAAATCCTTTCAGTTATCTTAGATTTGCCCACGTCTGGAAATATATCCGCAAGTAAATGTATGTTGACAAAGATTTTTTATGGTAAATTTCTGGAAACGAAGAATAAAGTAGAAATGAAAAAATCTGTTTATAGTAAAAAGAAATTAAAACCATTATAACAAACAATATTTTAGTGTGTCTGAGCGAGCGTTGGGTAATATATTAACATTAAATATTTTATTTAAAAGGGAACATGAAATTATTAAGATAAATTATTACCAATGTGCTCATTGAATTAGTCCAAATGTTTTATAATGTGTGGTAAATTTGCAGAATTAAATTAACAGGGAAATGCTAAAAAGCAGTTCAAAAAATTTGACTAAAAATTTAGGGTTAACAGAGAAGGCTTGGTTTAAAAAAGTTTACAAAAATTATGTCATTTAACTGTTGATTTTGAAAAGAACAAAGATGTGTTTAATAGTAACCACACCAAGGAATAGGGAAGTTGGTAAATTAAAAAACAACATAAGCATATAAGTTTAACTAAAATGACAGCTATTTATTATTAGCAAATACGGCTACAATTATTCATTAATCAGTGGAATGAAGTAAATTCATTATTTAATGAATGACTATTGAAAGGGAACCAATATTGAGTTGTAAAGCTGTCAAAAAGTGCTTCCCAAGATGGCGACAGTGTCTTTCTTTTATATAAAGATGGCGTCTTTGTGGGATTGACCAATCAAAGCACAGAACGTTTGAAATTATGTTTGAAGACATCACAAGTGGAAGTAAAATTAATTTTATGAATAGCAATTAAAGTAACGAAAATGATTGTAAAAATAACATAGAAAAAATACTGAACATTCGATATTTAATTGAATATGAAATGGTATTATCCACTTTTAATTTATGATAATAATCACAAAATACTACAAAAGATATCGGTTTAACCTAAGATTAATAACAAAGTAACGTGTATTTAGCGTTAAAGTGTTATTATAAACTTATAAAATTACCTTTCAACCTTTAAAACAATCCTCGTGTTTAGACAAGCCGGTTGTCCGACGAGCATCAACTGTCACAGCTCCTGACGTTGACAGCTGAATCAAGCGTGAGTGTTGCAATTTTGGGTTATTTGTTTTATAAAAGAACATAAAAATTCAAATGTTCTCGAAATTTTAGGCGTTCGACCGATGTAGTGAACTGTGAGTTATAACCTAGCTGGATGCCAAGTTTCCCTAATAGATCAATCGATTGTAGTATTATATATGTGTGTGTGTACCACCAGGGTGGATTTGATTTATATTTTGAGTTTCCGTTGATAAATCACGACAGGACTATGAAGCTCCAATGTTGGTAGTAAATTTGTAATACGGAATTAACAGTTAATTATTATCTTTATTATATTCTACCCATCTTATTAGTCGTATATAAAATATGATATTTGTTAGCAATATTGAAATATAAAACATACTTATAGATTAAATTTGCCTGATCTAACGAATAATGTAAAATTGTTGACCATAAAAAAACTCGCTGTGAGTTAGTTCTATTTCTCCCTTACATATTAAAAATGACTGTTATACACCTTTATGTATTAAAAGTTCGTCACCATATAACAAACATTTTTCAATGTTAGTAAATTTAAGTTGAAAATCTTAAAACTTTGCTTTTAATGGTTAGCTATCTTTGCAGGTGGAGAATATATGTTTCAGGTACTGGGTCCGCTGGGGTTAAAATCATACATACTGTACGTGTGAAAATTGCCAATTTAAATTAACTTAATTGTTTTTTATATTAATAAACTTTTCAAAAAAGCTATCCTTCATAACTTAAGTCGAAATAATTAAACATTAATTTTATGTTTTAAGTAATAAAAAACCAACCTTAAATTAAAAACATTAACCATTAAGTTATGACCTATGACTTAAGTTAAGTGTTACAGTATCGTGTTAATTTTTAGAATTTAAACGGATCGAAAATATAAACCAAACTTTAACTTATTTTAATTTTAACTTTTAACCTCTTTTCTTAAAAGAACTTCTTTAGAAAAGCTTCTTCTTTTTCTTCTTAAGTATTTTATATTAATTCTTTAGTATTATTACACGAGAATATAAAAGGAAATCGGTCGAAACCCATTAAATTTTGTGGTTATCCCGGGGATCGAACCCGTTACCTCTTTCACCGAAGTCCAAGGTTAACAAGATGCCTAAGCTTCATACTCCTGATAAAAATATTGTTTTCTATGGAAAATATAATTTAAACTTTGTGGAGATAGATTGAAATTAGCCTAATGAACACGTAAGACAAGAGAAGGAGGTGATTACAGTAGGGATACAGAGTACAGAGGTGGAGGCTGTCAGACGGAGATTAGGGAGGGTCGGCCACAATTGGCTTACAACGGCGAGGTGTCCGCCGTGAGCGCTGTGGCCGTCGCGACGCCGACGGACCGTGGCTAAGAGGATCAGACGACGCCCTCGTCACCCGCACAGCCGCAGCCGCGTCTTATCACGGAGCAACAGGCGACAGGTGGCATGTCCATGTCCATGTCCTCAATCATTTGACTAATGTTGTGCGCCTATTTACACGTGACTGCAAACCGTTTACAGTTCTTTCGTCCTCAATATTATTGAAGTTGAAATAGTATTTTCGGCAAACTAATCGGAACCATATGGCTCGTAATTTATATAACTTCCAATACTAAAATGTAGCTGAAAACTTGCTGTTTTCTTTGTTGTATTTTCCAATCAATAAAATTAGCTGCGTGTTTATCTTACAGTGAAATACTCTTTTTGCAGGGCAAGGTGCGACGCAACACCTGATTTTATTTGGTGTCAAATCTTTTCCACAGTTTACATCTCATTGATGTGTTACCCGTGTAATGCTTATATCGGCAATATATTTTAAATAGAAATTATCTATTAGGGTAGAGTGTAATTTTATTAATTTAGAAGTATCTCAAAAAGTTTCTATTGTATGAATTAATATAATAATTAATATTATTAAAACTCTGTGATACTTGGTGCCATTACAATGTCTATGTTACTTAAATGTTCTGATGACGTGTATCTGTGATATTAGTTGTTGTTCATTTGCATGTAGATTATATATCTTATATACTCTCACATACAAACAGATAAAATTAATTATTATAATCAGACGGACGATATCTGTATAAATGAACATGAGTCCACATCTACACACTGTACTGTGTTCTTGGATAATAAACCTTGTCTATTTTATATTGTTTTACTGTCTATTATCGTTCAATACTCGTTCATAATCAGTCCCTGTAGGAAGTAGGTTAGATCATGTATATACATATATATAAGACATATGTCTGATGGGAATGTTTTCAGTTCATCTAAACAGCTGTTCTTATTCTTATATATTAAACATTCAAATTCAATAGCTCTGGCAGTTTCTATAGGAACCTGTTTCAAAATTTTATCTGGCAAATTGCTACCCCCCCCAGAGCTAAGACACATCCATGTCAAAACTCATTGTCAATCTTTAAAATTGAAAATAAATTATTAAGGATTACTTTGGTTGTAATATTCTGTGCTTTTGCGGTTATATGAAATGTTTGTAGTTCACAATATGTAAGAAACGTAACAAATATATGTAAAAGCAGTTCAAATAGAAAACACATTTTCTTCATAGAAAATAACAATCCCATAGCTACCTAATTAATTCAACGTTTCTAGCCTCAAAACTTTGTGGTTACTTGTAGTTTAATTTACGTATTACCAATACCAAATAAGTGTATTATAAATATTATAATATATATATATACATATATATCTGCATTTGCATATATGTTTTATATGTTTTATATTGTTTATACTTATATATATATATAAGTATAAACAATATTTTTCCCTCTTTGCTCTAAATACATCAACTACTTAAATTTTGGACACATCTTATTCATTTTGAGAGTAACTTGAGAGCTAAGAGTAAATTATTCCAACAAATAAATTTAAAATGGCGGCGATTTAAAAATTTGAAACAAGAAAACTTTAACTTATACTCATATAAACATTTATAAAGATATCTTTGGAAAAAAATCATACTTACTAACATTAAGATTTTCAACAACATTTTAGAACAAATATTTTGGGAGAAACCCAAAGACATCTTTATGACCCTAATACAACATAAAAAATTTGATAGTGCTCTGAAACACACTGTATGATACAAAATAATATAAAAATACAAAGATAAATAACTTACTGACTCCGGTAGTACATGCTTGGTAAATAAATGAAGCATATGGCATTATCTTTTCTAATGTTAATCATATAGAGAATAGGCAAACTACTTTATTTATGGGTGGTTGTTGATAAAACTTGTTATATGGTAAAAATAAAAATTGTTCATTGTAAAATATCTACTATCCGTTTTTCTCACAGCAACAAACCTGCATACTCCTTCCTATCTTAGTCTTATGGAGAATAGGCTATCTCTTATTATCGTCGACAAATATTGATAAAATGAGTACGCAGGTCTGCTACGACGGGGGTGTTTAGCAATTAATTTGTTTTAAAAGCTTACTGTCATATCAAGTTCCAACTGTCGCCCTCTTGTATGAAATGAGTATTACTTTATGTTGCAATACAATTTAGGAGCGGAGTACAGTACTCATGCATCAGAAAATTGTTTAGTAATATTTTATTTATCTTAGCACTTCGGTTTTAAAGATTAGCAACAACTTTATTATTATATTCTCACTCTATTTGAAACTCAGGGAAGCCGTAACTGTTTGGCGCTAGAGAATAGATTGATACCTAACTCAGGAAGGACAAACGAATTAATACGGAAGCTTAATCAAGGAACAATTAATCAGTGTTTCGGAGAGAGAACAGGTTGGGGTTAGGGGATGGTGTGAGGGGGTGGTAGTGACAGTGAGGGGAGGAGGGGTGGTGACCCTGTCAAGCCGTCACCTGACACGGCGTCTGTTGTTGACACCACTGGTGGAACAGATCTACAGTAACCATCCCGTATAACGTCCTTAAAATCGTTGATCCTTCAGATCAAATAAGATTATTGGTTTTAAGTGTTGATTTACATAAAACTAGTAAAATGTTTCATACAAGTTTCTATTGAAAACTATAATTGTGTCAGGATCATTAGGTTCTATGTAAATCCAACACTCATCAAAAAATCTTTTGAATTATTCATTACTATAGTAGTTTTAGCAATTTACCCATAGGGAAGAAGCTATTCTCGCTAATAAACCGTAGATCTCATCGCAAGAGTTAAGCCCGGGACCATATTATTTTTTCGTGCTTCACTGTATAGCGGTGTATCACTCACTGTACGTGGCACTCATATCCATAACCTATTTCCTACAGGGAATTAAATACAATCATTTTTGGGACGAGTATTGAACGATATTAGACAATAAAACAATATTAAATAAACACAATATTAAATTTTTTAGTTATTTTAATTTTAGCAAGTGAACAGGAAGATGGACACTATGCGAGAGTGCTGTTTGAATTGTTATTTCGTTATACTATTGTTTACTGTTATTGGAGATTCTATTTCTCCGTTGTAAACAATTAAATTGTAAATAAATAAATAAATAAAAGACCTATGCCCGGGACATGTTACTTTTTCGTTTTGAGGTGTCTAGAGACCAAAAAATAGTCGTTACAAATTTTATATAAATAAATATATATATATATATATATTTATTTATTTATTTAAATTGGTATGCAAGGAGAGAAACATTGTTTGTTTTTGAACCTCTCAAAGGAAACACACAATATTTTTTGAAAAGCCAAATATCTTACTAGGGGAAACCACTCTTATTGATCTAAATGATGTTGTCATTGACTGGATAACTGGATGCCAACCAGAAAATTCATACTAGCTTTAAAAGATTTTTTATTATGCAATAGTGTTTACTGTTTGAAAGATGTTTTTGAGTTTTGTGGTCAAATACCCCACCAAAGTGTATAAATATAAAATTTTCCCCCAAACCGGACCTAACCGAACCCAACCTTCTAGCCTCACCATCGACAGTGTGTCATGTGAATTTTGGGCATTGCCCTGAATTTGGACGATACCCAACGCCATTCGGCCAGCTGGATGAAATATCAAGTAAGTAAGTAATTAAGTATCATGTATGTGTTTGTGAATACGATAACTCTCGTAAAAATGGTCCGATCGAGACCAAATTTGGTGACGATGTGTATTCCTTCATTTACTCGGAGGAGTTCGTAGTCCAGATATATCCGTACATCATAGCGGTAGTTTGGAGGGTTTTATACACCAAAATTGGTTCTTTTTAGTTTTTCCTATGTAACTTTTAATATTTTACATTTTTCCTTTATTATTAGAACCAACTGAAAAACTACACAGTCAAAATAAATAAATAAAAAACACAGTCCATTGTATTTTGGGGTTCCATTTTTATTTTATGGATGGTAAGAATAAAATAATTTTTCACTTACCAACCTATGTTTTTGGATGTAACTTTATATTTTACATATTTAGTTCAAATCTACGCATTTATGCTAAAAAATCGTGGTTTATGTGTTTATTATGGCAGCTAATCTGCATACTCTTTTCTTATGTTAATCATTAGAGAATCGGCAAACTCCTTTATTTTATGGACAGATGTTGATAAAACTTAGTATATGGTAAAAACAAATTTTTAATGGTATAAAAGCCTACTTTCAAAGTTCCTCAAAGTAGTAAACTTGCATACCCCTCTCCAATATTAATCATATGGAGACTAGACAAACTCTTATTTATCGACAGGATACTGATCAAACTTGTTATGTATTATTATTGTCATATTATTGATATGAGAATTCGCTGAGTATGCAGGACTGCTGTGACGGGGGTATTTTGTATTTTTAGGGAATATTAACGATATAAAACAATTACCGCAAACACATCAATATGTTTTCATATTACTTTGTACAATGATTGGTTTTACTTAAAATCATGATGGAAAATTTCTAAAAAAATAAAAAATCTAAACAACATAAATCCCCCATCAACAATGACGAATTCAAACAAAATATATGAATGTTTTTTTATTGTTGTTAACTTAAAGTTGCTTTGACTTTTCTAAGTGAGGAAGTATGTTTCGGTCTACTAACATCGTTTATTACGTTTCATTTTTACATAGCAGATAATATTCATAGGAAAACTGTCTAAATAGGCTCCTATCAACAGCTATTTCTCGCAATTACACCAAATTATTGTATAATATGCAATAAAAATGCAGATGATATGATCAGCTGTGTCAGTGATGTCGCACTATTGGGAACCGTGGACGCGCGCCTCATGCATCGTAATGGTGTCACCTCTGGGCACAGGGGACCTCGAAAACGGATATTTTCACCGAAAATTCAAATTCAAAAATTTTGATAAAATCAACACTTTCCCCTAATTCTAATAAATAGGTGGGAAAAAGTAAAACGTGATCATATGCAGCACGCTGGCGTGAGTAGAGCGAATTTTATAGAACTGATATCATTTCCATCTTTAGTAATCGAATAGTACTGAGATTGCAGGCTTGCTGCAATGAGGGCTGTTTTACATCGTGATATACTCATATTACGGCTGTTAACTAAGTAAAAAAACATATGAAATTATGTCAATAATTCAGCGAGTTATACCAATTTATCTATCCTCCGAAAGAATTACATTGGAAAAGAGAACGTACGTTTACTGTCATGAGAAAAATTAAATATCGGGGTTTCATGGATGTATTGATTAAGCTTAACTACACGAACCTGCATACCAGATTTCGGAAGAATATTTAAGGAAATTAAAATTTTTATTTATTTTTAGTTTTTCTCAATGAGATTAGCATTAGACAACGGTAATGGTAATGTGTTTACCATTTTAAATATATAAAAAGCCAATTGACCTAGAGTCATAGGTAAAACTCATGACTCACACGATTAAACACATGCAGGCCGTTATTATGGGCTACGTGAAGTTTAACTTACGGGGTTTGCGATTGTAGATTATGGGGAACTAGAGGAACTGTGCAAATAATGTACGGTTCAGAGTTAGACTAAACAGTCTGTAAATATTATGAAAACAGAGGTAAAAACTGTTAGTCAAAAAATTGCATCGAAATTATAAAATCGAGAGAGTAAACTATTATTCTCTTATAATTTACCTTCATTATAGATCTAAATTTAAAAAATATATATTCTTAAATTGAGAAATAACGAATTATGACGACGGTAATTCCATGAATTTATTCAAAGCTAATCCAACGAATAAACAAAGTTGTTCAATTGGGGTCCACTAACCTGAAGGTAATCTAGATGCATGAGGTGAATTCCCAGAGCTTCCTTCCTGATGACAAAACTGGGATTGGAGAGCCGTCGCCTCAATCATTTCATTTTACAATTAAAGGTTCATCTGAATATTTGTAACTGATTGATTTATCACACATAAAATGTAGACAATATCTAAAATATTTTCAAAAATAATAAAAATAAACCTATCAAAATGCCGTTAAAATCATAATCATAAAATCGAATTAAAAAAAGCATAAAAAATATTTGTATTTACTTAACTGTGGGAATTAGATTAGATCATGGATATGTCTAAAGGGAATGTTTTCAGTTCATGTAAACAGCTGTTCGTATAATTAAGCTATACGTCACTAAACCATAGGATTTTATTTTTTTTGTGTTATTGTTGTTTATCAGAAATTTTTACATCACAAACGGATATACAATGATTCAAGTGATTTTTCTTCAGTAACTTTGACAAAACATTCATGTTTATCAATGATACCTTAGTTGTGTAAATTTTATTAAATAGGCGAAATATGATTTAATTCGATATTATTGTATAAGTTTTGATATAACCAAATTCTTTAATTTTTTAGCATTAAAAACCAATGGACCGTTAGTATCACAGATTTAAATCATCTTACACGTTTACTCTTGCGAATTTAAAAAACGATTTCCCCACGCATACGCACACACACACACACACACACACACACACACACACACACACCCTCACTTCCTGGGAGAGCGTCCATTCGACAATCAATTATTCAAGCCTATTAGGCTGATGCAGAGCTCTAGTAGTACAGCACAATCCCATTGTCGAAACCCGCTTTAACTCCCGTGTGCATGTCCGTCCTGGGAGGCGTTTATAAATAAATACAGTACTTCAATAATTACTTTACTACAGTCTACTAAAATAATACAATGCTATTTATATCACGGTATTTATTATAAAGTACAATGCAGTATCTGATTGTTGTCTGTATTTTGGGAAAATATCCATACATGTTTTGGATCTGAAATTTTAAACGTTAGTTTCTTTAAGATGAAAAAGCTATTAAAAGTAGGACTTTTTGGCTTCCAACATTGAGTTAAAATTCATAGATATAAAATTATGTTTATTATAGTACTTGTATATTACTTATGACAATAATCTTTAATGCTATTAGAGAACAGGTATTGCGTTAGTATGAGTCGATTTAAACATAAGATAACAAAGGCATCGAATACAAATTGACAAAAAACAAATAACAGCCAGCTTACAAGAACCAAATAAAATACGTGTGACGATAAAACAGATTTAATTTTGATTTGGGTTTACGCACAGAATATTCGAATTTAATGTTCTCGGAGATCGTATTCAATATGGAAACACCCTCCGATAGTGCTCCTTGGCTGCCAGCCATACTAAATGTGCTAAGCCATACTGAATATATTGAAATCTTATATTGTAATTATGTATATCTCGTCCCTGAGTCTGGTCAGTTTTGAATTTGCAAAAGAGAGAAAGTTATAAAATGTATAGCACAGACAGTGTTGACATCCTGAGCTTCTAGAAGTTATTACGACTCTCGAAATTTGTGTTTTGCTACAATTCTAACGGATTTTTTAAGAAACCACCCCAAAACGCAACACCATATGAGACCATTAAATTTGACAGTGATAAGCCACGAGCAATAACACGATTCTGTGTCACGACGAATGCTCACTAAATGGTGAACACTAATAATACTGTAATCTACAAATCTAATTGGTTAAAAAATGAATAGATTATTAACGAAATCTATAAATTACGAACTCTAATCTACTCCAAATTAACAAAACCTCCAATACAACCTCTCCTAATGTAAGTGTTATATGATTATCAAAAACTAATTTATAAACTGCAATCTATGATATTGCCACCAAATGTCCCCAATCTGATAATCTAAAATGTTAAAAGATGAAATATGGAGCTTACGGATTATTTTTGGTATTTGAAGAGGAGATTCATCATTTTAATCTTGAGATAACACATGGACCTTGATCAACCTGTAAAATCATGAAAATACATCTCCGGTTCCCCGATTAAAAATATGGAACGTCCTGCGAATAGCCGCATATTAGAAGCCAATGACCTTTATTGTGAGTTCAGCGACTTGGCTTTGAGATAGAGGTCAACAGGTAGTTTTTATTAAGGTCTTTAAATGAATATGCAAAAGTTTATCATTTAATCCATATTTTATCAATTTTGTTTCCAGCGGTTCAGCTGTTCCAGGATTTTCAAAAAATTACTTGATGACTTTCTTAATTATTGTCAGCTTAGAATAATTGCCCTATTATTTACTTTATTGATTAGGGTTAGTAGGCATTGATAACGGCATTTGCAGTCAGGCACCATCAGTCGTTCTTAAATAAAACACTGCTTTCACTTCTTCTAACCAAATTACTCTTTTGTAAAAAAGGAGATAATGATAACAACCAAAACATTGGTTAAAGATATTTAATAAAGAATAAAACAGAACCTTTATCTGCAGAGTTAAACGGAAAAGTCGATGATAATATGATCGTATTGAGTGTTGGTTATTTTGTTAAAGCCATTTTAACGTGGACAAATAATGCTTTTAAAAATATTTACGTTATAAGAGATTTGATAAGTAATGCAGTATAGGGATGTGAAAAAGACATAATGTATTTCACAGTAAAGTATTAAATTTATTTGTATGGCATTTTAATGGTGTGAGTCATAATGCCCATCATGTCCGTGTTTATGAAGAGCTTCTAAATGATGTTCCTTGGCGGCGGCGACCTCATGGGTGTCTGCCAAGTATCCGGACTTGAGCACCACGGGCTTGGCAAGGGGTCCGTGGTAAGACGCCTCGTGATGGGAGTGTCCGTGGTACCCTGAGTCACTGTAGTGGTCACCGTGAGCCTTGGCCTTGGCTACGGCGGCGTAATGCTCAGCCTTAGCAGCGGCTACCTCGTGAGTGTCTGCGATGTGTCCGTCATGCAGGACGTGAGGGATGGCGGTGGGACCGTGGTACTTGATGTCTCCATGAGAACCGCTGTGTTCCTCGCCGTAGCTTTCATCATGTCCGTAGCTGTGTTGTTGTCCAAGAGCGGCGAGATGAGCGTTTTTGGCTGCGGCTACCTCATGTGTGTCTGCTAAGAATCCATTGTGGAGGACGTGTGGGATGGCTGTGGGTCCGTGGTACTGGCTGCTGTACACAGCACTGGTGTATAGAGCGACGAGGAGAACTTGAGGCTAAAAAGAAGCATTTACATAATTTCAAATTAATTTTGAAAAGTATATCTAAGTTCTTACTAAGTTTGACCTTTTACTTTTCTTTAAATAGTCATCATTATGAGTATGGACGTTTTGTATGTAATTTAGTGTATCATTAATCTTTTAGATAAAATTCATTATTTTGTATTTTTTTTAATAAAAGTCAAATAAATACGTCAATTTAACTATTAAAATAACGTAATAAAGATCCATATGTGACATGAAAATAAAATTTCAGTTATAATTTTAACAGTCCATTTTTACTTGAATATACAGTATTTGCTATTTAAAGATATAAGAGGGGTAGAATAACTAGTTTTTTGTGATTCTATATTTTTAAATCTTATAATGTAATAATTCTTTTGATTATAGTATTATTTAAAAATTAATATAGTATTAATATAGTATGACAGGGCTAGCTCACCAGAGAGTTCATGTTGCTGTGCTGTCAGCTGATGGTGTGGTTTGATCAGAGCTGTATCCTGTATTTATACCACACAGCTGACATCCGGCGGGAAATCTGAGATTCTTGGTTATTTCATAACCTCGTATCCCTTCAACTTAATCCAGCTATTGTTGAAATGTTAGTTTTTGTAACGTTCATTGTAATTGAACTGAAATAAGTTTAAACGATATTGCAGTAATTCTGGATTTTATTCTGTGTTTTTAGTAATATATAAAAAATACGAATGGAGAATAAAATCGTAAGAAACGTTGAGGACAGAACAATGAACGGAAAAAGGGAATAATATATTGACCAGTTAAAAGTTTGGAAAGTTCAAGTTATACCTGGAACGTCTTAATTGAGTTCAGAATGGCCAGAAAACCAATTTTAATGTAATTTCAAACACAACTATTACATAAAAGAAAAATATAGGATTATTACCTAGAATTTCCCAACGTAGCCAACCAAATGAATAACAAACATAACTCTTACAGTTAAAATAATAGATATGACCGAATAACGATGTAAAAAAGGATATCATCTTATCAGTAGACATGATTTAAATGGTAGAATAAAAAAATCCAACGCTAATTAAATTAATATTAGGCTAAGAGAGAATCAACCTATTTAATAATTAGGCCGTACATGATTAAAAAACTAAGAAACTTTAAATCAATAAACAAGACAAATTTCAAGAAGTTCCTTGAAACTGATAATTATATAAATAAAATAAAAAATCAATTATAGGTAAATCTATCAAACTTACGTCCCAAAGTACGAGCCCTACAATCGATGAATGGAAGTAGAATAGCGGTTTGTGATAAAGTAACGTCGTTTAGGCTTTCTCCTATGTGTAAAAACTAGAATGTGTCATCGGCTGTTAGGCTATTAATTAACAGTCCTGTATAAGGAACACGTCAGCCTTAGTCAGTAACAAGCCTACAAGATCACGCCACAATCATCCTACACTCATTTCTCATTCATACTTGGCTTAAAATACTGACTTGGGTAGGTTGCCATTTCAATAATCTAATCTAATCAATATTTAGTATCTGAATTTTATAATAATTCTATCCATGTTTGTTAGCAGGCTCGTGAGCAATTTCCAAATAGCTGCGATTCCCCCAGACAGGATGTTGGCTCATGTACCCCACTATAAAACCTTCTAGCTACGGCAGGCTTAGGCAGAGCATCAACAGACCTCACATCATGAACACTCTGGTACGTTCTCGCTTACAAAATGGTATCAGGTGATTTAATTTAGCAGATGTTTACTAACTATGCATGAATATTTTTAAAGCAATAATTCGGATCCGAGTGATATATTGCGGTTATATCTTTCGGTTATGTTTATTTTTAAATATATTTTGACTTTTGATTATAATGTATGATTAGAGGTATATCTAGTATTAGATTAAAACCCAACATTAAATTACTCTCTTCAATTCTCAATCATATTACATTGGAAATTATTTAAGATATTTTAAATTATAATCATTTCTCATAATATGTGCCATCCATATTTATTATCCTAAAATAATTATACAATAATATTTTCCTACGATATAATTAAATTTTTTCTTGGCAGTTTTGCCGTTGAAAAATGAATAAACATGTACTCAATTTGAAGAAATACTAATTATTAAATATCGTCTTTAAAAATTTGACTATCATTATTGAATACCTTTAGGCTACCACCTTCATCATCACTAAAGTGATTTGAATACTTATTTATAGGCTCAAATTCTCCTCTTCGCTCTGTACACCAGCGCTGTGTACAGCAGCCAGTACCATGGACCCACAGCCATCCCACACGTCCTCCACAATGGATTCTTAGCAGACACACATGAGGTAGCCGCAGCCAAAAACGCTCATCTCGCCGCTCTTGGACAACAACACAGCTACGGACATGATGAAAGCTACGGCGAGGAACACAGCGGTTCTCATGGAGACATCAAGTACCACGGACCCACCGCCATCCCTCACGTCCTGCATGACGGACACATCGCAGACACTCACGAGGTAGCCGCTGCTAAGGCTGAGCATTACGCCGCCGTAGCCAAGGCCAAGGCTCACGGTGACCACTACAGTGACTCAGCTTACCATGGACACTCCCATCACGTGGCGTCTTACCACGGACCTCTCGCCAAGCCCGTGGTGCTCAAGTCCGGATACTTGGCAGACACCCATGAGGTCGCCGCCGCCAAGGAACATCATTTAGAGGCTCTTCATAAGCAAGCGTACAATAGTCATTATGACGAACACCACTAAAATTTAGTTGTACCGAGATTAATAAAATATTGTACATACATTTTAAACAATTTTTTCTATTTTCCCCTTTTAAATTCGTCTTAGCTGAGGTCAGAGATGAGAATCAGGTAGTTCATTTTATATATAATTTGAAACTGAAAATTATTTATACCATCACGGTATACATATTAGCTTAGTAAGCCCTAGCTTATAAACGTGTAGTCAATTGTTGAGTATACAATTTCTAGTTCATTACTTAAGTAAAAAAAAACTATTGAGGTTACAAAAAAGGGTTTTCTAGTGTTGTAATTTTCCAATCAGGTTTAAGATATTCCAAAGTTACACGTTTTAACAGTAGGCCACTTTATAGCTAATATTTCCTTTATCAAAAAATTGAGAAATATCTCTTTTTGAATGGTACCAGTAACATATTTTTCTTATGAGCAGCAGCTAGCGGAGACAATAAGTTTACGTGACATAATTAACTGAAACGTAAAAGCTGCACATGTAAATAAACAAGGGCTACGTAAGCCTTTTTATCATGATTTGGTCAGTGATAAAAGTTAATACAGTATTATATTTTTTAAATTTATCAGAGATATAAATAAATAAGGTTTCAGAATTGAAAAAGATCTTCTCCATGAATAATTTTGGTTACACATATAAGATTAAGCTCTATATATTCCAAAGTTTTCATTTATTTCATCAATACGTAGCTAAACAGATTTCTATATTATACTTCTACGTCCATAAAATAGTACATGGTATACCGTTTTCACTCACGTTAGTGTATTGATTTGTTAAAAATTTTCTTGTTTTTCAAAATTTTGATCAAACATATCTAAACATTTATGTGAAATGGGCACAACTCCTTCTCCTCTATCTGAAAAACTCATTGACAATTAATTCTCTACTTCCCAACTAGCTAGATGGCTAATATATCCTACGGTAAATATTTTTTTTAGAATTACAATAGTTTAAAATAAATTTATAATTATTTTTCAAACGACAAACATTTAATTATTTAAAAGCATTTATACTCCATCAAAATTGTAAATATATTTTGTACAATAAATACCTTTCTTTAAGTGATAAAATAGTTCTTACAAATAAAAATTGCAGAGTATAATTTCCTAACCTCATTATAATCAAAATCATATTTATATCTTAAATAGTACTTATAATTGGATCACACTTTTTTTAATCAGAAATTATTTATACAGCATTCACGTAGAGCTATAATTAAATTAGATTTTCTTTAAACTTTGATGTTATAAACGTCAATTGGGCATAGTGTAAACTCACTCGTATCATAAAATAATGAATCAATACTATATATTTTTTAAGCATCAAAATTAAAACTAGTTTATTTACACATTAGTACCTTAACAGCAATGTAAATATAGATTTATTCATATCTATATCATAGTTAATTGTCATATCTATTCATTCTGCAAGCATAAAACTGCATTCTGCTAGCATAATTCTGTTGTTGTAATCAGAATTCAAGTTTATCCAGTATTTGTATTGAAAAATAATTGACTTTTTATCTAAATGTATTACACACCCCATTCATTAGGTAAGTTAACCAGGAGAAGGAGAGCTACAGCCCAACAGAAAAACAATAAGATACAGTAATCATCTAGAGTTCGTGACTCGAACGATCATATCTTAAGCCATAACAAGGTGTATGTTCAGTTTGGTGATATTTGATCATATAAAATATCATAATTTATAATTTTTTAAATTAAATTTATATAAAGTAAATATTTTTACAACCATTTAAGACTTTTTTTATTTAAAAAGGTCCTGCAGGATTTTTCGTCTTTAGATATCACTATAAGCTTCTTATCAACCACTAGAATCTTGACCATATTTCATCTACGGTCACCCAATTGAAAAAATGATATGGTATGTAGGGTAACCATTTTGCTCTATCACAAAGCTTGTACTCATTAAGAATTTATTTCAGCTTGAGAGCAGATAGAATAGTAACGCTTGGTAAAATTTCAACATCCTGTAAATAGCTGCTTACTGGTAGCCAGCGACTATCAGTGAGGTTAGCAGATTGGCTTTGAGGTTGAGTTCAAAACGTCAGCCATGTAGTTTTTACTAAGACAACAGAACAATCTTTTATAAATAAATAAACCACGCTTAAATAAATATCCAAAATTCCTTATCATTGGCAAAATAAATGCGAATTATAAATAATGCATGAGGTTATTGGCAATAATTAAAAAATAAAATCATCAATATAAAATTAAACAGAAATTTCACAGGAAAGTTGACCAAATTAAAGATATGACGCTGGTAATAGCTAATTTTAGAGTAATTAATAAGTTTCTGATAAATGTAAATTTCTACATAATAACGTTTTCATATAATAATTACTGATTTCAACATAGACAGCTTTCCTTTTTTCCACAAATGTTTGTTGTTTGTTTTGTGTTCTTTTGGTTGATAGTGTATGAATGGTTATAATATTATAATGGAATTATTTTTCTTTGTTTTACATTTAGTTATCGTTTTGTCTGTTTTGGGTTAACACTGGTTATGAAAATCATAATCGGTTTGAGAGTCGCCTCAGTTGATACCTAGAAGCATCGGTCCACCCGTTAATAGTTAATAAAATAGGGTAGTGAAAAATTGACGTAAATGTATTTAACAGTACTTTATTAAGTTTAATTAAAGTAAATGTTAATAGTGTGACTCATAATGCCCATCATGTCCGTGTTTATGAAGAGCATCTAAATGATGTTCCTTGGCGGCGGCAACCTCATGGGTGTCTGCCAAGTATCCGGACTTGAGCACCACGGGCTTGGCGAGAGGTCCGTGGTAAGACGCCTCGTGATGGGAGTGTCCGTGGTACCCTGAGTCACTGTAGTGGTCACCGTGAGCCTTGGCCTTGGCTACGGCGGCGTAATGCTCAGCCTTAGCAGCGGCTACCTCGTGAGTGTCTTCGATGTGTCCGTCATGCAGGACGTGAGGGATGGCGGTGGGACCGTGGTACTTGATGTCTCCATGAGAACCGCTGAGTTCCTCGCCGTAGCTTTCATCATGTCCGTAGCTGTGTTGTTGTCCAAGAGCGGCGAGATGAGCGTTTTTGGCTGCGGCTACCTCATGTGTGTCTGCTAAGAATCCATTGTGGAGGACGTGTGGGATGGCAGTGGGTCCGTGGTACTTGATGTCTCCATGAGAACCGCTGTGTTCCTCGCCGTAGCTTTCATCATGTCCGTAGCTGTGTTGTTGTCCAAGTGCGGCGAGATGAGCGTTTTTGGCTGCGGCTACCTCATGTGTGTCTGCTAAGAATCCATTGTGGAGGACGTGTGGGATGGCTGTGGGTCCATGGTACTGGCTACTGTACACACTGCAGGTGTACAGAGTGACGAGGAGAATTTGATTCTATAAACAAGTATTGACATCACTTTAAAGTTATTATGAAACTTATACCTATGATTTTACTTGGTTTTATCTTGTGCCCTCTTTTAATTCTTATCATTATGAATTTGTTATTATCATTGAATTTTATAATCTAGTTTATGTGTAATTATTGCTTTGATTAATTAAAATCACTTATAATATGTTTTAAAATTTAATTTTCTTGATAAAATGTTATTTAAATACTCAATTTAACTATAAACTATATATTTTATAATTGAACTGGTATTACTGTAATGTGAAAAAAAGAGATACTATGTTAAATTCGATAGTCTGATTTTGGCTAGAGCTTTTTTTATTAAACCTCAGAAACTGATTAAACTATAGAACCGTTTATAAATGAATAATTTTACATCGTAAAATATCTAAATAATGTTGAATATTGTATTATTTCAAAGGTGATCAGGTATTTAATGACAGGACTAGCTCACCAGTGAGTTCATGTTGCTGTGGCGTTGGCTGATGATGTGGTTCGATCATGGCTGTGCCTTCCATTTATACCACACGGCCAACATCCGTCGGGATGGGGATGTCTGAAATTCTTGAGCAATTCATGACCTCGTCTCCAATCAACTAACTCTGGCGACTGATCATTTGTTACTCTTAGCGTTTATTGGATATTGACTACAATGAGTTCAAACAATAATGCGGGTATTATGGATGCTGTTTAAGTTATATGAATATCATAAAATTACGACAAAAGAAGAGATTCGCAAAAAGAGTCGAGAACGGACGACATAGAAGATAAAAGAATCATGTAATAATTAGTGAAAAGCCTGCAAAGTCTAAACTATGCCCGGAACATTTCGATTGAGTTCTAATTAATCAGAAATCAAATATAGATGTAATTTCAAATACATTTAATACCTTAAAGGGCCATATATGATTGATCCCAAACAAAGTGCTCAATTAATAACAACATAATGCTTAACTTTCATAATAAATGATGATATAAACAAGGAAAATTCTCAATAGCAGCCATCATTAAGATGGTAAAATAAAAACAGTGAATAGCTAATAAAACTCAATACTAAGTTGCATAATGTATCGATCATTGATGATAAAAATAAACTTAAAAACTGTTAACTGACAAACTTCAAGAGGTTCATTTAAAACAAATAGGTAGTTGAAACAGTTAGCGAATTAATGATTTATAGATCTACCACACTTACCTCTCCATACATTAGCTCTACAACCAATTAATGTAAGGTAAGATCATAAAATACAGTAGTTTTAAATTTAAGCCGACGCGCGTTTTAATTTGGAATGGGTATTTCGTATTATGTTAACTGTTTGGTATATGAATTTGAGTATATGTTCCTGGATGGAAGTTCGTTAGAAACCTCGTGAACAAATTTCAAATACGTGGTTGCGATATCCGAACAGGATGTTGGCTCATGTACCCACTATAAAACCTCCTGGCTACGGCAGGCTTAGGCAGATCATCATCACACCTCACCATTATGAACACTCTGGTACGTTCTCGCTTAGACTATGGTATAAGTTTATTTAAAAGCTAGTTGACTTTTACGACTATATTTACTACTGTAACTAGGCACTATAATATTTGAAGCAGTTTTTTTAGATCCGGGTGGAAATGGAACCATCAGGTTACTTTTAAAACTTAAAAAAATAATGGGTTACATTATATAAGAAGATATAATCAAGTATTTAATATGCTATTGAATTCCATTTTCTAATTATTTTTGTAATTGTTTGTTTATATACTCAAGCAGAATACGAAACATTGTGGAATAAAATTATATACTAATTAGCTTATTTTATTTAATATTTGAAAAATACAAATCATTGATTGTAATCGTATATTGTAATTATGACCTAAATTTTCACTGTCATTATTGAATACTTATAGGCTACCGTCTTGATCGTCGCTCTATACACCAGCGCTGTGTACAGCAGCCAGTACCATGGACCCACAGCCATCCCACACGTCCTCCACAATGGATTCTTAGCAGACACACATGAGGTAGCCGCAGCCAAAAACGCTCATCTCGCCGCTCTTGGCCAACAACACAGCTACGGACATGATGAAAGCTACGGCGAGGAACACAGCGGTTCTCATGGAGACATCAAGTACCACGGACCCACCGCCATCCCTCACGTCCTGCATGACGGACACATCGCAGACACTCACGAGGTAGCCGCTGCTAAGGCTGAGCATTACGCCGCCGTAGCCAAGGCCAAGGCTCACGGTGACCACTACAGTGACTCAGCTTACCATGGACACTCCCATCACGTGGCGTCTTACCACGGACCTCTCGCCAAACCCGTGGTGCTCAAGTCCGGATACTTGGCAGACACCCATGAGGTCGCCGCCGCCAAGGAACATCATTTAGAGGCTCTTCATAAGCAAGCGTACAATAGTCATTATGACGAACACCACTAAAATTTAGTTGTACCGAGATTAATAAAATATTGTACATACATTTTAAACAATTTTTTCTATTTTCCCCTTTTAAATTCGTCTTAGCTGAGGTCAGAGATGAGAATCAGGTAGTTCATTTTATATATAATTTGAAACTGAAAATTATTTATACCATCACGGTATACATATTAGCTTAGTAAGCCCTAGCTTATAAACGTGTAGTCAATTGTTGAGTATACAATTTCTAGTTCATTACTTAAGTAAAAAAAAAACTATTGAGGTTACAAAAAAGGGTTTTCTAGTGTTGTAATTTTCCAATCAGGTTTAAGATATTCCAAAGTTACACGTTTTAACAGTAGGCCACTTTATAGCTAATATTTCCTTTATCAAAAAATTGAGAAATATCTCTTTTTGAATGGTACCAGTAACATATTTTTCTTATGAGCAGCAGCTAGCGGAGACAATAAGTTTACGTGACATAATTAACTGAAACGTAAAAGCTGCACATGTAAATAAACAAGGGCTACGTAAGCCTTTTTATCATGATTTGGTCAGTGATAAAAGTTAATACAGTATTATATTTTTTAAATTTATCAGAGATATAAATAAATAAGGTTTCAGAATTGAAAAAGATCTTCTCCATGAATAATTTTGGTTACACATATGAGATTAAGCTCTATATATTCCAAAGTTTTCATTTATTTCATCAATACGTAGCTAAACAGATTTCTATATTATACTTCTACGTCCATAAAATAGTACATGGTATACCGTTTTCACTCACGTTAGTGTATTGATTTGTTAAAAATTTTCTTGTTTTTCAAAATTTTGATCAAACATATCTAAACATTTATGTGAAATGGGCACAACTCCTTCTCCTCTATCTGACAAACTCATTGACAATTAATTCTCTACTTCCCAACTAGCTAGATGGCTAATATTTCCTACGGTAAATATTTTTTTTAGAATTACAATAGTTTAAAATAAATTTATAATTATTTTTCAAACGACAAACATTTAATTATTTAAAAGCATTTATACTCCATCAAAATTGTAAATATATTTTGTACAATAAATACCTTTCTTTAAGTGATAAAATAGTTCTTACAAATAAAAATTGCAGAGTATAATTTCCTAACCTCATTATAATCAAAATCATATTTATATCTTAAATAGTACTTATAATTGGATCACACTTTTTTTAATCAGAAATTATTTATCCAGCATTCACGTAGAGCTATAATTAAATTAGATTTTCTTTAAACTTTGATGTTATAAACGTCAATTGGGCATAGTGTAAACTCACTCGTATCATAAAATAATGAATCAATACTATATATTTTTTAAGAAGCATCAAAATTAAAACTAGTTTATTTACACATTAGTACCTTAACAGCAATGTAAATATAGATTTATTCATATCTATATCATAGTTAATTGTCATATCTATTCATTCTGCAAGCATAAAACTGCATTCTGCTAGCATAATTCTGTTGTTGTAATCAGAATTCAAGTTTATCCAGTATTTGTATTGAAAAATAATTGACTTTTTATCTAAATGTATTACACACCCCATTCATTAGGTAAGTTAACCAGGAGAAGGAGAGCTACAGCCCAACAGAAAAACAATAAGATACAGTAATCATCTAGAGTTCGTGACTCGAACGATCATATCTTAAGCCATAACAAGGTGTATGTTCAGTTTGGTGATATTTGATCATATAAAATATCATAATTTATAATTTTTTAAATTAAATTTATATAAAGTAAATATTTTTACAACCATTTAAGACTTTTTTTATTTAAAGAGGTCCTGCAGGATTTTTCGTCTTTAGATATCACTATAAGCTTCTTATCAACCACTAGAATCTTGACCATATTTCATCTACGGTCACCCAATTGAATGTATGATATGGTATGTAGGGTAACCACTTTGCTCTATCACAAAGCTTGTACTGATAAAGAATTTATTTCAGCTTGAGAGCAGATAGAATAGTACCGCTTGGTAAAATTTCAACATCCTGTCAATAGCTGCTTACTGGTAGCCAGCGACTATCAGTGAGGTTAGCGGATTGGCTTTGAGGTTGAGTTCAAAACGTCAGCCATGTAGTTTTTACTAAGACAACAGAACAATCTTTTATAAATAAATAAACCACGCTTAAATAAATATCCAAAATTCCTTATCATTGGCAAAATAAATGCGAATTATAAATAATGCATGAGGTTATTGGCATTAATTAAAAAATAAAATCATCAATATAAAATTAAACAGAAATTTCACAGGAAAGTTGACCAAATTAAAGATATGACGCTGGTAATAGCTAATTTTAGAGTAATTAATATGTTTCTGATAATTGTAAATTTCTACATAATAACGTTTTCATATAATAATTACTGATTTCAACATAGACAGC
This sequence comes from Nephotettix cincticeps, assembly GCA_023375725.1. Classification (NCBI taxonomy): domain Eukaryota; kingdom Metazoa; phylum Arthropoda; class Insecta; order Hemiptera; family Cicadellidae; genus Nephotettix; species Nephotettix cincticeps. The sequence continues at coordinate 30,467,008 of CM041791.1, forward strand.
TTTCCTTTTTTCCACAAATGTTTGTTGTTTGTTTTGTGTTCTTTTGGTTGATAGTGTATGAATGGTTATAATAATGGAATTATTTTTCTTTGTTTTACATTTAGTTATCGTTTTGTCTGTTTTGGGTTAACACTGGTTATGAAAATCATAATCGGTTTGAGAGTCGCCTCAGTTGATACCTAGAAGCATCGGTCCACCCGTTAATAGTTAATAAAATAGGGTAGTGAAAAATTGACGTAAATGTATTTAACAGTACTTTATTAAGTTTAATTAAAGTAAATGTTAATAGTGTGACTCATAATGCCCATCATGTCCGTGTTTATGAAGAGCATCTAAATGATGTTCCTTGGCGGCGGCAACCTCATGGGTGTCTGCCAAGTATCCGGACTTGAGCACCACGGGCTTGGCGAGAGGTCCGTGGTAAGACGCCTCGTGATGGGAGTGTCCGTGGTACCCTGAGTCACTGTAGTGGTCACCGTGAGCCTTGGCCTTGGCTACGGCGGCGTAATGCTCAGCCTTAGCAGCGGCTACCTCGTGAGTGTCTTCGATGTGTCCGTCATGCAGGACGTGAGGGATGGCGGTGGGACCGTGGTACTTGATGTCTCCATGAGAACCGCTGAGTTCCTCGCCGTAGCTTTCATCATGTCCGTAGCTGTGTTGTTGTCCAAGAGCGGCGAGATGAGCGTTTTTGGCTGCGGCTACCTCATGTGTGTCTGCTAAGAATCCATTGTGGAGGACGTGTGGGATGGCAGTGGGTCCGTGGTACTTGATGTCTCCATGAGAACCGCTGTGTTCCTCGCCGTAGCTTTCATCATGTCCGTAGCTGTGTTGTTGTCCAAGAGCGGCGAGATGAGCGTTTTTGGCTGCGGCTACCTCATGTGTGTCTGCTAAGAATCCATTGTGGAGGACGTGTGGGATGGCTGTGGGTCCATGGTACTGGCTACTGTACACACTGCAGGTGTACAGAGTGACGAGGAGAATTTGAGGCTATAAACAAGTATTGACATCACTTTAAAGTTATTATGAAACTTATACCTATGATTTTACTTGGTTTTATCTTGTGCCCTCTTTTAATTCTTATCATTATGAATTTGTTATTATCATTGAATTTTATAATCTAGTTTATGTGTAATTATTGCTTTGATTAATTAAAATCACTTATAATATGTTTTAAAATTTAATTTTCTTGATAAAATGTTATTTAAATACTCAATTTAACTATAAACTATATATTTTATAATTGAACTGGTATTACTGTAATGTGAAAAAAGAGATACTATGTTAAATTCGATAGTCTGATTTTGGCTAGAGCTTTTTTTATTAAACCTCAGAAACTGATTAAACTATAGAACCGTTTATAAATGAATAATTTTACATCGTAAAATATCTAAATAATGTTGAATATTGTATTATTTCAAAGGTGATCAGATATTTAATGACAGGACTAGCTCACCAGTGAGTTCATGATGCTGTGGCGTTGGCTGATGATGTGGTTCGATCATGGCTGTGCCTTCCATTTATACCACTCGGCTAACATCCGTCGGGATGGGGATGTCTGAAATTCTTGAGCAATTCATGACCTCGTCTCCAATCAACTAACTCTGGCGACTGATCATTTGTTACTCTTAGCGTTTATTGGATATTGACTACAATGAGTTCAAACAATAATGCGGGTATTATGGATGCTGTTTAAGTTATATGAATATCATAAAATTACGACAAAAGAAGAGATTCGCAAAAAGAGTCGAGAACGGACGACATAGAAGATAAAAGAATCATGTAATAATTAGTGAAAAGCCTGCAAAGTCTAAACTATACCCGGATCATTTCGATTGAGTTCTAATTAATCAGAAATCAAATATAGATGTAATTTCAAATACATTTAATACCTTAAAGGGCCATATATGATTGATCCCAAACAAAGTGCTCAATTAATAACAACATAATGCTTAACTTTCATAATAAATGATGATATAAACAAGGAAATTATCTCAATAGCAGCCATCATTAAGATGGTAAAATAAAAACAGTGAATAGCTAATAAAACTCAATACTAAGTTGCATAATGTATCGATCATTGATGATAAAAATAAACTTAAAAACTGTTAACTGACAAACTTCAAGAGGTTCATTTAAAACAAATAGGTAGTTGAAACAGTTAGCGAATTAATGATTTATAGATCTACCACACTTACCTCTCCATACATTAGCTCTACAACCAATTAATGTAAGGTAAGATCATAAAATACAGTAGTTTTAAATTTAAGCCGACGCGCGTTTTAATTTGGAATGGGTATTTCGTATTATGTTAACTGTTTGGTATATGAATTTGAGTATATGTTCCTGGATGGAAGTTCGTTAGAAACCTCGTGAACAAATTTCAAATACGTGGTTGCGATATCCGAACAGGATGTTGGCTCATGTACCCACTATAAAACCTCCTGGCTACGGCAGGCTTAGGCAGATCATCATCACACCTCACCATTATGAACACTCTGGTACGTTCTCGCTTAGACTATGGTATAAGTTTATTTAAAAGCTAGTTGACTTTTACGACTATATTTACTACTGTAACTAGGCACTATAATATTTGAAGCAGTTTTTTTAGATCCGGGTGGAAATGGAACCATCAGGTTACTTTTAAAACTTAAAAAAATAATGGGTTACATTATATAAGAAAATATAATCAAGTATTTAATATGCTATTGAATTCCATTTTCTAATTATTTTTGTAATTGTTTGTTTATATACTCAAGCAGAATACGAAACATTGTGGAATAAAATTATATACTAATTAGCTTATTTTATTTAATATTTGAAAAATACAAATCATTGATTGTAATCGTATATTGTAATTATGACCTAAATTTTCACTGTCATTATTGAATACTTATAGGCTACCGTCTTGATCGTCGCTCTATACACCAGCGCTGTGTACAGCAGCCAGTACCATGGACCCACAGCCATCCCACACGTCCTCCACAATGGATTCTTAGCAGACACACATGAGGTAGCCGCAGCCAAAAACGCTCATCTCGCCGCTCTTGGCCAACAACACAGCTACGGACATGATGAAAGCTACGGCGAGGAACACAGCGGTTCTCATGGAGACATCAAGTACCACGGACCCACCGCCATCCCTCACGTCCTGCATGACGGACACATCGCAGACACTCACGAGGTAGCCGCTGCTAAGGCTGAGCATTACGCCGCCGTAGCCAAGGCCAAGGCTCACGGTGACCACTACAGTGACTCAGCTTACCATGGACACTCCCATCACGAGGCGTCTTACCACGGACCTCTCGCCAAACCCGTGGTGCTCAAGTCCGGATACTTGGCAGACACCCATGAGGTCGCCGCCGCCAAGGAACATCATTTAGAGGCTCTTCATAAGCAAGCGTACAATAGTCATTATGACGAACACCACTAAAATTTAGTTGTACCGAGATTAATAAAATATTGTACATATGCACTTTATGTTTTTTAATATATGAACGATGCATGAGGTTGCCTTTAAAAGATAACGTTAAATATTGTGTAAAGATAACAACAGAAATGTAAATATTGATGACGACTTTGTATGACCTCAAATTATGTGCTCTAATTTTGTAATGTGTAGTTGGTTATTAATAATATTTCCAAGCTCAGCTGCACCTAGTTTGTAAAACACAATTGTGTACCGAAAAGGGGCCACTGTCGCTCCTAGTTATGAAAGCTACTATTTAAATAAATATAGGTACATAAAAATATCAAATCTTTATATATTAATTTGTATTTTGTACTTTGTACCTCAGGGAACTCTCAATTGTTTTAACTACTACACAAGTTTGGGTATTTACCTATTCAAAGAATATTAAAATCGAAAATCATTTTAAATATTAATAGTAGAAAATTTTGGGGAAAGGGTCTTTAAAACCACCCTGTAGTTTTACATTGAAGAGTACTGGTATTGTAGGGTATATTGTATAGGCATAGAGAGGTGTGAGCGGATTGTTCCCGGTACAGTACCATTGTAGCAGTCAAGGGCGCGTGAAGAGGCCTAGGCAACGTAACAAGCTGGTAATCGGTTTATACAGGCTCCTGATTGGCCGCCGGTCACGTGATCAGAATAGCGTGGCAAACACGTGGATATGGCGAGGGAAGAAAAGAAAGGGGTTTCTTCAACAAATGCCCACGCCAGTTTTTAATCTTTAACTTTCATTAATAAATAAAACTCGAGGTTTTATACTTTTCATAGACCATATTGGGTCAATATCATTCATGTATTTTGATATTGTTTGTTAATTGTTACGTCCCTGCACCACAAATTTACAAAATCAGCTGTATTCCTTTTTTGATAACAGTTTTTAAGTGAATGAGAATAACTTATTTTCCATTAGGTTGGTAATATCAGTTAAAGTACTGTAGTTTTAATAATGTATTTTTTCCACAAATCTTCCCTAGCTATGTTGCTAAAACAGCAGTTCTTAATAACCTTGTTCCATAAACAGTATATTAAATGTATGTGTGAAACTAAATGTTCATACATGTAAACCCTGTCACGATATCAACCACCTCACTGTCCACCGATTCACCTTGTAAGCGGTACTGAATTTAAAATTGGCATCAAATTTAAAATTGTCATGGTGTCTTTAGCAAGTTTCCTATGGAAAAGCGAGCTACTCCCATAATCCGCATGGTGACGATTAAGCCCGGGACCATGGTAGAAGTTCATAACTAAATCCCCTGAACAAGTTTTGGGTAAATTTGTCTTCATCCAGAATGGTTATTTAAAATTACGAAGGCAGGATAACAGCCGGAAGAACAAAAGCTAGAAGCCGGAGCTCAAGGATGAAGATGCTGTTGACCGGACCTACTGGTCAGGCTGTGTTGATGTGTTGATGAGGTGAAGTACCGACTGGGGTACGAATGGCCGGCCACTCCAATATGTGATATGTGTGAATGTAAGAATGGCTACTCACAATGAATGGTAAAAAATGTTAATGGTAAACAATATTTATTTTAATCGTGGATCTGAAACTAGAGAAATATTTGGTAAATAGAGTTGACTCGTTAACTTTTTGTAAGGTAAATTATTTAAACTCGGATTACTTTACCTTTATAAAAATACGACATATCTAGGTAGGTATTTAAAGTCAAGTATAAATGAAATAAACGGTACCAGTGGACTGACACATACTTTCTCCCTTAAGTAAATTTAAAAAAGACAATCTGTAATAAAACTATCATGTTCTACAAAGTAATTCTAAATATCATTTAATAATTTATTGTTCAAATTGTATGGGGGAATCCCCCCCCCCGGTAATACCAAGCTTTTTTGAGCTGGTTTTGTTCGGTGATTTGACCTTACACTTCATACCAAGTTTCATGGAAAACGGGTGGAAAGTAAGGAAGAAATTGATTTTTTTATATTTTTCATAAGAATAACATTGGGCGCTTTCAGACAACGTACTGCGTTTATCGTGGACAGTAAATTTAACTTTTCTCTGGAACCGTTAGTCGTAGACAAATAATTCAAAATACTAATTTGTTTAGTTTTTTAAGCTGGTTTCAATGGTACCAGTCAAGTTATACTTTACTTTTATTGTTTTCGCTGAAAATTTAAAAATTAGATTTTTTTTACATTTAAAAGCCCATAACTTTTGAACCGTCATTTTTACAGATATGCGGGTGGTGTCAAACTATTTAGTGCTTTGTGCACTATAAACTATTAAATTTTAATCAAAATCGTTAGAGCCGTTTTTGAGAAAATTGGATTTTTCACGTTTTTTAAGGGTTTTTAGGGGTGAACTACCCTTAAAAATAAAAAATTCAAAAAAATGAAAAAAACGCCTGGAGATACGGTGACTATATATATACATGCCAAATTTCATCTAAATCGGACAAACGGGGTAGGCTGTGGCACTGTACACATCCAGACACACACACACACACAGACACACGGACGGACAGACATCACGCCAAAACCCACTTTTTTGGATTCAGGGGACCCCAAAACGGATATATCCACCCTCAACTCAAATTCGAAAATTTTGACGAAAACAATACTTTCTCCATATTATGTATAAGGGGAGAAAGTAAAATGAGTGTAAGATGATTGTAGCGCGATATTATAGTCTTACTGTAGTTACTGACTAAGGCTGACATGTTCGATTGTTACTGGTAGTAGTCAGCAATAATTAGTATATCTGAGCAAAACCATCCAGGCTGAAGGTAACCCATATATGTTTGATGGTTGCACAAGCAGTACATGTCACACAGTAACATGTGCCAGGAGGAGTAGACGTGATCAAAGTGTTCGTGGCTGCGTAGCAAGCATTCATGTGACCAATCATAGACAGTAGATATGGCGGTGTGTGAGTAATGAATGAGCGCCCTCAATTGCCACGCGATCATCTCCACACACCATGAGCAAACCTGTGGCCGCATCCTGTTGTGAAGGAACTCATCATCTTTCACACGAGATTGTAACATATTCAACTATACGATTAAATTTTTATTATCTTTCACAAACAGGATTTTAGAGAATTTTCAAAATATTACATGTTTTTTGTGATGGTTGAAATTTAATGCTATGAAAAGCAATAAAATATAAATCTGAAATACTACAAAAAAAGAAACTTGAAATAACAAAGCATAAGAAGGAAGTATGTCTACAAACATGGAACAAAAATAAATTCGTTTGCCAATAATATTGCGTGTATACAAATTGAGTAAAGAAACGTTAACCAAATAAGAACCTCTATGCAAATTCTCAATTGTTTTATTTGGATAGTTTAGTTTGTTACACCTTGTAAACATGTTTACCGGAATCTCTGGAAATAACCTCTGAAGACATTTCATGCGGTTCCATGAGAGAAGCCTGAATACTGTGATAACTTAAATATACGAGGTTATTCAGTATTCTCCGACACACACCTCAATGTTATTAGTTATAAAACCAGAATTACACAATAACTATCTCTGTGATATTCTTTTGTAGGGGTCTGATTTTACATCAACGTTTAAAACCATTAGACCACATGTGTTAGACTACATGTCAGTGTACCCGCATATAAATCATTAGACTCCCACTAAATTCTGCAAAAAACAAAATGGGATAGAATTCTTAGATAATTATTTCCTTATATTGTTCATAACGTTTACTGATTTATTTCTCCTGCTTGAATAGTTTTAGACCATTTAAAAGAATCAATAACAATGTTTAAACTATCGAAATCAGCCAATCTCCTATTCGAACCACTTGGCTGATCGGGTAAATTACACCTTGTAATTGATTTATTTCTATTTAAACTGCCAAAACTATTTTACAGTCAATGATGGTATTTGTAGGAAAAGTAATAAACTTTATGGACGAACTTGGTTTATACAAGATGTTGATTATATTATATTGTTACCATTAACAAGACAAATAATTAACACGTGTTCTATATCGGTGATTACTTCGAATCATCTCTCTCAAAACTATAATGAACCATTCTTCTTAGTATTTAAGTATAATTATATTCATTGGAAGAAGTACTCTTACATACTATCCTAACATTTCTAAAAGTATTTCGCAAAAAGAGATGGTTGATATTTGTCTTGCACATTTACATGCATCTACCGAGAATGTTATTTCATCTTCCCTACGTCAACTTCATCATGAAAGCTGTTCAATCCGCAGAGCCCTGAGTTTGCTGAAGGGATGATATCAAATATGAAGATACTTTACAATTCAAAACTCTGTTTGCTAGGAATATGAAACCCCGCAACATTTAAATCACACAGCCACTGTTTCAGCTGTTCTACATATAAACTTAATTACTCCGACTGTCTCTTGCTCATCTCCACCTCACAAAGCACACACACACACACACACACACACACACAGGTCTAGAGACACGTGAACATGGGAGTGAAAATCGTCCAATAAAAACATTTCAAATCAAATGCAAATTATTGTTAGTAAGACTTCCCATTCTATCTTTATGTTTGAAAATTGCCAACGTATTCAAATTTCTGAGAATACATTCTCTATAAAAATTGCTTCACATTATCCGAACGTTTCCATGTTTGTTATATATTAATTAGTTTTTATTCTCATTTATTTAGTTTTCAAATGTTGAACCTAACGTAATATGTACCATTTTTAAACATAAAAATAAATTGAAAGTCAATACAGTAACTGTGTAAACATGTGAATGGATTTTAATTGATGATATTGGAACAAAGCATTTTAAACATCCATAAAATATGACTATAATGATTATTATAATATTTGAAATAAATATGAAAATTGGTTAACCTATTCTTTTCTTTTTAGTATTTAGTCTTTTAGCTTAAACAGTTTGATAAAGATCAATCAAACTATTTTTTTACTTACTAAAAGCTTTGACTGATATTTACTGGGGGATTATGAGTACCAAATTTTACATACCGAATAATATAATTTCGATGGTGTAGAATCTATGGTTTGCATATAAAAATTATAAGTTAAACAGTTATTACATAAATAATAATAATACAGAATTTAAATTTGAAACACTGTTTGAAATGAAAAAAAATTAAAGATAACTTATGAGGCAAAATTTTCTCGTTGCGTTAAGTAATCTTTTACGCCTTCTAGGTACACTCATAAATACCCATTTCCACTAGTTTCATCTAGACTATCCCCACCCAAAGTACCTGTTTCGACTAACCGATCGATCTGAATGAACTCGACCGAGTAAATGTTGGAATACACATCTCTACCAAATGTGGTCTCAATCAGACCATTTTCAGGAGTTATCGTGTTCACGGACACATACATACATACATATACCAAGATAGCTAACATATAACATAAACGGTAATAGTTTCTTCGCTATGAGAACTTCGCTAAAAAGCACAACGGTTTGACATGCGACGATTTAAACCTGTGGCAGTTCCAAAACAGAGCAGGCCGGCACGTCCAGTTGAGACTCGCTCATTGAAATGCGGCATAAAGAGTGCGCGCATGACAGCAATAGCGACGGGCCGGAACATTGCAATGAGCCCCTCAAGACATTGCAGCCTTTGTCTGAAATTAGGTCAGCCAGAGGGCGTCGACCCCGGAGCGTCACGTGAGCGGGGTCTTTGTCAGAACCAGGAGCTGGGAGCTGGGAGTTGGGAGTTGGGAGTTGGGCAACGTCGTCGTCGCCGACACCGACCGGGCCCGAACCTCCAGATTTATCGCCGCTTTTTACCAAAGAACTCATCCCGTTCTGGCCCGGAGCAGATCGCTTTGACATTAGTCGGCGATTACTGGAAAGACCACCGAAATCGGAACTGGCATTCGAGGTCCACTATTTATAGGGTTGTTGGGTCCCAGCTGTGTCCTTCTTTGTTTGGCGGTTCAGCATGAATCAGCTGTAAAACCAAAACTACTCGTAAAACAAGATTTACGCAGTGTTCCAAATCCGTTTACTATCTAAAGGTTATTTCCTTTTCCAAAAGCTTTTATTTGAAAGAATATTTGATTTATATTTATCTCAGGTTTCATAAAATAAATTGGAAATATTCAAATTTCAATATAAAAACGTGATTATCCATGATAATTTGAATAGCTATAACAGGTATCATACAAATGAACAAACTGTTTAAATACTGTATCTTCCTGTCAAAGCGATCCTTGTAGTCTTTGTAAGCTACTGTAGTTTCCTGGCCATGACATGTCTTATTTTGGCTTGAACATGATTCCATCTAGGAATTGAAACTGCAGTAGCCTACAAAGACTACCAGAATCGCTTTGACAGTAACGTATTTAAACAATTTATTCATTTATTGAAAAACCTATTCAGTGGCTGAAAACAAGAAGGTATTATATAAAAAACTATACTGATAAAACAGTTTTCAAAATATTTGGTAAAAATAAACGATCATAATGAGATAGTGTTAACTGTAAGTAATTTTAATATTGATTTTATTTGAAAAGTTATTAATTAATAACTTATGTGCAAACAACATGGGAATATCTATATTATACATGAGTTTACAGGTTGCAACTCGATAAAATATATTAATCCAATATATTTCAACGGTTCGTAGCAAAAATAAGTAATCTGATTGATAGTTTTGAGTTTGAACTCATAGTTAAGAAGGATGGCACAAAATGTTTAGTAATGACAGTGAATAAATATCGACACGTAAGGTATATATGGGTGGAAAGAAGATTTCAAGGAAGGATGAACACCCTAGATGTGTTGCAACAGAGTTCCTCATATTCTTGCTTAGTGTTGATTTACGTTTCTTATATATTGAAACTATTTAAAATCGTTACCACATACGTTCAAGATTGTATCGAATAATTCAGTTACCTATGTTACCGAAGAAAACAGAGATATGTAAAAAAGAATTGCTATGTAAAGTTTTATTATTCTATAACTTTATAGTATTATCTATATATGGTATTATATTTTACTTCTAACTTAAAATAATTGAATACACTATTATAATAGAATTTTCTGGTCAAAAGATGAGCTGAAACTTTCGCTACCCTCTGAAGTTGAAAACTACTAGGGTTGTTTTACAAGTTTCCAATTTCAATCTCGGTTCAGTGTTGGTCACAGTAACCAAGACATCCAGTTGAACATCTGCAGTGACAATGTTTGAAAGTTGTAACGGCCAACTCCCTAACAAGGCGCTGCGAGCTGCGAGTATCATTACTGCATTGAGGACATGGATGAGTTGAAGCGTAACATATAACTAATACGGGCGTGTCAGTGCAGCCAACCGTCCGACGTTGAATTGTCATGGAAATGAATGTAACACGCCGAATTGTAATTCGGCAGGGTAAAAAAGACCGTCTGCTAGCCTAATTGGCCAACTTTCCTCCCTAACTTTTCCGACGGTCTCTCATTTCAAAATAGGAGTAAATAATGACCACTTTTAGATTTGAAAGTTGCATGACAATTGAATTTGTATGTACTTATTCTCAATAAGCAAAGAGTTTCATCGAATAATGCATATAATCAAGGTTCAATCTTTGCTTTACAAAATATTCAATATATTCAGAAATTTTATTTAACTTTATACTACCCGATATTTTAAAATTTAGTGTTAATTTTGTCCAATCACTTTGATCTATTAACACAGCATCAACATAAGAATAGCAGTACCGGAGTAGCATTGGTGATGGGACTGACGTAGATTAACAAGCGGTTGTCGCAGGGATCAACCAGATTTGTATAATCACTGTAATTAACATCAACACGCTGTCCATTACCACTGTATTAACACGTGCGGTGCGACAGGAATCAACCGACACATTTTAATGAGTTGCAATCACTAACTCGCGCTTCTCCTGTTTACACTCGCATATGAATAATTGCTGTGCTTAAATCATTAAACCCCTATAAACATTCGAAAGACTTTTTATATATAAGTTTATTTTACCAGGCTTACCCCAGTTATTTGATCACTGTTGAGTTGCATATGTCTGGATGGAGATATTTACTTGAACTTCTGTTTCACTTTAATACCAGGCGTGTCATATAATTTTGAATAACTTCTTGATCAGCATTATTCGTGTTGGTTTTACTATAGGATAAAGTAAAAACTCACGTATTCCAACACTACTTAATATATTTACATTTATATTGTAATTATATATAACGGTAAATATATACAAAAGTTGGAGACTGTCAGCCTTAATCAGTCTCTATTTGGGCCTGATGAAGTTCTGTGTAACTGGACGAAATCGATCACCAATTTAACAACTTTTGTATATATTTACCGTTGTATATAATTACAATATAAGTGTAAATATATTAAGTAGTGTTGGAAGACGTGAGTTTTTACTTTATCCTACCATATAGTTTTGGCAGAGTTGAAAAAACTTGTTATATTTACTTCCCTGTGGGAAAAAGGTTAGATCATGGATATGTCTAAAGGTAATGTTTTGACTTCATCTAAACAGCTGTTCTTATTCTTTTATATTAAAAACTCGATCAATATCTCTGGTATTTTCTATGGAAACCTGTTACATGTTTTCCATCTTAAAAATCACCAACACACCCCCAGAACTAAGACATATCCATGTTAATGAATATTGGTAATTTAGTGAAAATGGTGGTTTTAACTTATAAAATGGTTAATTATAACTTACCTTTAACAAGTTCATAATAAATACTTTACAAAATAATGAGTAAATAGGTTAAAAATTGATTATAGAAAATACCATATTATTTCCAACAGAAAAATAAACGAAGCTAATGTATTTATAGTAGGTAGGGCGAGGCGCAGCGCGGCCAACTTATATAATACTATGCTAAGCATCACCAGTCGCCATCTGTGGATCGACCGTGAGCCGTGGGGAAACGATTTGTCATCTCCTCCTCACACTGCTGAACAAATCATGTATTACTATAATTTATGGTAGCGTAAAAAAGTTGAACCTTAGAGTGGTATTAAAATTTTAAAGGCAAATTAGATCCTTGTTTTTATTTTAAGATTTAAAATAGTCTTTAATAATACATTTATTGTTGAGTGAAACCTAGTGTACTTATGAAAGTCATATAAATTTATAAAATTGGTTTATTGTCACAATCAAATTGTTTATTTATTAGTTGTTGTTAATGTTAACGGGCTAGGTGTTATGTCTAAATGACGGCAAATGTGGAATGACAGTGATTACTAAACATAGATGAAAGTGATTACTAAACATTGTAGTAATTGAAATGGTCATTCAAAAAAATGGAAACATATACTCAAAAATAAATCACATAAAATAAATTCTTAACATACAGTAACATACATTCTTAATTATACAGTATACATAATTCTTGACGTAATTCAATAAAATTTGACGATGCTTTGAAATACAAAATAATAAACACATATCAACTAACTTGACCTAAAAAACTAAGTGCTGTATTTTGCAAAGTACAAAAGAGTTTTCCTACGTAGAAAATTAATAACAAGTAAAATTCAGGATTTGGAAGAACTGAATGGAGGAGGTTTATAAAATCGATTTAATTAGATTTAAATTTCATTATTTCAACAAGCTTTGCTGAAAAGTAATGAATATGACAAACGTACTAAATGACATAGAGATCAAATTTTAATTGAAACAAAATCATAGGTGAAACACGAGTAGAGGGAGCGGGGATATTTGAGTGCTGACAATCAGCTGATTGAAACAGTGGTGCACTCTGGTGGCGAACTTACTCACTTTTACCGGCGAAATCGCGTTAGCAGGCAATATGGCAGGGTTATACCACTATTGAGTTACAGAGCTTTTTACCCGCCTCCACCACCGGAAATGTGGTTTCCCGCTGACGGAAGCGAGCGCCAAATTCACCTGTTTATTTTTGACGACGAGTAACGAGCAAAAGATTCGATCAGCTTTGACCTGTTGAAGAGCCTTTAATCCCTCGTTAATCCCTTCTGCTGGGAAATGGATATCAAAGTTCCGCTGCATTTAGCCCAATACCACGTGGCGTCTAATTCTGCTTTATATAATCCCTTTATTCTGATGCACGAAACTTAAATAAGCTGAAAGTCATATGGTTTATACCTTGAGTCAATGAACTCCAGTTATTTGATAACTGTTAAGTTGCATATGCATGGATGGAGATATTCACTTGAACTTCTGTTTCACTTTGATACCAGACGTATTGTATAATTTTGGCAGAGTTTAAGAAAAAAGAATATTAGTAACTTAGTGAAAATGGTGGTTATAACTTATAAAATGTTTAATTAACTTTAGCTTAGGTCCTAACTGACAATATTATTAAAGCTGAATTTTTACGCGTCTCAAAAATTCACAGGATTCTCTAAAATGATCTAACTCTGTATTAACTTTATTTTCCATTAATATTTTTTCCTGTATATGTACTCTTATCAGTAAGGCTGGACATTTGAAACATTTCTAGCATATCGTTATAAGGGCCTTCATATATATGTAGAGACTTATTTTATTTTGGATTGTTTTGATTAAATCAGATAAATATAATTTTCACGAACATATCAGTCTCACGAAATCATCGGTAGACTACTGTACATGCAACTTGACTTTTTGGGATGGCAGTTATCGTCGAGATATTGGTCCATATTACTGAAAAGGTTAGTAATAAAACTACTTCAACGGAAAATTAACTCTAAAACCGAATAAATGCATAAAAAATGTATATGACGAGCAAAGAAAATGCTAATTAACAATCTAAACCGACACCAAAACCTTTGAGACTTGGCTTCCTACTAAGAAATTATTGTTGTCTTTTGTCAAGAAAACTAAAAAAACTCTAATATGTCATCAGACATGATGCAGCTTAAACAGCAACAAAATACATTTTTCTTTTGAGTGATATCATTTTCTGTTTAGCCTTTAAACTTCCACTTTCCATTTTAACGAACGCCTTTCTGCCGGATTGCAGACAGCTGCGCTACTCCACACCTTATTTTATAAAATATATTATGAATATAAACATAAGTACATGTTTATATTATAGTTTATATTATAGCATGTTTATATATTTCATTTTGAAGAAATTTATGTCATTCCCCAGACATGTTGTATCTTCTACTCACTATTATTATTTTTAGCTATTTCCCATTTTAGCAAGTGAACAGGAAGATAAACACTATCTTACTCCCATCGACGGACTAGCCTGCCAATCAAACGGGATTTAATAGGGTATTTAACCCATCAAAAATTTCCTTTATGTGTGTGTATGTGTATGTGTATGTGTGTGTGTGTGTGTGTGTGTGTGCGTGTGCGTGTGTGTGTGTGTGCGTGTGTGTGTACGCGCGTGTGTGCGCGTGTACTCGGAGCCGCGGCGAGCGGCCGTAACAGCATTACCGCCGGCCCGCGCAGCATACGTAACATCGCCTCCCGCTCTGATTCAATTTGATACGTGCTCTAAATTGATTTGCGATTAATTGCGCTCAACGCCTTCTCCCGATTGGTCATTTTTCACCCGAGAGAGAGGCTTGATCTAACATCGGTGTAGTTGGAAGAAATTGTATGCTAGATGCAGATTGGAAGATTTGTGTTATATGCAGTAATTCAACTATAACTCTGGTATGGACAGGATGGGAATAATTAAATGGAAAAACGTTACACCATTGTTCACCTGCTTCAAAAGTGAATGTATATAGTTCGGACTAAAAACATGGGAATCCAATAAATTTTATAAAAATCAAATAAACTGACAATGGAATATATTTCTATTTTTTAAGTTAATTAGGCACATTTAAACAATATAAAATGTGTTTGTTTTGCGTATTTACCTATATAAGAAAGGTTTCTATTTAACTATAAATTTACAATTTTGATTAATTACCTTAATAATTTGTTATAAGATTGTTATGCAGGTTTTCTTGTATAGCCAACTATTTGAGGTGGAAATAATTGGTTTAAGTCAGGTGCTATTCTGCATATTCATAACTCACCTGTGTATAACGCAACGTATTTTATAATAAAATATTTATAATTTATTTGACTCTATCTTGGTTAAGTCTTATCATTGTTATAATGCGTTCAATTATTTTTACTTGTTATTTGACTAAAGGTTATTTTTCTCAATTATTTTTTGTTATTCGATTCAATACTTCATTATCGTTTTGAGTCCTAGATCGTAGACTGGTGCAAGATAACGGACTCGTGTCTATAGATGGTAATCTACCGATTGTGATGCAGGGCTTGGAATACTAATTGCTGATAATCACTATGCGTAATAACAATTTAGCAACTATTCAAATCTCAATTGAAACCTCCAGGTATAAAACGCCTGGATTACCCCGTCCATCACACTTCATCCATCAGCTCCAGAAGAACCAACAACTTCCAGACATGACCCATTTGGTAAGTCACGATCAATTTAGTCTGACCATAATTTTTGTATTTGTTTATGTCTACTGCATTTAATTAAAACTCTGAAATTAAATCCTCTTGCATTAAATAACCCATTAAGAGAAATGGTAGCCGCAAGTTTACATAACAGATTTAGACTAAGAGACAAAATTTCATGTTTCGTTGTGTTTGCTAACTTGGTTCCCCTGATATATTCAGCAAGGTTATGAAATGTAAATACCTCCCATATCCGAAATTAAGTCAATAAACCTGAGTGACCAAAGCCAACCCAAAACCAAAGAGATATTAACACACAAACCAGGGGATAACGCTGTTATTCCTCAGCCACTAAATTAGTTCCATCGTTGACTATGAATATAACTAAAATTATTCACTCATTAGTAATGTCTATTTTACTTTACCATGATCAACATTAATTTCTCTCTTAATATTCTACTAAATTATTTGTCTTTAAAGACACACCAGGGTGCGTATAAGTCTTAAGTATAATTCTTGGAAAATTTATAATATCTAACTTATTTTTCCTATTCTTAAGAATAATAAAATAGTGTCAGTGTAGTTTGAAAGTTTTACACGGTGTTTTTTTTAATACTTGTCCTATTCGTAGAAACGAATAAACAGTTTATCCTCACAGCTTACCCTGGTAATATGCCCTATGTTCCCAGTTTACTGCCGTCGCAGCCGTGGTTCTCTCCTGGAGCTTCGTGAGCGGTGACATTGCTAACATCTATCTACCAGCCAAGAGTAGTGGTCCCGTGTGGAGTGGTCCTGTCGCGGTGCCGATGATCCTGGCCGACGGCTCCATCGCCGAGACTGCAGAGGTCGCCGCCGCCCGCGCCGCCCACCTCGCCGCTCTGGAGGTCGCCCGAGCCTCCGACCCCGACATGGGGAGGGACGATGGAGAGTACGACCCTCGGAAATACGGTGACGACTTGTACGGAATAATGGCTCATAGCCAAGACCTTCTACAGAGTATCTTTTCGTATCAAGCTCTCGCGAACGGTGGAGTAGTCCCAGAACTCTCTCATACACCCTCAGATGCTAACATGCAGGGTCCTTCACAGGAATTGAATACCATTCCAATGTCTGGGACACCCTCTCGGATTGCCAGCCTTGGATACGGATCTCTGACACAGACCTTCCATACCCCTCGTTCTGGTTACGACTACACTTCTCAGAGCTCTAGCTCTGGATTCGGCTACTCTTCACAGACACCCAGCTCCGGATACGGGTATCCTGCACAAAAACCTAGCTCCGGGTACGACTCTTCTTCTCAGGCACCTAGCTCCGGGCATGACTCTTCTTCTCAGGCACCTAGCTCCGGGTACGGCTCTCCTTCACAGACACCTAGCTCCGGGTACGGCTCTCCTTCTCAGGCACCTAGCTCCGGGTACGGCTCTCCTTCACAGACACCTAGCTCCGGGTACGGCTCTCCTTCTCAGGCACCTAGCTCCGGGTACGGCTCTCCTTCTCAGACACCTAGCTCCGGGTACAGTTCTCCTTCTCAGTCACCTACCTCCGGGTACGGCTCTCCTTCTCAGGCACCTAGCTCCGGGTACGGCTCTCCTTCTCAGGCACCTAGCTCCGGGTACGGCTCTCCTTCTCAGGCACCTAGCTCCGGGTACGGTTCTTCTTCTCAGACACCTAACTCCGGGTACAGCTTTCCTTCACAGACACCTACCTCTGGGTACGGCTCTTCTTCTCAGACACCTAGCTCCGGGTACGGCTCTCCTCAGTCACCTACCTCCGGGTACGGCTCTTCTTCACAGACACCTAGCTCCGGATACGGCTCTCCTTCACAGCCACCTAGCTCCGGGTACGGCTCTTCAACGCAAACACTTAGCTCCGGATATAGCTCTCCATCAAAGACACCTAACTCTGGATCCGCTTCTTCTTTCCAGGCTCTTGATTCCCCTGGATCAGGATACGAAGATCCCTCCTTGTCCCCTGGCACTGGCCACAGTGCTCTATTCATGACCCCTGAATCTGACAACAGTGTTCCCTCTCAGACTTCTGGTGTATTCGTATCTTCCCAGGGTGGATACGATTCTCCGGCCGAACAGAGCATGCCTTACTCAGGTCCGCTGGCAATGCCACAACTTCTGGCCTCCGGATACCTGGAGGACACACCGGAAGTGATCGCCGCAAGGAACACTCACTTGAAGGCCCTGCAGGAGGCTCAGGCTGCAGCAGCGCAGTGGAGGGCAAGACAGTCTGCCGCAGAGGCTCAGCATTGGAGCTGATTTGTTATTTATTTATATTTGTTGTGTATATTGTTAATAAAGGCTATATGAAAACTGTCTCATTGAGTGTAGGACAGGAAAAAGATCCCTTTTTATATAACATATTTTTAATAATTTTATTAAGTTTAACATTGTATACGCTTCAAGGATATTTATTTCTAAAGCTTTTAATATACTTGATTTAGAGAGTAGTTAGAGCAATGTCTGATTATAAGCAGTAAGAAAGAACGAGCATTGTGCAAGAAGCGTGTCACAGATGGGTACGAGGAAGTGACGAGCACGCACCTGTGCAGCGAAGCCCCTGGTCGGCGGCGCGTCAGGAGTATCGGGTGTCCAGGGGACAGTGACCTCGGGGCAAGGGCAGTACACTGGGTCACCGAGCAGCCCAGGACACGCCCACGTGCCTCACGAGTGTCACACGTTCCCGTGTAGACCTACAGCTTACGACAAACTGCAACTTTTGACTAAAACTAGAAAAACTTAAGCTAGTTCACAATGGAGACAGTCATAGAAACTACTGTTTACCTATCTAAAAATTATGTTTATTGTATGAAGAAGTCCCTTTAATAGGCAGGGGTTTAAAATTATATTATGTCAAAGTTCGTAGCACATAAAGTGCAGATTATTATTGAAAGTAATTATGTCTTTGATCATTTTCGTTTTGTCCCTAGAGACCAAAACAAAAGTTGTTCAAATGCAACTATTACCTATTGTGAGATTATTATTATTTTATATATACACGCCACTTATTGTTTGAAATATTGGAATACTATTTTGTATTAAGCTCACGTATATCAGTTCTATATTAGAACTGATACAACGCATGCTGAAAATTTAAAAAATATTTGTTTCATGTGGCAGCAAACCTACTTACTTATTTCCCATGTTAATCTCAAGGAGGATGAACAAATTGATATCACTTCTTCATTATCCTACGATTAAACTTAGTTTGAATTAATTAAAATTAATTAATTAACACCAAACTAAGTTATAAAACAATAGAAATACGTTTACTGTGCAAGTTTGGTGCCAAGTGTG
Source organism: Nephotettix cincticeps (assembly GCA_023375725.1). Taxonomy (NCBI): domain Eukaryota; kingdom Metazoa; phylum Arthropoda; class Insecta; order Hemiptera; family Cicadellidae; genus Nephotettix; species Nephotettix cincticeps. The sequence continues at coordinate 30,486,103 of CM041791.1, forward strand.
GTCAGTTTATTGAGAAGAATATATTGTTACGTAAAATGCGGAAGTCAAAGAGTGCTATTTAATTCATTTTCTCCCCAGGTTAAGGGTGTTGATGTTTGATATCATAGGATATTTTTTATGTTTATTACTTAACCTTCTCAAAGTTGTTAATCCAAACTTAGTGCAGTTAAATATATACTGTATTAAACACAGTGTTAACAAATTTAAAAAATTGAAATTAAGATAGTGAAAACAATTTTGGATACACTGTAATATAAATATATTCCATTGAAACCCAACACTTTCACCGATATCGAAATAAAAAGTTGACGAGACCTTGAGTGTTTTGATAAACGGTTATCGAGCTCGCGCTACGGAGTAATGAGATGTCACGGACAGGCGCGCGCGTGGTTAAGCGGTATAATTGAGGCCTCTGATTAAAAACACAGCCCGAGGAGTGATCTTGTCCACTCCAACTTGTAACCGGATCAATCCCTCATCACGGCTTCATCGGATTTCGGATGACCCTTGCAACCTTCCCTCTGCGGAGATAGGATTAACCGTGAAATTATTAAGCTGTTTAATGTTAGTAGAAAGTGAACATTTCTAAACGTACATCTTGTGTTCAATCCGGTTGTTTCCTCGAATAATATGCACAAATGGTTAAGAGTATGATATGAGTGTACAATATAATCATCCTAAAATTTATTTAAAATTTAAGATAGTATAATTCGTGACGTAATTAATAATATAACGGTAGTACTAATATACTTTATAATGTATACTATGTGAATTTTCCATTTGACAAATTATATAACAATGTACAATAAAAAAATGGAAAATATAAGTATCTCTGAAGGTTTTCCCTGTGTTGAGCTTACTATCACTTACCTTTACCTATATGTTAAAAATAAATCAGAGTTCACTTTGGTGCTAAATACTTCCTGAAAATGATTAAATAATTCCACTGATTTTATCACTAATTGTGTTTTTGAGGACTAGAACTGCCCATAAAATGTGATAATATAAAAGATCAGAGGATACACTGTATATATTACAACTAACACATTTAGGACAGGATGTGAAGTTTCAGTGGGCTGAAGGCCCACTGCGGCTGTTATAGGACTATGTCCTCTTCAGCCATAACACATTTATTTAAATTTCTAAATTATATAACATATTTATAAGTTACCAAACAAACGCTTAGCTGTATTTATATGGCTAGTTCAACTTAAAAAAAGTACCAGTTGCCGTATAAAAGAAATATTAATTGGAATATGAAAATAATGATAAATGGTAATGTGCTGTATTCAATTTGAAGATATATAAAAGTTTTTAGAGTTGTATAGACTTTGCAATGTAGTACATCAAATACGAATTATTTCAAATGTAGATGGGTTTTGTATGGTTGGATTCAACTACTTTAATGTATAACTGTAAAATAATTAAAAGAAAAGTAAAGATAAAATTTTAATTAACTTGAGTGTTAGTTTATGAATTACATAATAGGAACTCTTGAAATTGATTGCGCAATTTGAATTTTATATTTTTCAATTCTATAATTATGAAAATTAATTTAGTAATTTATAACTTTTCATACCACGCTTACATTCCTCCGCAAACTTAAGGTTTGTTGATAAAGCTTATATTGAACGTGGGCTTACACTCTTAGAACGAATAAAGTTCCCTGTCGATATTGTAAAAACAGTTTGTACGAACTGTAAAGTAAAGTAAAGTAAGTAAAGTATATCTTACAATGTTTGTATTACTATCCAGCCTGCATTGATAAGAATCATAAACGTTACCAGTCAAATAATTCTAGTTCAGAAATAACTGAAGTAATAATTGTATGTAGGTTTATGAGTTGGTCTAGTAATAATAGTTAATACGATCGTTTGTGGTCAATAAGCAATATATATATACGAGATTACTACTCGTATATACACATTACTAATTTAATCAAAATACAATTCAAATTTCGGTTGATTATTGCTTTGCATTTACAATTTATTTCTAATATAAATACAACATACGGTTAGTTTACGGAAAGTTCATAGAGCTATTTTTGTGAACGACATGAGCTCCTAAAGATAAATATTATTAAAATTGGTAAAAAATAGTTTTAACGCACAAAAAATTCAATAATCTGACTCAATGGAATGGTTCAATATAGATAAATAAATAGTACTAAAGTAAGTAGTGCTTATAGCATTAGGTGCGTGAGGGATTATGCGATATTGCTATATTTTCTGACAGATAAAAATAATAAAAAATCATAAATCTCTCCAGGATTTTTGTTGTAAACCTTTTCTTTAGTACGAAAAGTATGTTACTTCCTTGGTATTTTCATTGGATGGATCAAAATAGATCATTGTGAATAAAAATAAGCAACTCAATATAATGGAACTACAAACAAAGAGATGGTATGGCACGGCACAAACGCAGGTTAAGAATTCATAAGTAAATTCACAAGCTCATAAATAAAACACACCATCAACAGCCATACCAGACGTAAAAATTAAGTAAGTGTACATTCACTTCCTGACTATAATTATTTGTGGTTTTAAAAATTTGTTCCTGTAAAAAATCAAAACATTAATAATTACGAAATTTTTATAATTTTGGACGACCATGGTTTTAATTTTATTTAAATTATAATGAAAAAAAATTAAATAAACAACAAACAAACAAACATATGTTTTACTTAACAACTGAATTGGCAACAAGGTACACTCATTTTTGTCAGATCGTGCAATAAATTCTTAACGCACAGCTATGTATTCAGCCAAAACTATTAAAAATATCTTTTAAATTTGTTCAATAATACTGGAGCAGTCTAATACGGTCTTGGAATGAAAGCTATTGAAAAGACGGCTCAAAGCAATACTTCCACAAGATATTTTGCCACTAAAGTATATCGATGAAGAGATTGTAGAAGAAAACATTCCGTAAAACATCATGTTGTTGGTTAAAAATTATTTATTATTACTTATATGGTTTTAATATTGGTGAGGTGTCTTTTAATGAAGCGAGCCCAACATTTTTTTAGTATATTTGTATTACACCTTTTTCTGAGAAAATGGAAGTAGCATTGACTCATGATAAAAACATATAAGAAAAAGATGAATTTCCCAATCACATGTAGATTTGCACACCCATATTTGACAACGTTGCATAATAACATCCATCTAATTTAGTGACATCTACTTCAGAAATCTAACAACTTTTCTTGTTCTTCTTGCTTGTTGTTGTTTCCGGTTAAACTGAAATTTTAATTTCAACCCTCTGCTGGAGCGGATCAGTGTCCCTGGATGGACATTAACTTGGCCAATTATCCGTTAAAACACTGTCGGCCTGAGGGATGAGGGACGAGGGTGTCCAGCGGCGCCGGTCCTAATGAGGGGCGTAATCCTGTTTTGAGTTGGAGTGGACAAGGCTCACGGCCGGGTTTTTCATCAAACGTCGAACAAAACTGCTTGACGCCTAACGCGGCACTAAGCCTCTGAGCCTGGGACACACCGTCTACCATCGGGCATAAGTAATATCTTGAACTATTGAAAATTAATTTTAATTTAAAATAGTATGTATAATTTAAAATTTGTTTTTATAAAAATACATGTTTTTGGTATCATTTTATTAAGTTTTAATTTTATTGTTACGAAATTGACCAAATTGTTTCTAGTATTTTAAAGCTGTAATGGGAAACTTAAAAAAGTTTTAGAAAACTTTTTCCGAACGTATAAAGAAACGTTTAAGGAAGTTTTAACATCAACTTGATAATTCTAGACTAGTCGTTAGTAATAAATCAAATATTAAATCGAATATTCAAATGGGAAAATGCTCAAAGCTAATATAACTATCTAGTTTATTATAATTTATAGAAAATCACACGAAAATGGAAGTTCTAACACAGTTACTGCATTGAATGTTTGCTTAAATCTTTCAAAATAAGCATAATTTCATGGATGTAGGCTTCAAACAAATTCGCAAGTAGAATAAAATAGTATGTTTCATCAACAGGACCAAAAATATGAACACAGGTTTAACAGCTGAGGCGCGCCAAGGCTGTTTGTTACATGTGCAAGTGTAAAAAATCATAGACCCAATTTTGGGTCGGGTGATGGACCATATTTTCAGTCAAACTGCAAATAAAATGAAACAAACTCGTAAAACATAGATTATTACCGGATTGGAAAATAAAACATATGCAATCAACGTGAGAATACAGACTGTGTATATTACTTCGTTTACACAACTCTTTTACGAAATTACGAATCATTAAGAAGAATTCATATGATGAATACTTAAAATCAGTAAACCATGAAATAAGGAAGGTTGTCTGTAGTTTATGAGCTATCCAAAAATAATTTTCAATATGATTGGAATAGCTTCTTGATTAGCATTTTACGTGTTGGTTTTACTTCATCCTATTATATGTTTTGACAATCATTTTAAGTATTGCTTTGACTGGACCTGTGATTGTACGAGTACAATTCATCATTGCCCAATGTGAACAGGAGGGCAAAGCGATTTTCTACACATAAATAGCTACCGTGAAATAAGGTTCCTTCTCCAAGAAAATTAACAGTGTTATTACTGTATTGTGAGCGTGACTATAGCCAGCTGCCTTCGACTAGAAAGCAATAAAGAAATGTCATTGAAAAATTATTGCGGAGCTCCGAAGGCTATTCTGGCCGAGCAGGGAATGTCAATGAGTGTTTTCTCTCCAGAGCCTAAGTCAACAACAGTGTCCTTGTGTCCGAGACATCTCATTTGATCTTAACTCAATAACTCAATAACTTAGTAATCCTGACACCGCCTTACAGAAAAAAAACAACACACAATTTAGTATTTTTATATTTTGATTAATCGTGTTGGTTTAGGCTTTTCATAAGTTCACTATTAGAAACTATATCACAGCTCTAAAGCACTTCGTTCGATGTATTCCAACAAAATAATGCTATTTTAAATAACCAGCCGTTGGTCTATGTCACATTTGTTACGCGGGTGGTCGAGGGGTGAGCGCCGAACTCTTAATTAAGTACTTATATAAGCTTAAAAAAAGAGAAATTAGAAAAATAAAAAAATATGGTCCGGAAATATCGGTGTATCTCCTTAGATGAGCTATATAAAAATTTATTAATAAAAACAGTGACTGTTTAGAAAAATTAACACCAGGAAATGACTTTATCATACTATAATTTATACTTTGAATGGTTTGATTACGATTTTAATTAATATTCAGTTCATGAATATGTTTTATGCAAAATTAAAATACGAATGGAGTAAATTACATATGTATTCACCTCGTATGAATCACTGATGATGTGGCGAGAATAGGCTGGAAATTACGTCATCACTGGTTTTACGAACTGACCAATCAAGCGGTTTTAATACTCCATTGTTGTGACAGTGGTTGGGGGAACAAGCCGTCCGAGTTTAATTCATTTTTAAAAATTCTTACACTGTTGTTTGCTTGATTTTTCACCTGCCATGTTTCAAAGCCAGCTATGATGAAAAAGCGTGTAAAACTAATAACACATGATATTTAAAAAACTCCTCTCACAAATACTTCGAATTTAAGGTTCATGAAAGATATGTATGGTCGTATCGATACGGCCAATAATGTCTATTGATTTCAAAATATTTATTTTTTTCTATTGATTTTAATGAATTTGTATTATCGCTTATTAAGATTCATATGTCAATTTAAGCTGAAAAACATTGACCACTGATTGCTGTCGGGTTATTGTATGTGCATTTTAACTAACAAACTGTCAGTGTTTATTGAAGGCTCCCCTACACGTTTGTTGTAACTCAGTAAGACATAATTGCTAGTTAAACCACTGCCCCTTCAACTTCCGTTTTCCACCGGAAGTGGCAGTGAGCGCTGAACCGCGTCAGATTGTCACTGAGTCGCTCCACTAATTGGCTAATTTGTCTTCTGATGCGCACTGTGTTTACTCTGTTGTCGATGTCAATAGCTAATACTGCGATTCATACTTAAATTTGATTTAATTTTAACTGCATATCGCTTTGGTATTACCGTACATTAATTATAACTTATAAATAAAGGATAGTTATGTCATCGAATTCAATTCAAAATTACTTTATTCACAAAGTTCAAAATTTTAACTAAAAATATGAACAGTATTTTCTTCCCTGTGAAAATATCTGGATATGTCTGAAGGAAATGTTTTCAGTTCCTCTAGACAACAGATTCTATACAGCTGTTTTTATAAACATATTACGCCACTTGAGTAACACTTTAATGTCCAGCAAATTATTAACACCTCCTCCGAATTGAGTAATAAATGTGTTTTAATTTTTAATTTTTATAATACATGTCTTATTCTATACGAGCAAAGCTCGGTCACCAGGTACTTAATGTTAAGAGTTAAATAGTCACATAAGTTGTTAAAATCTTTTAGTACTTTTATACTTTTAACTGAAATCGCGACATACCCAGATGATTGTGGCGCGATTTTGTAGTCTTGTTACTGACTAAGGCTGACATGTTCCTTAGACAGGACTGTTCATTAATAGCCCAACAGCCGATGGAAACTAATGGACCTACAGTTTAACTGGAATCCGAACCACGGCCTCTGAATTACGAATTGGTCTAATTATGATGATGACCTTTGTGGATTAATGTAGTATTCAATAGTGCGGACGTTAATCCACACAAGAGAACACCACATCCACCGACCATCTCTCACAACTATCCACAATTCGTGACCTCCAAGTAGCTGGATTACAGGACGTCGCCACTGTCCCAGTCTCTTGAAGGTTATAGTACTCTTCGAGCCTTTGAGGAAAGGGTTAAAAAATCTCATGTTTTAGACTTGATCATTAAACAATGGTCATATCTGGATACTAATAAAAATAATAGTAGTTTAAGGATCCTCGACAATTAAACAAACGTTTAGAAGGGGTTAATGGAAATTACAGTTCATTTTCCGGGTGAGTACTGGCCAATTCTTACTTGAAATCCGATTTCGTGGAATTACTTTGCGTTGTTATTTCGCGGAGACTCGTTCAAAGCTCCATCGCCGTGTTTAATTAGCCAGCTAACGGCGCGTGAGGCGGGGCGGGTGGCCGGCCCAAGATTAGCCCGTCACGCTCCATTTGAACAAGAGTTTTATTGTTGGACTTTAGATTGTTTTGTGCGTGCAATAAACGTTTTACAAAATTTGCAACATAACCAAAATATATAACTAAACAGGTTTAGTTTTGTTAGGAGTACATATTCAAAGGGACCTAGAACTATTGGTAGCATTTATCAAACTTCAACTTTAATTTGAAGCCAAGCTAAACTTTTCAATTACAATATTAAATACACAGTAAATTCGAGTGCTTTTCCTTTCGCAGGAAATTAATTATATCCGATAGTATTTCACTAGGATAACATAATAGTTCATTTTTCCGTCTAGCTAAATTTTCCACAAGCAATATTATTGTACAATCTATATTGTTACTGAAACTGGGGTGTATTGACTTTCAATGAAAGACCGTTTCTCACTTACAATGAAATAAGAGTTGAAATTCATATATAGAATAAAATTTTGTATTTTTTTTAACTTAGTCTTTTAACTATCCTCAATCGTGATTGCCTATCGCATTTGTGACTATCGTTATTAAAGTGTTTCGATTGCACCACATAGTGTGTAGGACAATGGTGACAAAAGGGTTATAAAAAGCACAATCGTGATCATTTACAATTTTTATAACCAATGATTACAAAACTTTAATAATGGGCAATAATTATCACTTTTGAGAGAAGTCAATGTACGCCTATAACTAATCAGGGTTGAGCTGTTACTGTGATCATCTTTTGTCTAGAAAGCCCAGGAAGGGCTGATAATAGTTCTAAAAGGTTCTCTGACGACGTAATTATTCTCTATGAACCTGACACAGCCCCCTATTCATCTCTGAGACAATGTTTTGCGGAGAAATCGCCCAAAATTGGACTGTAGAAATAGAAATATAGAACATAAACAGATTCCAAAGAGAGAAAATGAAGTATTAAATATATATGACAAAATGCTATTTAAAGTTAAAGAACAATAATATATTTTCATCAAACTAACAGGGTTACTCCGCAGAGTTCTTATAAATTTGGAAAGCCCAACAAGGATAGCTATATATATCATAGGGGCCAAATTATTAGACTAAAAACTGTTATATCCTATTTTAAGGGTTACATTAGAACCTCATACATTTTAATTTTGATTTAGCAACTTAAGTGCTATTTTGACATATACTGAATTACTTCTTTGTCTGTTTTTGTAGTAATCTCTATGTATGAGAGGTAATATCAGACCCCTAACACACAAATTGAAAATAGTACTCGACTTTCGGAGCACTGTGTTTGACGATTGAGAAAAAGAAATGTAAACTTCAAAACTGTCTCTTTAAAACCTAAATATTTAAGGTTATTTTACAAAACAAATCTAACGAGATGGAAAAATAAACATTAAGTGGAATGACGACAGCCCATAGTTGTTTACACTAACCTAGATAAAATCAATACATCACACTTAAAGGATGTTAATTTGTAATAGCTCGTAGTATAATAGAATATTAAGTTATAGTATATGTTATAGCAGAAATATAAAGTTATAAGGTTATATATAAAGTTTTTTACAAAAACAAAATGTATAAAGTCCTAAAGTAACCATTAAAAATAAGTAGAAGTCTGTAGTCTAATAATCTGGCCACTACTGTAACCTATCCATATGAATATGTACACGTTACACGTTACACGTTACTTAGTCAAGAATTACACAAGTAAACATTCAGTACTAATTGAAATCTGTTCGGATCAAGTAAACGTCACCCTACGCTCGAGGAGTGACTGCTTGAGAGTGACCGGTGAACTCATCGAGAGGGCACAATTTTGAGACCACTTCAACCCAAAATTCAATTAAAAGCTTCATTAAGCTCCGTCATGGTCGATGTTGGGAGCGTGAGTCTTTCTTCAAGCACGTGATAGAGAGAATAAGAAGCTCTGACGTCACTTGCAGTAGCGTTAGGATAAATTAAATTGCACAATAATAATCGTATTCTATTCTTCGTTTGAAATCCATTCAATGTTACTTAGATTATTTTGGACATTTTCCATTACGATTGGAATAAACAAAGTTTTATGACGTTTCGGGAACTGGGATCTGATTCCGTCCTCAGGTGACATAGCTACGTTACTAAAATATAACCAGTATTAGTAACTTATCTTGTTATGTTATAATTCACCTGAGGACGGCATCAGATTCCAGATCCCGAAACGCCGTGGAACTTTTTTTCTAATATGGAAAATGTCAACATTAAAAATTTAAATAATGATACCCCTGTCATAGCAGACCTGCGTAGTCAGCGAATTTCCAAATCATTAACATTATTAATAATAGTAATATTCGATAAGTTTTATCATTATTAGTTATTTGCCTATACAGGTTTGCTGCTGTGAGCAACAATGAAAGTAGGTGTTCCTAGCGTAAACAATTATTATTTTGACCATTTATACCAAGTTTCATAAATATCTCTCCTTAAATAAAAGAGTTTGTCTCTTCTCTATATGATTAACATGGGAAAATAGTATGCAGGTTAGCTGCCATGATACAAACATAAACTATGATTTTTAAGCATAAATGTATGGATCTCAACTACATGAAGCTAAATATCAAGTTTCATTTAAAAATATACATTGATAAGTGATATATTAATTTTTTCTTATTCCCTATATTAACATTGGAGCCCCAAAATACAGCGTACTGTGTTTAGGTTTTTTAATATCTCGTTGACCGTTGGAGATTACATTATGTATTTTTTTGCTGATTCTAATGGTGACAGAAAAATTAAAAAAAAATTAAAATTACATTATATAGAAGAAAGTTAAATCATTAAGGGAAGCTGTATACATTTTTTTAACCGTTTGCCATCGAAATTTAAGATAAGATCGTTCACATCAAATTAATTTTTAATTCATTATTGCCGAGTTTTTAAAACCGTGTTACTTTAAAACCAATAAATATGTCAATAAAAGAACAAAAATTATTTAATATTAAACTTATTTAAATTCGTTTTCTCTTAAAGCTATTGTTTCCAGTGTCTTGTCCATGCTTCCCATGAATATCAACGATTTTTAAATTTTTAAATCTATTTGGCGTAAAAGGCCTGTAATTAGGAGGGATTTCAATTCGCAGCTCACATTTGACTGTGCTCATTGTAGCTACAATGTGATCTATAGTGTTGAGAATGACAATTACTCACTAACCTCTTTTGTTGCAGAATCGGATCGGGGGAGCAAGAATACGCGGTGATTAGAGGCTTATCAGCAATCAGCTGTTTTGACAGTGGGCCCTCCACTCCTTTCAGAATTCGAAATTTTGTCTCTAAGTAATAAAAATATTTTTAAAGTGCCATATAAAGTCAATATGACAATTAAGTTGTTTATGGTTACCACAGCTTACATTTTTCTTACTCCTTACGTAAAAGATAATTTAACTATTTAAATAAAAAAAAACCGGTTAATAGACCATGATTGTTCGTTTTTTATGTTTTGAGTGGCTATATTTAACAACACACTGCAGAGTAATTAAATTTTTCATTGAGCAGTCATGACTAAAAAAATAATAATAGAAATTATCGAATTTTTAAGAGTTTACACGTGAGTTAGTAATTAATATATTGAAAAAACATCAAAAAAGACCATTAATTCATTGTAATCAAGTATATATAAATTACATTAGTTTTTTTTCTATTAATTAAATTTTCTTAACATTTTATATGACTAAAAGATAATATTTTATTAATTCATACTTGCAAAATACCTATGTTCATTCAGTTAAAAGTATTAAGTATTTATTCCTTGTTATATTTTCTAATCTAATCTAATCTAAATCACATAAAAATTGCAAACATAATTTAAGTTCTTATTTGAAAAAAGTATTACACCTATTGTTATGCATACAAATTAGGTTAACACGATATTTTAAATAATAGTTGCAAAATACATGTTCATTGCGCGTCTTAAATTTAATAAGTATTTTTCCTTTTTTTCATAAATTCAACCACAGTCAACATGCATAAATTTATCCGTGTCTGACATGAATTATGGTAATAAACTGACGGTAATAGTTATTCTAATATTATTCTATTTACCGAAATAATTTCGAATTTCCATATATTTATTTTGAGATCGGGTTTTCATAATCGTATCACGTTATAAGCTCCGTTGTTTCGAAAAATATAGCGAAATTAAAACACTTTCGGCATTTTTAGTTAATGAATAGTATTTGTTTTAATACTTAGTTCATACTACAGTTGATAAGGTGGAGACTATAAAAAACATATGCTTGAGTTACAGTTAATCAACAACTGTCACCAGTATTATCTTGTTGTGTGTGAACTGTTGCGATGTGTCAGCTTTGACAAGTTTAGTGGTAGCTACAGAAAGTGGTTTGGTGACGTTGGGGGGGGTAGAGGGGGGAGTTAGCTGTAGCAAACCGTCGTTCAGTTCCGCTAATTGGCCAGTTTGACGCGGATTTGGTAACTTGATATGCATTTCATTGTTTGTTACTCAATGTTAATCAAAACAAAATTAATTTGTATTTAAGTGGAAATTTTGATTTAAGTACAAATTTCAAAATAATTTCTTAACAACTGAAATGCTTTTTTAAATGTTTAGTAAAAAATTAACATAGTGTAAGCGCTATTAAATGCTTAAAAGTTTAATGCATCCTAATAATTGCTCTTAGTGACTATTAAACAATAGAGGGATATTGTATGTAACAGTAATATTCAATATGGTAACCCGCAGGTATCGATTATTCGCGCCTAGATCGGAGGCGCGTCACTCGTCCGTGAGCGCTCCCGCTCGCCTCTGCTCCAGCTGTAGTAATGTATTTTTATCCACTTCCGATAGTAGATCGATTTTATTTCACAAATCCTTCCTATGACGCATTGAATTAAAAACGTACAGTATTTACTTTTCTTGGGAAATAGGTTAGATCATGGATATGTCAGAAGGAAATGTTTTCAGTTCCTCTAAAAAGCTGTAACATAACCATACGACGTCACTTCCGTAACTGGGATGGTGGCGACATCCTGTAATCCAGCTACTTGGAGGTCACGAATTGTGGATAGTTGTGAGCGATGGTCGGTGGATGTAGTGTCACTTGTGTGGATTAACGTCCGCACTATTGAATACTACGTTAATCCGCAAAGACCATCCACATAATTCGTAACTCAGAGGCCGTGGTTCGGATTCCAGGTTAAACCGCAGGTCCCTTAGTTGCCATCGGCTGTTGGGCTATTAATTAACAGTCTAGTCTAAGGAACATGTCAGCCTTAGTCAGTAACAAGACTACAAGATTGCCCCTCAATCATCTTATACTCAAACCTCATTCATACTTGGCTTAAAATATCTACCTTGTAGTATGGTCGCCATTTCAATAATCTAATCTAATCTAACACGTTTGTGCCTATCAATGGCTAACAATCCCCTCTCTCAGAACGTAGACATTTCCGAAGTGGCAGTCATAGTTGATTGGATAAAAGTCAGGATGTGGGTCAGAATACATGGTCTACCACCCTAAAGACCCTGGTTCAACATAAAAAAGTTTTATTTCTCAGACTGGAACCATGTTTCGGAATGTACGTTAAGCCTTTAGTCCCGGCTACATAAGTAAGTTAGGTCACGTTAGAGGCACTTGTGCGACCTGAAAACTCAGATTCTAGACGAAACTTAATTAATTAGATATCCATATCATTAATACCTGTTCTAACCAATAGTTCGATTATAATAGAATTGAAGCAGAATATTCGAAGCTATTTAATTAGTATAGTAATTAAAAATTTCTCATTTCATTCAATTTAATTTTTCCTGCAATTCCTAAGGTGTATTCTTGAATTTTAAATTCCCCCATTTATCGTCTTCTGCGGTGCCCTCTTAATACAAGAAAATAAAATATACAGCATGGCTGACTGGACCATTTTTCGTAAACTCGTCTTCCAATTATTTGGTTAACTTATAACCATTTTTACTGATACTTTGAGAAAGTGGTCCGAATGAAGTATGTTTCTTGCTATTGATGAACCGTCAAGAATAAACTAATTATGAGAAATAAAGTGAATACCGTTTGAAACTATGTAGTAAATCAATTTAGCCATTTGTGAATGGTAACGAATATTAGTGTTCCAGTACAACCGATTAACCAATAACCATCTTTTGTTTTAAAATATAGATACCTTTATTTATGTTGTATTAAGCAGTTTGGCGTGGCAAATTTATGTCAACGATATACGAACATAACTTCCTGGAAGGTGATATTATATAAGAGGATCAAGCGGGCAGCCGCTTTGTCGTCGCGGAAGGGGCAACATCTGCAGGGCGATAAACGTCAACTACTGTTGCGACAGCTACACGAACAGCTGATTTGTAGTTCCTGTTTCTTTCTGATTGGCCTACTGTCCCTTCACGCCGGATATATTCGCTATACGTTATCTCCTTTTTGTAATAACACAGTTTTCTAAACAAAATTCAAATCTTTTACGATTAATACAAAATAAAGTACATCTAAGAAGATATTTTTGTTTTTTATTTATTTACAAAGCATATATGTTTGTATTAATATATTACTTCACGTTATTCTTTAACTATGGAGCCAAAACAGAAGATCAGCGACAAGGTTATTTATTTTCAAAACTTTCTCAGTAGTTAGTTATTCCATCCATACTCTTTGTTGCAATGATTTAGTAGTTTTAAAGTGTACTTTTCTTTAAGAACAGATGACAGTGTTTGTATTCCTGTTTTATTAATGAATATAAATTAATAAAATAAAAGCTACTCATACTTGATAATAAATTAGGTTTCAAGAACTACTCATTGGTTTATTTAAATTAGCAAAAAGCGAGTACGGTTTAGTGTGGTTTAACTTAATAATTGTTAGAATTTAGAACTTAAATCGATGTCATAAATAGCTATTTTATGAAAAATATTTTGAATACAAAGAAAAATAAAAAAAACCATTAACGTATCGTTTTAGAGTGTTTTCAGCAGAAAGTTCTTAAGAAAACATAATATAAACGTCTGGGTTTATTTATTTTTTATTTCTATTCTTTTATATGAAATAATGAATTTATTACTTGAAATGAAATTATGTATACTATCAGGCATGGAAAGGAAGTTCATCACCTTATCCAGTATTTGTGTTCAACTAAAATATAAAAATACGTTGGAAAAGTTCACTTTTGAGTGTCCGGCAACACTTGACTCAACATTAGCACTTCGTGGTGCCTGTACTACAAACTATGAGTAAAAATATAACAAAGACGAAAGAAAAACTAAATACATTAAGGAAATAGTGAAGGATAAGAAAGTTTTATATTGGAGTACGTAATACTTCTCAGCTAACTTACTAAATTTACTGGAGTTGTAACAATTAAAAATGGTTTTAAGTTACCTTAAACATTTAACAACAAGACTTATATTAATTTGGGCTAGACTAAATTTAAGAAACAAATATCAAAGTTAGAAAAGAAACGATATTTTAATTATTTCAAAAATTTCTTTTAGTTTCAACAGTCTTTTATAAATTGATAATCTTTTGGAGCAGAGTATTGAAATTAATGTTTGAAAGTAGGTTTATAAACTTGTGGAAGTCTGAAATATTTTTGTACATAGACAACGACCTATGACACAAGTCTTTATTCTTGAGGTTTTTGTTTTCTTCTTTTCAGATGTCCTACTGAATAAATAAATTAAAATCAAACTTAGTCAATTTTCAACACGTTAATTAACGCAAACCGTTGTCCGGCCAAGAGTGGTCCAGATGAGATGGCGTTTAATGAAGCCCATGGTTGTGTTTAGCTAAGTGGACGCCGACTTTGTCCTGGGGCAGGACGGTCCGCGCCTGCGACTGGCGTGTGGCCCAAGTGGGTCCCCTTCAACTCGAGATTATTTGGCGTTAATTAAGAACTTAACTGAACAATTTACTCCTGTAGTAGGGCTAGTCCTGTGTGTTATTTTTAAAGTTGCATGCATCAAAAATACTTATTTCATGTAAGACTAAGTTTACCATAATCCATAACAGGATGTTACGAGAACGGACACACACAAGATCCTGAGATGAAACAATATTACATTTTGAACTGTAGTTATTCTGTTGGTAGTCAACATTACTTTAATAAACGGACCTGATTTTAGTTAGATTATAACACTGGGTACTGGGTGACCAACTAAGATTTGTTTAAACGTTTGATTTTACATCAATGAACCATTTATGCAAGGGACATTTTGAGATTTTACACAGTTTATAAAGTAGATTTTAAAAAATGTTGTTGGAAATCTTCAGCTCACTAACCCCTGTACAAACGAAACTGTAGCATATTAATAATTTTACAATTCCTATAAAACAACTTTCTTGAGTTATTATCTGATTTTTTACTAAGTTGCAGTTTTATCGCTTACATTTTAATAACAGCCATAAAAACATAACCTAACTTTCTCCGAACAGTTTTACTGTAACTAAAGTTGAGAAATGGTACTACACCCCATTTTGCAAATCTTATCAAGTAATTACTAAATGACAACCTTCATGGCCGTTGAATAAGTCACGGAAGTGTTTTTTTAGATTTGCTACCCTAATCCCCACATTTGTTAACAGAGTGTGACTTTTTTATGAGATTAGGTCTACTTAAAGAAACATATATACACCTATAGCTTCATTAATTATGAAGAACTAAAACGATCAACTTCAACGCATACCACAGAATTTTTTTGTAAAAGCATATGATACATTTGCAGCGTGTCGCTGTGGACGAATCACACTCTGAATTTTGGACTCTAATATTAGGTTTTTCATTAGGCTATATTAAAGTTTCCTGATTAAAAGGCCTTAATATTATTATATACAGACAGTAAAAATATTTTACAAAACAAAATAAACGGTACCAGTGAACTGACACATACTTTCTCCCTTAAGTAAGTTCAAGAAAGACAATCTGTAATAAACCATCATGTTCTTCAAAGTTCATCTAAATAAATACCATTTAATAATTTATTGTTTCAAAAATAATCATCCCGTTTCTGATTCAAAAACAAAGAGAGGCAAATTTAAATTACAAATAATTGTTCGAACTGTATGAAACACCCCCCCCGGTATACCAATATTGATGTTAGATCTGTTGGGAGATTTGACCTTACACTTCATACCAAGTTTCATGGAAAACGGATAAAAAATAAGGAAGAAATTGATATTTTAATATTCTCCATAAGAATAACGTTGGATGCTTTCAGACAACGACTGTGTTTATCATGGACAGTAAATTTAACTTTCTCTGGAACATATCGTAGACAATAATTAAATACTATTTGTTAGTTTTTTAAGCATTTTTAATGGTGACAGTCAAATTATACTTTACTTTTATTGTTTTCGCTGAAAATACAAAAATTTGATATTTTTGACATTTAAAAGCCCATAACTTTTTAACCGTCATTTTTACAGATATGCGGTGGTGTCAAATATTTAGTACTCTGTGCACTATAAACTATCAAATTTTAATCAAAATCGTTAGAGCCGTTTTTGAGAAATTTGGATTTTTCACGTTTTTTAAGAGTTTTTAGGGGTGAACTACCCTTAAAAAATTAAAAATTCAAAAAAATGAAAAAAAGCCTGGAGATACCGTGAATATATACATACATGCCAAATTTCATCAAAATCGGACCAACGGGGTAGGCTGTGGCACTGTACACATCCAGACACACACACACAGACAGATACACGGACGGACAAACATCACCTCCAAACCCACTTTTTTGGATTCAGGGGACCCCAAAACAGATATATCCACCCTCAACTCAAATTCGAAAATTTTGACGAAAACAATACTTTCTCCATATACTACGTATAAGGGGAGAAAGTAAAAACATAATTTTTAATGTTTTTAAGTTTTATTTTCAAACATGCCGCCATTTTTCTTTTACAAGGGTTAGGGAACTGAAATCTTCCATGAATTATTTTTAAAACCTAGTTTATAATTATGTTTGTGAAGTTTCAAAATGTGGGATGCATGAATAAACAATTAATACAAAATTAAACGTTCAAACCTCTCCAAGAGAAATCCGCTATATACAATATTGATGTTGATGAAACGTTTAGACTTCTTCATATGAACAATTTTGAACATTTAGCGAACAATTTTGAACAATCTGAAAGTTAACCCAGGCAAGTTTCACTCCAACGTTTCACAGTGATTTATATCACTGATGATTATAACTTGTCAGTAACATCATACACGTATTGCACTTGATTAGCTTATGAATGGAGTAAATTAGTCATTCATTGACTGGACATGTATCACCCGTGATACAGAAAGAATAAACGGTGAATTTCAACATGGCGATTCGAGCAAGTGACCAATCACGGGCTCGTATAGCTTCATTGTTGGCTCTCCGTGCCGTTGCGGGCCGCACCGCGCATTTTTATGAGTGTTCATTGATTTAAAGTTTAACTTATATTTTTCATTTAAAAATTTTTTAATGAAAAATGACAATAAATAATAGCTGTTCGGTATTTTAAAATTGTTTAAACTCATTGAACTATAAATACATTTGTGGGTTCCAACTTAATAATATACCCTAGCTTTTAGTGAGACTGGGATGCCCCTATACTGCCAATATTAAAATTAATCACTTTTAGGAATACATTTTATGCTAAGTATAAGATAAAAACCTGATTCTTTTTAAATTAAGGGTATATTAATTAGAACAAAATGAAGAGAGGTTTCCAAAAAAACGGTATTTTTAAGTAGTGTGATTTAACATTATTTACAAAGACAAACTTTTTGTTTAGATATTTAATAATTTATTTGGAAATTATAAAACAACAATAGTATATTCATGCTGTAGACAATATCCTAAACTTTAATTTTAAGAACGTTAAAAATATTTTAAAATGTTAAAAAGTGCAAGGCTCTTAATGCGTTTGAGTAATATGTGTAAAATGCAAAGCACTGCAAACATTTTCCTGCGTAAATCGCAAAACAATGAGGGTGTTGAGAATTCTCGCAATTATAACGCAAAACTGAATATGAAAAGCTTTTAAAATTGTTGATTAGGTATTTTTCTTTCGAAGAAGAACATTTTTAGTGTTAAATAACCAGAAAATAATTTTGAATTTTTGACATGGATATGTGTAGCCCTGGGGGAGGGGGGTGTTGGCGATTTTAAGAAGGAAAATATGTAACGGGCTTTCATAGAAACCACCAGAGCTATTGTATTAAGTTTTTAATATTAAATAATAATAACAGCTGTTTGGATGAAGTAAAAACTTTATCTTCAGACATGATCTAACCTATTTCCCTCAGGGAAGTAAATTTTTAAATTGATTTTTCACCCAAGCATTTTTAGTATCAGTAGTATTAGTAGTATAGTAGTTTCCCTCTCCATTTTCCCCTTAAGCATTTATTTATAAGCTCGTATGAGAACCATAATGAAAAAAAAAATTTATAAAAGATTTCCTGTGTTTATAATGTAAAATGCAGTTAGAGTAGTACTATTTTTTCTCTAAAAACCGCTATTTAAGTAATACAGTATTTCTCTATCGTGGCAACTGTATTATATTTCCAGTTCTGGTTCAACGGAAACACAGAAGAACCACATGTATACAGGTCACGTTAGTGTAGGTATGGGTTAATTTATAGTTGATGAAAATCTTACTATTATTGAGAAAGTAATCTAGACTCGTTCGATTTTCTTCCGATCCATGTGTTAAATTCTACTCTATTCAAATGAATTCTACTCTAGACTGTAGGCTCATTCGTTTTTCTTCCGATCCACATAAGATCTTTAAATTAGATTGACCAAGTAGATATTACAGACCTGTAATGGTACGAAGGAAGTTATTCAACACAATACAATGAGGACAGTAATTAATTATAACAATGGTTTGGTAATACTGGGATCATCGCTGACCAAGGTTGGATTCCGTCACGCTAGCAACTGAGCCACAGACTCGCCTAAATTACATTTCGTGATTTATATTTAATAGATATTTGTGTAACTAGTGAGCAAATATTGCTCATTATATTTCACCTACAGTTACCATTAAAACATAGAAATTCGAGGAGAATACGTTTATATTTTCAAACAGAAGTGAAATTTTACTATGACGTATCAGAATGAATAACCAGGAATGGTCTTCTCACAATGTTTATATTTCAAGAAACTCCCCTTGCTAACTTTTTCAATTTTGTGGAAGAATATTCACTAAAATCACTGTCAAAATGAATTTTAATACGAAAAAACAACCTATTTAAATTTTAATAAAATGTCAAATCAATAAAATAGAAACATCCTCCGCGGAAGCTCAGACGACTTAGCAGAACAACAGTCGGCCATCTGATATACAGCCAGTGCTGCCAACTTATTTCGCACGCATACGGCTTTGCCTGCATTTTACGCGCTTACAATTGCGTGCCGTCACTTTGAACATCTGGAGTGAGGTAAAGTGATTAGCTATTGTAAAGCTACTTTACCTCAATAGTCAGGCATGTGGTCACTTTTCATACTCAGATCAGTGAGGTAAAGGATGAATTATCGGGTAACTGTAGGAAACCTTCATCACTCAAAAGAGTGAACTAAAAACTGATGTGTTTTAAATAACAAAAATAATTTCTTAAATATACTCCCTCTTTGTTTAGATTTAATGTTGATAATGGTGGAGAAGCACTGCTTGTTGGTTCTTCTTGAAGCCTTGTGTTGTGTGGATGTACTCTGTTTCTTACGTGCATGACTTTTGTTGCTTTGTAATCTTTTAAGATAGTTTTTTGAGTACTTTAAACATTTTTGTTTTCAACATCATAACATATTCCAGGTTTCAGTTCATCTGAGGACGGAATGAGATTCCAGACTTCAAAACGTATTTTAAATTTGTTTTACTAATCGTGATGAAAAATGTCCGTAATAACATCCTATATCCACAATACGCAATATGTCATTAACCCCAGTAAGGGCACATATTAACAACTGAACAGATGTAAGAAGACTATTGACATATTCAACCTGTTTAAGAGACAGTGATGGCTCATCTCTGAGGATTAAATCCTCTTACTGTTCATGAGGGTTAATTCCAAGCAGAATCGAGTTGTTAGGTACGTTGTAACTGCCCAGAAAGCGGTGCAAAAGGCATTCGATATGAAGCCGCAGTGTCTACTGCACTGTACTGGTTTAAGATTACCTCAGTAGCTTTGAATTCTTTATACCAGTTGTAATAGTTGGACTCATTTAATTGACAACGGAATGCCTTTGTATTGCTCACTCTGTCTGGTTAATTACCTAAATTAATCTTTACACAAATTTATTCTGAGTTAAAATAAATCGTATATTCAATATCTGTAAGTCTCAAAGCTGCAAGAATCTTAACTGTACAGATTTAAATCCAGAAGCAATTTATAATTCTTTTATCAATAGTTTTGATCTAACATTCAGATTAGAATAACAAAACATAATAAATAATAGAATACTGTTTTTCGTAAAATATCACGCTGCATTGAATCAAAGTTTACTCATATTTAAATTTATTAATAGAGTGATTCAAATTTACTCTGATATATAGTGTATTTTTGTTAATGTATTACCAATAACATACATACACGATAGATATAACATTACAATTTGAATAGGAAGCTTCTTCATGGTTTTTGAAAGTGTTTAAAAGTATTTACAATTAACGAAAAACAGTTTTTCGTAATTTGCTGTCTTTTTAAAATATGGCTATTAACTAATTTTTTCATCTGGAAGACCTCATGTTTTATTATGATTTCAGTTAGTAGCTACAATTTTAAGACTTTAGATCGAGCAACTGTCTTAAATAACAAAAAATACGACTCTATAGGTACCTAGTGGACATAAAACCTAATTACTTGTTTTTGTTAACTGTGATATCTTTGATTAATAATTGTTAATATACTATAGATTTTCAATTTTTATTCAAATATAAAAAAAGTCTTAAAATGATATTCAATATCCAAATCCACCATAAAATAAGGTATTTCATTAGAAATAAATTAGTTTGACCGCTATATTGGAAAATGGCAAAAATATTATTTAAATATTTCTGAACTATTTTAAAATAAAGGTAAATTTTAAACGTGCCCTCATTTAAAGATTACTGTCATATGTAAAGTTTAGTTTACCATATCCCAATGGTAGTACATTAGAAAAACATCATGAATATAAAACAGCCACTAATCACGTTCCTTTTATTCATTTGTTAGCATAGTTGTTTTTTAGATTTAGGATAAATATAACCTGAAAATGAAAATGTGACTTAAAATTCAATATCTTCAATTAAATACCAGAACCTCACCAACGTAGTAAATATCTGTGTTTTGCATATTCAATGCTTTGTGGAACATCACATGAGTATAATAACATACAGTTGTTTGATAGTTTGTAATTTTTGTCGTACCTGTGGCGGCCATTGTCAAGTTGTGTCCAGGAACAATCTCACGTTACACTAGCGCTCCGTGCGGCCACAAGCGAACTCGTTAACCGTGCAATGGAAAACGTTCACGTTGTTTCGCATTTCAATTAAACTTGTCAATGACAACAATCGGATACCCTGCACAAATTAATAATGTTACAGGACGATATTTCCGTTTCATCGTTCGTTTCCACTTTCGGGCTCCAAACGTAAACAACAACTTTAGGCTTGATGAAACGTTATATACTTTTTACAATATTTTAATTAGAGATGTTATTGAATTTTCATTTATCTTACCTTTCTTCCAATGTTGTATTACTTTGAAAAACATCTCCAGCAATCATTGCCAATTATCAACAGTATCTTAGCCAAAAATAGTTGTTTTAAATTAAAAACTCTTTGAAATATTTTTAAGTTAAAATACACTTACTATACCAACTATACAATAAAATAAAATCATGTAACTGTGATTTTATTAGCATGAGAAAATGCACATTGCATGTTCTAACATTCCTGAATTAATTATTCTAATTTATAATTGAATTGCGAACATTTCTGGCTTTAATTTTTATTTTTAGTTTAGTTTTTAAAGAGATGTCTGAGTATATTTTACATGTTCTCACGAAAGATTTTAATATTAAGTAAAATCTGCATGTTACATTACATGTGGAATGGATGTATCAGAAAGCAATGGGAGTTGCCGGAAAATTAGCCATGATTAAAGAGAACTCGTTCGTTTAACAAAATGATGAATGCACCAAATTTAAAAAAGAGCACTGTGAGAGTGATGCATTTTGACGAGTCTGGTATTGGGGGGGAG
Organism: Nephotettix cincticeps; assembly: GCA_023375725.1. NCBI lineage: Eukaryota > Metazoa > Arthropoda > Insecta > Hemiptera > Cicadellidae > Nephotettix > Nephotettix cincticeps. Next base: position 30,508,387 of record CM041791.1, read on the forward strand.
GGGGGTGGTGGTGTCATGTTACACACGTGTCAATGGCCTGGAAGGGACGTTGTGATTGAAAAAGTGGAAAAATATGCCTGGTTAAAATAATCAGAACATATTCTACCCTTTGTAAAGGATTTGTCCGATTCTTCTGAACGAAAGAAACATTTTTTCTTTTCTTTTTAACTAGTGCCTAACCTCAAATCTCTACGTTTATTTAGAAAAATAATATTGCTATATAATTACAAAATACAGCGCGTATAGCCATAATATAAAAGAGCCAATTACAATTTTAGGGGCTTTATAAAACCAGGATTGGTCAAGTCCTGGCGGGGTATGGCCGTTTGGGGAACCATTCCAGCATTCGCCTGAGAGAGGTAAGGAACCATACAAACTTACCTCGGAATGGCCGGCCTGGTTTTCAGGCCTGCTACAACTAGACTATACTAAAAACGTTGTAATATGTTTTTTCACTTCATACTCCATCGTCTCCTCTCGTTCGAGTATTTCCAAGAGTCGTCTCCAAGACTGGTCGTTTTCACTATTCTCTTTCGTGATATTAACATGCTAGACAGGTCGGATATAATCCAGATTTGTTCTCTGAAACATTAGAGTCCTGCTACCTTACGCTGTTCATAGTGTTAATAAATCGTGTGTTAATTAATTCCTCAATATATGACTTCTGATTTTGTTATATAATAAATACATTGAAATTCGTTTTCGAAAACTGTTCAAAATTGTCTTATTATCAAGAGGTGTTTGAAATAAATTAAACTACATACCATGGAAACACGATGAAGGTAGTTAATTGTTAAAGTATAATTTTATTCAAAAGGGATTTTTGTTGATTATAAGTGTATTCAGTGTTATTGAATAGGTCATAATCTATTCACCCAAACGGTTACGTCGGTCTTGAGAATGTGATCATTCTGATGCATTGTACACTGAAAAGCCTAAAAATGTCACATTGGTAGGAGCTTCAATTCAGCGAAATTGTAACAACGTCAGCTGGGTCCAGTTCGGTCCAAATACACGTTTTGACTTAAAAATTAAGTTATCTTAACAGTTTTTCTGGTTATCGTCTTTAGTTTTTTAAATACACGATGGTCGGTAATAAATAGCGTTGTTACTAAAGAATGAGCAGCCATTAAAAGTGTATTCCCTTTTGTTTACTTTGATAGCATCTCAGTAATGTACGAGTAATTGATACGGTATTTAAAAAAAATTAAGAGATTTTAGTGATTTTAAAAAAGGAGCCATTAAGTATTTCAAAATGACTATAGTTTTTGTCTTTTTAAACAAAATTTATGCTAAGCTAGTTTAAGTGTTGCAAAGATGCAACTTGTATGCCTTCACCTTCTATAATTTTAATTTGGAGAAAACCTGTATTATCGTTATTTTACTTTTACGTTTAGTATCGAGAATCAAGAAATTTTCTCCTAAATTAATTTATTAAACTGAAACGAATTGAAATGCGTCATATTTGAGAATTGAAATACGAAGATAAATGTGAAGGGTGCACATGAAATATTAAATATTTTTAGAAACAAGAGTGAATAAACATGCCCTCAGAACATGGCTACTACAAGAGCATGAGTAGAAACGAGAACTATGCTATGTAAGTCATCTCTATTGACTCTAATCCGTATCAGTAACAGATGACAGGTTTGTTTTCACAGGAAGTCAGATTTCCAATCAGTAGTTCTAACACAGCCAACGTTGGACCCTCTCCTTGTTGATAACGCTGATTGAAATCTGAGCGGCTTCAGTTGCAGTCAACATCGGCCGCCACATGGCGCGACTCGCGTTTCCGATTTACCAACGGTTTTATTACCGAGTGGAACCACACTTGGGTATATAATGTCATAATACACGAGTTTGGAGGTGGTGGCTACTCACAGACTACAGATGGAAGAGTATCGACTCAGTAGTAGGAGGCCATTCTGTAAAACAACACCAGGGCAACACCTTTAATGTAACCAATGTTATAGCTGCCTACATTCTCCGTATATTTGCATTTTTTGATTTTTATACACTTAAAGTACCAGGACCCAATCTTTAGCTCGGATAGGATAAAACATGTATTAGATAAGTCAAAACTACACAAAAATTGTCAGCAACAATTACATAGACACTTTGAAGGGCTGTAGGACGTAACTCGTATTTTCTCAGCCTTGAGACCTGAAACACAAACAACCATAAATTTTTGGACAGAAAAAAATATTGCTCGTACAGTATTTGTTTTCGATGTGCTTGTTTTAGAGTATATTGTTAATTTGTATTACAGGTCACTGCCGCCGTACGGTTTCCATGTCTGTACTGTTGTCAATTGTCGTTGTTAATGTGATTTTAATAATATTATGTTGATGTAATTATATTGTTGAAGTGCAATATAAAACAAGATATGTCACAATACCAATTTGTAACTGAAATCAACAAACTATAAAAGCGATTTAAATAGTAATTTTGTCGAGTTTGTTTATTCTTCGTGCCGCCGAAACAACACATTAGGCATTCCGTTTCACAAGCACTGATGGGCTTTCAATGGAATGTATTTATTAACAGTGATGCATTTTGAATCAGCATGAAGAGCCAGTTACTGTTGCTCAGTTTAAATGCGTTTGTCTACATTTGTTTTGCTACTTTAAACTCACTTTTGTTGGTCACTTAACATTTGTAAAGTCCTAGGTGAACTCTATAATATAGCGAAATTTAGTTTGGAAAAAATAACAAATAGTTTAATAGATTGTACAAACATAACATTAACACTTTAAAGAAAGCTTGAAACTAACGTATTACTGAATTTAAATTTAATTACACATTATGGCTTCGAATATGACATTATCAATTCTTCGTACATGAAAAGAAAATTTGATTATTTGGATGATTACATCAATAATATAAAAACTCAATAACATGGAACTCAATAATATAGAAAAATCTCTGTAAATCTTTCATAATTAAAAGAAAGTATAACGAAGAAGTCAGTTAAATAAAAGTACTTATTTATCCCTATTCGACTTTTGGCATCGATTTCAAATAAGCTTTCCATGTTTTTCAAAAGTAGTTTTCCTACACAGTTTACCAAACGCCTGAAGTATATATGTTGTGGAAGTGAACAGAATTCCTTTTCAATTGAACAATAGTGCCATTTTTCACAATTGGAAAGACATATTTGACTTGAATGAAAATTTTAATTATATACTGAATCCGAGAAAAATTGCACTATCTGACTCTATACCTAATTTATCAGCCATCAACCACAATCTTTTATAACATAAATTTACAGTATACTAAGTACTTCAGTAGAAACTTTTGTTTTTACTGGTTTACTGTGTTTTCTCTTGCTTATCTTTTATAAAAAGCAAAGTCTTAAGCTAAGCCCCTCCCCTTTGTTTAGCCTGTATGGGAAAAGAACTATTAACACTATAACAACACTTAAAAAATTTAAAATTTTATTTCAAAACGACAAACCGTGAGCAATATGTTAACTCCTTTTCGGACAAGTATTTTCACATAAAACGGCTATAAGTATTACATTTATTGTTAGGATGCACTACAGTTAGGTTTTGGATAAGTATAAGAAGAAGCACTTATCAATGGTGAGACACACAACTCTAATTTAACGTTTTCAGAGCCAAAGTATACACACTAAATAATAATGTTATAACTAAAAAATCATTTTCCTTCCATAACTGTCACATAATTTTTCAAAACATTGTACTGTAAATATAGGTAAAGTAAATTACTTTTATGTTATGTTCAAAATTACTCTCTTCGAGGTGTTGGTCGTGAAGGGTAC